>JAOXXN010000446.1:36610239-36643504 GCA_026770055.1 Myrmophylax atrothorax | reverse complement strand
TGATTCTATGATATTCTCTTAAAGACAAGCTAGAAAAATCACACTTAGTTTTTAATTAGATTACTATGAAATCCCAGGCCCTATTCACCTAGACCTTCCCTTATGTTCAGCTTGGACATCTGCCTTTTCCCACACAAAATTTATTTTGTCTTATTTTTAACTAAACCAAAATTTTTCCATAGTAGCATAGTCCATGGATAGTGACTTCTTTGAAGTTTTTAAATATTCCAAGAGTTATGACAGTTTTAAGAGTCAACACTGCTTTAAGTGTCACATCACTTTTCAATCAATTTTAAGGCGAAGAAGAATCATAAGAGCATGTAACTTGTATTAAAATTCAGTAAGTTGGGTGTCAGGTTCTTGTCTGACAAACCTATAGCTTCCAAATTGATTTTCCCTCAGAAGAAGCTTTTTCACTCCATATTGTTCTGTAATTTCAAGCTATTTCCCACTGTCTGGCACCGTATCTTCCATTTCCACACTGGGAGGCAGCCACATTGCAAACATCTGTGCCACCCTTTATGGTGATACCACAGGAATACAGACACCTATGGAGCTTCTCAAGCCCAGGAAGATCTACATGCTTATGCTGGTCACCCAGACAGTGGAGATAATAGCTAAGTGTCCCAAACAGCAGGATGTTAAAACACATCCCTTTTCCATTGGCCATCTCTGCAGCTATGTTCTATCAAGGTAAGACAAAATCATCATCTGCAGTCACAGAAACCAGTAAGGAGAATTTAACACCTCCTAATAACCTGCTATCTCTTCCAGCATCGATGAGCCTATCTGATTTCTCACTATTACTGGTTTCTGACCTTCCCCAAAATGAAGAACAGCTACAGTTACTTTACATCTACTGAAAGCAAGAGTATTACATTTTGAAAAGGGAAGGTTAGGTACCTGTTTATTTTTAGTTCTTCAGCCCTGTTATCCCATGTATTACCTCACATCTCTCCCCATGAATACACAACTTATACCTTTCCCACGTGAGGAGCAGACTCCCTGTGCAGCATTTTTGCTGCTGACCTTTCCTCCTGTGACTACAGTCTAAACATAGGTTAGCTTCTTGACTATCTTGACCACACATTTAAAGCCTGGGAAGTACTTATCAGTGCAGTAAATTGAAGGCAGCAACTGGCAAAACAATAAAGGCAGGAAGAGGCTTTCAGAGACTTAAGTAATGGGAAGCTGGATGTCTGAGATGGAGCAAGACAGAGTTAAAAGGACAGAGGCCAGGATCCTTTTTCTCATTTGGCTGTTATGGTGCATTTCTAATCAGATATTTCTTTGTTTTCCCTTTGATGAATGTAGAAAATGGTTCACATGTAACTGCTATTTCCCTGCAGACCTGTTAAAAGGACCCAGACAAGGAGGGGAGGCTGGACAAGCTGCTAATGGGCAGTAACCCTGCTCACTCCCTGGTGGCAGCTGCCCATTCATTTGAGAGCAGTGGCTCTCTAAGGAGAGAATGCAAATTGAGATGGCACGCTAGAAAACACTGCCAGACACGCATGACAGTAGACAGACCTGCTGTGCGATCCTGGGAGCGCATGCAAATTGCTGTCTCCTGCACACTCGCACCAATCAGGGTGCCTGTCCTGTGTGATGCTACGGTTTTTTCAGCTGCAGAAGTCACCAACAACTCAGGACTCACAGGCAAGCAGGCACACAAAAAGGCTGGTAGAGTGAAAACACAGCCTGGAGGTCAGGAGAGATCCAGTATCTTTCTTTTTGAAGTTCTGTCAGCAGATGCTGGACATCAGAATACACAAGCAGTTTCTTACCTCTAGTTATTTTTTGTGAGTTTCCCTTAGGAAAATGGGTGAAACAGTGGCAGCTTCACATTTCTTAATGATGCAATGAGAATACTTTAAACATAGGCATACAGTTCTTAGTCAGTTTAGAGTTTTTTGAACTACTAAGCCTCCAACAGAGAAGAGCAGGAAAGAGATTATTTGCTGGCTTGAGTGCGTCTGACTGGATTTTGTACTTTTTTTCAGAAGTAACAAAGCAACAGTCAGTGAGCTGATTAAATATTTTTTTCCTTACTAAACAACCTACGAAGAAGCACGCACTGGTTAGTACACCCATATGAAGACACAGCAAACCTCTGAAACTGTTTACAATACAAGGTGACAGAATAAAGGATATGACAACAGTGTCTCCACAATTCCTATATTCCTATATCCAGGCTTTTGGAACAGAGAGAGTTATATTAATAACCACATATCTTCTGAACAATAAGACAGTTTGCAGCCAACAAGTTAAATGCTTTCTTCAAAAAACAGAGTAAGAAAATGCTCTATATAAAAATAAACAGAACAGCAAGACAACTTGAAAAAGGGGAAGGAACAGTGTAAAAAAACCCCTTTCAAATAAAAAAAGAGGAAAAGCATCTTACAGTTCCTGCTTTAATAAGTAATACATCAAATAAGTAATTTTGGCCTTTCTTTTGCTAATATTATTTTGGTAGTTACATATTTATTGTATGAAAAAATATTTAACACGGGCTTGCAGCTACACAAATATTCCACTTCCACAACCACAGAACACATGGCTACAAAAGGACTTCAGAAAAACAAACCTTACCAAAACCCATTGGTGAAGTTTGCAATGCTCATGTAGTAAGATACAACACTGTAATTCTCTAAAGCTCAAGTATGCCAAACACTCACCATTCTTTGAAAAGCAACAAGAGCAGTTGCTGTAGCTCTTAACAGTTGAGAATCACACACTCCACCAAGTATACTTCTGGTTCTGTAGATAAAACCCTTTCAGTAAATTGGGAGTGTAAAGCCTTTGCAGTGGCCAGTTTAGGCCACAACAAACAACTTGAAAGACACATTAAATTCATCCAAACCTATTTGCTTTGTATTTATACAGGAAACTCATAACTGTTTACTGCTTAGCATATAGTTATCAAATCTAAGGAGCTTTTCAAAAATTCTTTAAGGATCTGCTAAACTCCAATAATTGCTAAAAAGGTAATCCTAACTTATCCAATCCTATTGGCTATGTAGTAAAGCCAACATGAAGTGAAAAAATGTGGTCAAGAGAAAATTACAGAGTGAAAGGTGTTGGGAAGATCTTGATTTAAAGTTGACACAGAGGCTTAGGGCCTTGTTCTCCTTGCTCCAGTACTTAACATTGAAAGACTGACTGCTATTGCAGTCAGGTTCTAAAAACATCTTAGTTCTTTTCAAGCTTACTTACAGAAAAAAAATATATTTCTTTAAGCTCTAGTATACCAGATAACCATGCTTAAGTAAAAGCTTACACCAATTTCCTATTTAATATAGTTAAATCAGTGCAAGAATTCCCAAAGGAGCAGGTTTTGTAACACAGACATGAAGCAATTTGCAAAAGAGCCTTTACTTAAGATACATTAATCTGAAAACCACCTCTCTCCTTTTAGTTCTGCATTGCGAGCTCAGAATTAGATGTAAAAGAAGGACTAAGAGCCCAAATCCTGACTCCCTTTTCCTTCTAGGGCCTGACTCCAGGGTTATGATTCTCAGACTGGTTTTTTGCTTCTCACCTCCTCCCCTTAGAAGATGACTGCCTAGAACTTGCAACCTCTTCCTGCATTTTCAATATTAAGGTCCAAGTCAGTAACATCAAGAAGTTCCCTGCTTAGGTCGGTCCTAAATCCTTTTGGAATCTGTACACATAAAACTCCTCTGTCTGTGTTGAGCACCCTTTAGTCACATCTGGCACGACAAGCCCTGATGCCCAAGCTCTTTTTCCAAGACCTCTGAACACTCCTTAAAGCTATGGGAGATACAGGATCAATTAAAAAAGGATTGCAAATCTCCCACTATCTTGGCTGAAGCTGCAGAGCAGAATTACCATCCTCAGAACACCAACATAACTCCATGTCATGCCACATGAAATAGTGAAGTTTCTTTGGTCTGCATGGAGAAAGCAAGCAAGACCACGACTGTATAATTTAAAGGGAAGAGAACTCACTCAAGAAGAGGGGAAAAAAACCAGTGGATTCTAGTTCCTGCCCCAGTGCCTACTTAAGATAAAAATATATGGACAGTCATTAGGGCAGGGCCTGGAAACCAAGAGTTTTAGGAAGGGTGGCAGCTGTTCCAGGAAGTATGTGCTCATGAATTCGGTAAAGCAGAACATGAATAAGCAAGCTGAAGTAGGCAAGACATCTTTAGCAGAGGAGATTATTATTAGTCTTTTAAGGAAGCTATTTCATGGTGTGATAAGGCTGGAATGTCATGGCTATTCTGATTTGGATGACAAAAATCACTATATATCCAGACAGTAAGTTGACTCAAGTGCTAATTCAGCAAAGATTTTCTGATGTAATTTTCCCCACTGGTAATCAATTACATATTTGCAGAAACTGTTTTGTTTTTTTTTACTTCCCACTAGCAACACCAGAAATTTCCAAACAAGCTCCGAGTTCAAACACTGAGGCACAGCAAAACAAACAGAACTTACCAGTGCATCCCATGTGAACCAGCACCAAGATTATGGATTGGGTGGACCTAAGTGAAATATGGGTTATGAATGGAAGTCTATCTGTGATAATGGTATTTCACATTAAGGAAATTCAATTTGGTGAGACCAGAGTTTAAGCTGGAGCAATGTTACATCTTTTTAATGAACGTGAACAAGAATACAGCATCACAGTATGAAATATTGAATATATGCAACCTTTGGTCATGTGTCAAAGGCAGCCTTATCAACATGGTTAGGAAGCATGAAAATACATCCAATGTAAGTCATGTTCAATCTATTTGACCATATCATGTATGATTTACTTAAAGCCTCTAAGACTGAGTTTTAGACTGAAACCCATCAACCTGTTTCAAGCATGGGGAGCAAAATATACTTCAAAAATAATGGAAAAACCTTGTTCGTCTCGGAGATCCTGCTCTCACACACACTCACCGCACTCCATATTCTCTCAAATAAGGCCACTGCTGCTCTGAGTGGAACAGGTTTACGGAGAAGGAGTTGAAAAGAAGGGCACTTCTAACAGTAGTAGCAGGAGTTGTATATGGAAATGTATAGATCTATAAATCACGTCATATTTCTCTCTCTATATAGATACCAGCTACTGTATATTAAGCTTGGTATGACTTTTTTTGTAATTCAAAGCAGACATACTGCTAAATCACTCATAATGAATTAGTGTTAATTTAAGATGATACAGTTTATTTTCTGTTTGCAGGAGCTAAATATATCAAGTATCTGAACAAGAATAGCACAGGTTTCACTAATTTTCCATATATGATTATGCCTGGCAGGCCCTTGAGATACTGAAGCCTTCTCCTTTCTGCCTGAGAAACTCCAGATCATTAGCAAAGAACACATGCATAAGTCACAGGTGGGAGAGTACTCTGTAGAGAGAGTCAAGCCATTTCACCTATTTGAATGTGGTCAAGGGGAGAAGGTATTCAGAGAAGTGAGACAGCAGATGGCCACCAAAACAACTAGAGGAGTTCTCAGGGGTGATTGTATTTTCTGCTCAGCTGTAAACATCCCTCCTGTGGGTATTTCCACACACCCACACTTTGATCCTGACCTCATACACACTTAGAGGTCAGCTGAACTTTCTGATGGGATCTCTCATGAATTCAGCTCAGTGAATACCTGTGAATTTGCTGGATTAGTATTTGTATCTGAACCAGACTCACCAAATCTGTTTTGTTGATATTGCCAGTGCTTGTATCTGATATTTGTTTACCTTCATTGCCAGAGAAAAGTTCTCTCTTGTTGCAATACTTCTAATCTGAAGGTCAGGTGGGTTTTAGATATATTATACTAATAAGAAAACCTATTAATGAAAAAGTACTGCTACACATGGAAGGGAAAAACACAGAAAAAAGCAAAGAAGACCAAAAAACCAGAAGACCTGAGAATTTGTTTCAGGCTTTTTATTCAAGCACTTGAGTATAAAACATTGCTATTCCTGACTTATAAGAAAGGGCCAAGATGAAAATGCGTTTATCAAATTTAGCAGTGAGAAGTGACTATACCACAAACACGTTAACAGAAAACAGTTGGTGCAAGTTGTTTAGAGTACGTGTACAAATGTACTGCAGCCAGGCCCAGACAGCTTTGGGAAAAAAGAAAACCACAGAAGTACCCTTACAGTATTTTTAAAAGTAGTTTCCTCTCTTTATTCAGGAACATCCTCTGTATACTGGGCATTTTCAACCAGGGACACTGGCTAGCAAATCTGTAGTTAGCCTTCAGCTAGATCTTTTGATATAGAGCAGAAATATACCCATTCAGAGAACTATAAGGTTGCCCTGATCATTTCCTCAGAGTAAGGGAAAAAGATTTAAGAGGAACCTCACAACGCTCACAGTGATACGGGTATGTATTGAACTTCTTTGGAAGGACAGCAAATTCCAGGACATATTCTGTTATACATTGGACTTTCTAGAGATGCATCAAGTGGAAATGCAGGGGCAGAGCACTTCCCTGAACAAAGCATGCTAAAATTTAGTTATTGTGCTTCAGCCTATGCAGACCTGCCTTAACTTACATGATCAAAAGGGGGATGTATATTCAAAAAGCTGAGCATGTGTTTTTATGAGATAAGGATATTATAAAATAATATAAAAGAGTGGTGGTACAGAGGCTGTGTCTTCTGCTCAAGGGCCAAATCAGCGTGTGCCCCAATAGAGTACCATTCCTGGTGCTACAGTAACAGATGTTGCAATTGAAATTAATTAGAAAATCTAAAAAGTGAGGGGAGCCTGAAGACTGCAATGCACTCATTTCTCAAAGGACACTGTCTGTTTAACAGAGTACCCCAATCAATATAGGTTGGTGATTTAGTTTAGAACAATTTTACCCTTGAAAATCTTGTAGTGTTGATCACGTTTTCTTTATTTTGTGGAGAGAGGATTTAAAAGTTTAGTTATAAGTCTTGAATTTAATTCAAAATTAGACACAGAAATGACAGCTGGCAGCTGTAAATAAAGCAGGGTTGTTTATCTTAAACTTTGCAAATCCAAGTGAAGAGTTATTCTCCTTGATTGTAGGTGACCTTACTAATCAATAGTTTAAAGGCACAAAACTGAGCTCTCCCATCACATTTCTTTGAGACAATTCAGTCACCACTGTGTCAATGTGTTTTCAGAAATTATTAGCTGAAGACAAGCTCAGTAGTGCAGTTATCTAATGTTCACTATGTAATCATCTTTTTCTCCCTTATAATTCTCAGGACTGCCTGAGAATAAAATCAGCTGCATGATAGACACTTATGAGCTGGCTCATAATCCAGCTGGTGCAGAAGCACATTGCCAACCTTCTGCACCAGCACTGGCACAGCACTGTGCCAGGGACAAGGAAGAAGAAGTCACAGCAGAAACGGATGGAGCTCACATCTCTTTTCTGGTTGATTTGGGGTTTAACTGAGGTTCAAAGCACAGTCCTTCAACAGCCCTTTTCATCTGACTGGGCGGTTTGCTTAGCAGAGAACACTCATTGCAAATACTAAGCATGATGTCCAGAAACAAGCACACTGTGGCACAGTCTTACTCAAAATGCAGATTGCCTACAATTCTGAAAAAACCCCAAACTAATTCTGGGATCAGAATAGAAAGCAGCAGCAGACCAGTTATTCTTCCTGACCCAGATGGAGTGGAGATGCAGACAGGCCAGAGGGGCCCCATTGCAGCCAAGGTTCCCAGGGGACTCCTGAGCACAAAGCCAGGCACCTCAGGACCCACAGGCTTGCTCCATTCATGGTGTTCTATCTGTGTGAGGGCTGCAGTGTAACCATAACTGATAGTACTTCGGTTCTTGGTTCAAAGGCAGTCTACCCTTGAAGACACAAATAAGCAGGAAACCAGGCAGACTTCTGGTTTTGTGAACAATTGAAACTGATTGATATTTTCCTATAAAATTTCCAATTAACTGGCAAAGCCATAAACTACAGTTTAAGACAAAAATAGAAGTCTTCAGGGAGAAATTAAGTTTCACTTTCTTATGTGATAAGTTTTGGAATAAAGTTTATTTTCCCCACCTTTAAAGCAGAGACTGCATGCAATCTGACAGTGTTTACTCTTGGACCTTCCTCAACAGGACCCCAGTGCTCTCTACCTTTGCCCCTCTTTAACCTTCCCCAAAACACCTGGCATCCCTCAGTCTCATCAGTATCAAGATTCATCACTCCTTCATATGTCTGCATTCTTCGCAAGTCCTTCTCCAAAAACCCCTAATTTATCTCTATATAAATAATTGATCAAAAGTTCCTTTTATGCACTCTATACTCCAATTTTAAAAGAAAACTTCAGACTGTAAGAGTAAAAAATTATCAGACAGGGAAATAAATCATTCATGAGCAAAACCACAAAAAATGCAAGTATCCAAAAATAAATTGAATCAAGAACTTGCAGATATTTAGGAGACTCACTCCCTGTTTTTAGGGAGGATTTTTCAATCTTCACAAACTAAATTATCATCCAGGATGACTCCATTATATCTTAATTAGCGCTTCTTCATTGTCCTTCTGTATTTCTCTGCTTCTACCTTTTTCTTTCCAAAAAAATCACTGCTTCACCCCCCAAAAGTGACCAGTCACAAGCAACTTTGTTCAAATTGATCATACTATTTTGAAGGAGTACCTCTGTCAATTTGTTACTTGCATACTTTTAAGGCAAACACTGAAATTGCTCTCTACTCAAGTTGCATCACTACCTATTGACAAGCTCTACCGAGAAAGAGTAGCACAGTCCTCATAACAGCCTCTTCACTCCATCATCTGAGTAAATAAGCACCATTTTCCCTTCCTGGCTACTGTAAGGACAAAACACTGTACCTGCCTTGTTCCCGCAAGAGCAAAAACAAGGCTGTTTTTAATCACAGGTTAGAGAAAATGTAAGCATTCTGATAATGAATGAATGTTTATCAATAAAGTTTCAAAAATACACCTCACCCTTAAGTGTTTTTACGAAAGGTCTAGGATGAAAATAGGAAAGCAGTGGCAGTTTAGGGGAAAAAAATAAAAAAAAAAACAGGGAAAATCACTTACTGTACTTGGTTCTGCAGAGGTATTCAACACAAACATCACCCTTCCTTGTCCAGCTGCCAAGTGCTAAAGCATGAAATGAGCAGCTGTTTCCTTCAAGCTGGGGCTGTGTGTCTTAACTAGTCACATGCCCCTCCTGATAAATCTCACTGCTGTGCCAGGAGGTTAGAATCTGAAGATCATTATTCCCCCTATTAGAAAATCCTTTTCATAACAGCAGCCTTTGCTAAAGCATTTGACTGGAACGTGGCACTATGTGCTCCATAACTGTTGGGTGTTTGGTGGTGGTTTTTTCGGTTTGTGTGGGTTGTTTTGTTGTTGTTGTTTTTTTGGTTGGTTGTTGGTTTGTTTTTTTTTTTTAACAACTAGCACCACACAGGAGATAAGCTGTAATCAACAGTAGGGGCAGCACAAATGGAAAGTTAAACACATCCCTGTTGACTGCTTCAGCTTTGTTTCTGACTTCACACTTTGCTGTGTTCAAACGTAAGAATTTAAACCTAAAAATCCTAAAACCTTGGGAACAGCACAATTTCAAATATTGTGTTTCATTCCTAGTGACTTTAAGACCAGATTGCTCCACAGATCATGGAAAATACGTGAACAATCCCAGGTGGGGGGATTAGTTGTATTTAGGGGGGAACATCATTACCTTTCATGTTTGGACAGTAGAGTGATGAGTACATTATTAATACTGGAGATCATTTTAATGTTCTTATCTAGCATTTTTACAGCATGGGACAGACATTGTATAGTCAGACTGTGATAGACCTTCCGAGGTAGGGACTATCAGTCTAAGCAGAGAGAGCAAAATGGGAAACAAAAGCATTCTTATCCCCACGTTCCCAGATGTATGGCAAATGAAGGGGAAACACTGAAGTCAAGAAAGGAACAGATTTTGATGGAATTTTCCAGGGTCATACACTACTGAAATTCAGCTGAGACTCAATGCCTAATCCCCTTTAGCTTGGTCACATATTTAAAGATATTTAGATATTTAAGACCAAAGGCATGCAGTCAATGGGATTTTGAGGGTGAGGTGCAAAATACCATTTTCTGAATTTCTTAAATTCCCATCCCACATATAGGACATACCATGCTGAAACTATGGCAATACTTTAAATTGGAAAGACTGACAGGACACAGGCAATTGCCATACCTCAATATGGGATGTGGTAATGACATTTTATTGTTTGGTAAGCAATCCAGACCTTGCAAGACTGCACAGTCTCTTTGGATTACAAAGGGCATTGTAGGGCATTTTTCTGAAATACAAACTGACCAGTAGTTAGTGCTGCAACTGAGATTTGAACAAACTCAAGGAATTGCTCAGAGCCAGGTGGCTGTTGTTAAAATCATTAAAGTCTAACAGCACATCTAGCTGGCACATCTGTCAGAATCCAGTGAACACCTGCAAATCCCTGAAGATGAGGGCTGCAGCAACAAAGGGTAACTCAGGTTGCTTCCTTTGACCTTCCCCAGCTCTTCATATTATATAAACTGGCACATGGTTACACAACCATGCAGCCACCAGCGCTGCCAGCATAGCCTGGAGCAGGGAAGAAGCCCTCGTGTTAGTTACCCATGCCTGCCTTTGCAGGCTTCTCCTGTTCTCCGGGGAAACAAGTTTTCATAGGACAAACTTCCCACATTACTTGGGCCCTCCCAGCCCAGCCAGGCACGGATGTACCCAGCCTGCTGAAGGGTCTCATCGGCATCCTGAGAGGCAAAGGTGCCCCAAGGCCATGGCCAGCCCCACAGCAGCTCCAGCACCCCACAGGTCCCCACTGCAGCTGCCTCAGACTCCTCACCTTGGGACCCCAACCTGGGGGCTTTGCTTGAGGGGCTTGAGCCGAGTATGGTGCCTGCCCTCTGCTCTGTGTGGGTAAGTGGGGCAGTGCAGGGCGAGGAGGGACGCCTGGGAAACAGCAGATGTTTGCTGCAGGTGTGCAGCTCTGTTTTGTCACGGTGCACAACCAGGCTGGGCAACATGTCAACAAACTGCTCCTCATGGCCATCCTGGGAGGCTCCAAAGAGAGGTCACGGAGGGCTGTGACCCAGGGGTGTGCAGAGCTGCTAGGGGGCTTTAAAAGAGGAGGCTGAAAAAACTATGAATTTTAAAATGAGAAATAAGCCCATGAGGAATGAGTTCACTTAAGTTTAAGCCACTAGAGGGAAGGTAACTTCAAAGAGGGACTGGGAGCTACCCTGGCAGAACTGAGTTGGAAGCTCAAGCAGAACCTGGCACAGATGGCTGGTCACAGAGCTGGGTGTAAACACCCAGCAGTGCTCAGAGACAGGAGAAAGCACTCACTGTGCTGTAGGGCATTGCCCACTGACTAAACGAGTCATCTCTGAGAAATGCCATTTCAGTTCCCCTAAAAGACACTGAGATGAAGGGTAACAGAACTTTACATGCGGCTTTAAAATTACTTCTAAATTTCTTTACAAACTTTGTTAGAAAATTACTCCCTTCTGATACTGAAGAAAACATGATTGAAATGTCTTCCACAATAATCTACTAGTCCACATATACCACTTCTATTACTTCATCCATTTCTCTGATTATGCAGTATCAACTGCACTCTTTTATCAGGACCCTTTAATATAATGGATTACATACTGGTAGTACCTGGGCCATTCGAAATAACACACAGTACAATGCCACCACTCTGCACTGAAAAGTTGTCCTGTTTTTCTTTGGTAGTCATGCTCCACATAGGAACATAATTTGATGATACTGACCGAATGGCAATATTCCACAAACAACTTGGGATACACTTCCTAAAAAGAAAGGGAGCCTTTGTACTTTCTGAAATGAGTAGACAAATAAATTATTTTTTATGGCTCAGTAAAAGATGCCATAAACTGATTGCGGTTTATGTGGGAAAAAGTTTATCTATCCTTATGTTAGACAGACAGTTTTAAGTTATCATGAAACAGAAGAGAGAGATAATTTGGATATAATTCCTCAAAATAAAGGTCTTAAAATTTTGTGGAGCGGTTTGGGTTTTTTTTCTGTTCTTTCCTTATTAGAAGAAATATCAATATACAAAGGAAGATAAGGTAGTTAATGCAGACATAATTAATTAAATGTCGTGTTCCTAAACCTATCAGATAGCATCTTCCATATGACAAAACTTTGATATTTGGTACACAATAGTATACTGCCTTCTCTTTTGAGAAAAAAAAATGAAGACTGGATTGAAAAGGATACTTTTTTCTATGTGGACATTAATGCCTCAAACAAAATCTAAGAAATGAACATATATTTTCAGACATGCTAGAAGAAATACTGAAAAGGAACAACAAAAAATCAGTATAGTTAGCAATGAATTGTGATAGGGATGTGTGCATGTAAGGTTAAATTTTTAATGTCAAATAGAATGGATAGCTTTTAGAAAAGTCTCAGAGAACTAAAGCATGGAACAGTTGCCTATTTTGGTTCTGGTTGAGGTCCAGAAGTTTTTTACATTTATTGATAAATGGATCCAGAGCCTCTTGTTATTGTAGGAGAGGCTTTATTTCACAGCTTCTTTTTAACTGTTGTTTCTCTTATTTTGGTGTTTTTTTTATAGACATACTTCGCTATGTTGTGCTCATGTGTCATTTAATTAACTATAGGTGTATTCATTTATTAATTGATCACTGATAGAGAACTTATCAGTGCTTTGATACTGTGCAGAATTTTGGACTATGGAGTTATCTTCTGTATATGGCAATTATGGGTGACTGAAAATGTTTTTTTTGCTGTTAACATGTTCTTCTGGAGTTCATGTAATGGGAGATAAGACTCTCAGGGGACATAAGTATCAAGTTATACCTACTGCAAGTCTGTAGTACATTTGTTTCCTAAATGGCAGCACTACAATTTGGCTTCTTCAACCTTTTAGAATATATAGAACCCATAGCTAACAGACAAAATGCCTTGTTTGCTGGTCTACCTCACTTCCCCAGATACTATATAGCTTTCATTATCAGCAGAAGTGAATGAAAGCAGACCATGAAAGCCATCACTAGACAGGATGTTTTATAAATACCTAAGTGAGATTAAAAGAACTGCTATAAATAGTCCAACAGCTCTTAACAAAGCTGCCAGCTGAAGGACATACAAGTGGCATAACAGACAGGAAATTTTGCTGAAAATACTGTATATAAGACTCTCAGCCTTACATTGCATTAAATCAGGGTATGTTACATCCCTAGCAATGTAAGTGAATTCCAAATTCTTCAGTATAATGCTCTAGGGGGCACAGGAGTACTGCAAATGCACAGTGTACCTGCCTCTTCATACCTAAGGGTACACCCAACAGTCATGTTATAGATAAGAAAGCAAAAGCTGAGAAGATGAGTTATCAGATTAGGGCATCCCTATGTATGACCCCTGAAATCAGTCCTTCCTTTATATCACCAATTATATATCAAAGATAGAGTCTCTGTGTATTCACAGAGAAGCCAGAAATCTGTAGTTTCTTTGTTATATCAACAAATATAAGAAATTTTAAATATTGAAATCATTACTATTATTGTAAGACTACATTTTTTTTTTATTTCTGGCTTGCTTTATTTGCTTTTGTTTCACCTTGAGGTACGAGGGTGGACTGACAAACACAAGTTATTCTACACTGTGAATACCAAAGGGTAGCGGCATCTCCATTGCTAAGAGACAGGGTGAAATTGTGCCATGCAGTCAAAGAAGGCGCTAAGGACCTCTTCTGTAGCAGTAACAATATATTCATGATTGTTTAAAAAAGCCAGAAAACCAAAGCAACAAAAGCCATTCCCTATTACCAACTAGATGGAGCAGAGATATTCCACAGGAAGGATAAGCTTCTTTCAGAAACAGAGCTTGAAGAGTGTGTTCCTGTAACTCAAGCCCTAGATGCAGCATCACCACTAAGCACAAAACCAAATCTGTCATAAATTATGTTCTTCCCAATACTGCCTTGATCGGTCTGAAGTTGAAGATTTCTAAACAGGCACGAGCATTTAGAAGAGATCTGTTTCCTAGGTTTCTGCAACCATTCTCAATGTGAGTGATGTGCTGAACAAGGAGGGGGCATTGCTGCAAGGCTGAATGTACAGCAGCTCTCCGTTTTTGTTGTCTTTTCTGTGTCTGGTAAGTTTGAGCTAATCAGTAATTCCTTTACCATTTAAAAATCTCCAGGAACCATGGGGTTTTCCACAGTTGGTGCAAATCAAGTGACCAAGAGTATGACATCAACATTTTTTTCAGAGCTTTTCATTACACCTTTTGGCAGACATTAAGTGAAACGATAGTTGTATAGAAAGTTTTCAAGTCAGGGAATGTATATTTTAGAATGTATTTATTTCTGTTTTACAGGAAGCACCTATTTTTCTGTATTTTACTTGTCTCTCTTGTAAGTTCAACAGCTTTCAGCTTTGCCTTATATGAATCATCTTTGAGTACACTTTTCACTCAAAATTTACATCAGAGAGAATGTTATTCTGCCAACTTCGCATTACATGTGTGTAGGGAAAAATGTTTTTCCCATTTTGTTAATGTCTTGGTCTTTTCTCAGTGAGGCAGCACAAGCTGATACAGAGTATCTGATTATCAGACTGAAGCAATACATTCCACATTGCAACTTGATGTAGTCTATTTTCAATAAAATTACAAGAGTGAAAACAATGGATCATAGTAACAGACAAAAAACAGTAAAAAACCAAGCCTGTTTCCATCCTTTCCCTAGGAAAAAAAAAGGCACTTTTTAAAAATAGTTTCCATCAAAATATTAAAACTTAATACACCACTTCCTTGTAAACAGTAGCACTTTAGGCTTGTGTTTGCACTCTAGAATGAGGCACAAATGACTAATGCCTAACCTGATAGAACTGTCAGGATCTCCACTAAGTCCAACACAATGAATGTTTATCAGTTAGACTATGGTATCAAGCAGCCTGTCTGAGATCTGCTGCATTGCATGCAATCGTCCCAGGATTCATGCTTCCAAGCTTACCGTGCAATGAGTGAATTTGGATCCATCTGTGCCTTCTGTGTACTCTACGGAGTACCCATTCCAAAGACAAGAGAGAGGCTATTGCTTCCATGCTCATTAGTTGTGAGGAGATTTGCTTGTTATAGTCAGAACACTAAATATTTTTGTATGACAGAGCCCTTTGAGGCCAAGGTCTCTCTATATAACTGCTGGATTTATTACATTTGTTTGAATCTGAGCCTTTCTGTTAGTTCCAGTTTCATGTCTCTCAGTGGTATGAGGACACTATCCTGCTTTTTTATCTTGTTTCCAGTTTTAATTATCATTTGTACCATAATTTGCACATGGGCTTTGGGAAATAAGGGAACTGAAGGCAAAAAATACAGCTGCACTTTGGTATATAGATTGATTTTAAAGCACCTTTTTATTATCCTGGCTTATGCAACAGTGCTTTTCTAGTCCACTAGAAGAGAAGGAAAACAACTGAAGTAGTAGTTAATGGCTTTTTCTGATAGTACATGGACTTCTGGGAGAAACAGTCCAGCTTCCACAGACACATCGACCTTCACCCTTGTGCAGTAAGTTGGTACAAAGCCTGTGCAACATCAGATTCCCATTTGAGGTAAGGAATTTGTGTCAACTTGAACAATTCTCACTGTTGTGGGTCGCTACTCATGCATGTAGAACATCATGATCTTGCCCTTAAACTTTTATCTTGAACATACTACATCCATAGTGTTCTGTTGTAAGCAGACAAGCTTTTGGGTTTCGGATAGGAGGAATGGTAGAATTAATGTTCTGTGTTTGAAGTCAGACTAGATGATCTAATGACTCTGCCAGGCTTTAAATTTTATCAGCCTGTTGAAATAATTTGCTTGAAATCAATGGGACTACTCACATGCTTAAATTTAAGCACCTGCATAAACACTTGCACGAGTCAGGATGTTATTCAGCACATAGTTATGAGTGGAGTGTTTTAGACATTATCAAAGAAATTACTTTTTAGTACTAACATTTCTGTTGTGTTGAGCAGCTGCTTCTCTTTGTAGAACTGTTTAATGCTGCCCAGTATTGAATTTGAATTCTTGATGTGTTTTATCTGGGTTTTTTAATGTTCCCTCTCCCCCAGTTCAGCTTTTTGGGCGAGACTACTGTAGATGGTACATGTGTTCTCAAAAAATCTTGCTTTGACTGCCCCAAACAGACGCAACTCTAAATCTCTGCTTTTTTTTTTTTCTTGTAATGTTAGCAGGCCTGACTGTGACTTGAAGGACAAGGCTTCCTTGTAAGAGTGTCTGGTATAGTGAAATAGGGGCTTAGGGAGAAATTAAGATCCTTACACTGGAGCAATTGCATGAGGAATAATAAATCTTACTAAACCTGAGCAGCTTTGCATAAAAGCACGGCATAGCTTGTCACCCAAAGTGCATTATTTTTTAAGTCATGTGATTTTCCTGTAAGTCAGTCAGCTTTTCTGGAACCAGAAACCCATGCTGCTCACATAGTCGTGACAGTTGACAGAAGTATTTACTTGACAACCCAAGACTCCTTTATATCACCTGGCAAAATAATGTCAGGTAGGAAGCCCCTGAACTTCCTACTTCCTTCTGGGATATAAAATTGTCATATTTAATTTTTAGCTTGGAGCTTTAACAATTGCAGCCCTGTTAGTACTTGTGAACACTCAACAGCATTTTTATAGAAAGAATCTCCTGCAGAGTAGTCAGACCCTAGCAGGTGGTGAGATTTTATAAGGTGTAGGGGTGTAAGTTGCATTCTAAGACCTTCTGAAATGGTCAGGACAAAGCTCAGTTTGCAAACTTTGAACTTATGAACATGTGAACTCTTGCAGTTTAGAAACAAATAATTTTATGTGTGTGTTTCTTGGTAGTATTAATTAGGCATTTTTAAAGGACTAATTATAATGTCTTTTCCACAGATAAATGTTCAAGTGCATCAGTACATTTTTTTTTATCACCCTCCCCTGTATAATTACCTTGTAACGGGCTGACTTGAAAATGATCTTCTACTTATAGCTAAGGAATGGTCTGTGTTTTGCTACACACATGCAATGATACCAAACTTTAAAATAATGTGGTGACTCTGCTGACCTGAATAAATCAGAATGATATAGCATGGGCTGCTCAGTTGTACTGCAGTTGCTGTACAACTGACATTTCATACAAGAGATTATATGTATTTAACACCAGAAATTGCAATGCTTCTTTGCTTGAGGGAGCATTTATGTGCAGATTTGCCTCCATTCCTTCTCTCCAGTCTATGAGTTTTAAAAAAGCTCATCTAGTATACTGATGGTTACACAGTTTAATCTAAATTTTTAAATCAAAAAACTTCTTTTTCTTTGTTTGCTTGTGCTCAGTTTTTGTTCATGGGAATCAGTTACTGAAATTGAAAGCAAGGAATATTACCTGTGTGAGAACATGCTATGCTAGTTACTGACACTGCAGTCTGGAGAGCTTTCTCTTGCAAATTCTTCTATGAGCTTCTAGTTTAACTACCATTGAGGGTGTTTCATCCTTCACAAGACCAGGCTTATAACCTCCTAGGACTGAGAATTACTGTAAATAATTGAGTACTTTGAAATCAGACAAAGAAAGGCATGATCCTTTGCATGAGCATGGTCTAACATCTGCTTTGTTGGAATCGTTGCTTGGCACCTCCCTGGGTCAGATTTTCAGCTGACTGCTGCTGTTTACAACTGTCCTATTGCAGCTTTTCACCTACATGGGTGACATCCTGCCTTGCTATCGTCACAATAGCAGACTCTAAACATAATAGCATCCTATGGGGATACAGTAGAACAACAACACATCACACTTCCTTTTAACTCACCAGCAAGTTTTTACCATAAACCTCTAATCCTAAGCAACATCTGAATAACAAATGAATAATCTCAATGGCATTTGCTTAATGATAATGTGCAAACACAACTGAAACTAATACAAAGATTATTCTCATAGATCATTCAAAGAAGATAGAATATGCTTGATGAAATCCTGAATCTAGAATTCTACAGATTCTGTTCTCTTGCCTTCAAATCACAACAGCATTTCCTTCATTAGCAGTACAAAGGATATGTTGGAAATCAAAGAAATCAAACAGAAGCTTAATTTTTTCCCATCTTAAAAGTCTGTCTTGTTGATGGTAACTCAGTGAATTAGTATAGTTTCTATACACTGTTCCATCTTTAAATGGAGCTTTTTACACATGGAGCCATGATAGTATAACTCTGTACAATATCTGAAAATAAGTAGACTAAAATTTTCCACTCACATTCTACTGTCAGTTTAAATTAGACCTCAGAATGGCAACACATAGGATTGCTATGCAAAACCAATAAATAATATACATCTATTTCTACATAGAGTACATTTTTATGTACATGCCTGCACACATACACAAAATACCTGCCACGATAAATGCTAAAACTATAGAAACTTTCAGGTGCTTTAATTCTGGGTAAATTCCTATCTTCAAATGTACCTCATAGAATTAAATTATTCCATTATAAATCATAAGAATAGATATGTATTATACTTTCTCCGTTTCTAAATCTGTATCTTGAACCTAATTCACTATTGACTTCATATTTTCCTTTGGGGCATATATTTACCATCAACATTTCTCCTGTACTTAATCACAGATTATAAGGTGAACAAGACATAAGTGAGGAAGACAGCAAAGTTATGTTATGGTTGTATGACAAAGGCTTCTTTTGCTTAAGAAAAGTTTTGAAGAATCTGTAACTGAATTCAGGTTTCTTTATCTAAAAATCAGACACCCTGCCAAATCTTTATCTAAAAGTCAGGTGCCATTCCTTCTCCAAGGCTCATTCTTGTTTTCAGTTACCAAGATGCCCACACCTGAAAAGACATGGAGCGTGCAGCAAGCAGAAATGCCAGAAGGAGACACTTACCTTAATGTGCTAGGTACCTGACCCTCAGCACAATCCTTTTTTGAAAGGGTTCTTCTCACAGTGTTGAGGTGCTGAGGTTATTTGCTGCCCAGCAGTGTCCTGTACACGATGCTCAGCAGTCCCGGCAGGTCCTGAAGAGAGAAGCAGGATTGTGCTCTGTTCACTCCCAGCAGCTTCACTGACGCTGGGGCTCTTTGGAGCTCA
This sequence comes from Myrmophylax atrothorax, assembly GCA_026770055.1. Classification (NCBI taxonomy): domain Eukaryota; kingdom Metazoa; phylum Chordata; class Aves; order Passeriformes; family Thamnophilidae; genus Myrmophylax; species Myrmophylax atrothorax. The sequence goes on along the minus strand of JAOXXN010000446.1, from coordinate 36,624,387 downwards.
ATTAGTTCTAAATTGTTTGGCTAAATGGCAGCCACACTTCCTTCTATTCTTTCCCAACTTAGTTTTCCTGCCTCCAGTGGTGCTTTTTCCTTTCTTTGGACTATAAATAGGGCTGCCACAACACAGTCTATAGCAATAAGGAAGGCAGGAAATGCATTTAAACAAAGGAAAGATCTTAGGGCTTTTTGCCCTTCCCTACTAATATAAGCAAAAGAATTTGATGAAGATTGCTCGGCAGGCACAGTTCTGTTTGCGTAAGGAAAACACTTGTTCAAAAACATGATAGAATGTCAGCTTTTGTACTCTGCAAAAAAATGAGGAGGCACAGTAGCAATAGGCCTTAGTCTCTTAAGTAATTATTACTTCCTTTAAGTATTAAATTTTGATTAAATATTGGAACTTGTTTGAGACTGGAGAGTTGGAACAAAGATTTTCTTCCAGCTAGAAAAGAGGACTAAGGTGGCTAACATGCTTTAAGAAGACAAAATAAGTCTTATAAGAGGTGCAAATCTCACATGCTTAAGAATGATGTTTAAAGTCTATGAATCATCATTTCATCTGAGTACTTTCATCCTTAGTGAAATTTACCCTGCAGATAGAAGTGTTAAAGCAAGCTAAGTGCGTTTACATTCAGGGAAACAGAATTGTCATGCATGTATTTAATGAGGATGGTTGTGCAGCTATAGCTCTTGAATAGCAACTACAGTAAAATCCTCAAATATGTTTTATGAATTAATTTGAGAAAAAAATTGTTTTGATGGGCTTTTTTCTTTCCTTTTTTTTTTAAATTAGAACTTTCCACTGTAATTATTCTCAGCTTAGTAGTTTTAAAAATACCTATTAAGCTTCCAAGACTGTCAAGCTTGAAAAAAGAAATCAGCCATTTTCACATTATACTCAGTTAAGATGAGAATACAGTATGGTACTTGCCTGTCTCTTTATGTCTTTGCCCTATCCCTACATTTTCTGCTGTCTGAGGTACATGCCTTTCCATCACTTTATACAGATTCAGTAAATCACTGTAAAAAACCCTTTCTGCTGGTCTTTACAGTGGTAGTTTCATGACAGAACAGCAGAGTGCTTACTGATTGGTAAAGCAGAGTGCTTTGGGATTGGCAATTATTTAAGTGGGGAAGTAGAGACTTAAAAAATAGATGTTGCTATGAGGGCAAATAATTTTTTCTATTTAAGATTTGTGTGTGAAATATGCACATAAGGGGCCATACTGAAAGTGGTGAGAGTTAAGGACCTGTGGCATTTAAGGAATTTGGAGAACATTAAACCTTTTGTTTCAGGCATATTATCTAGGAAATGATTGTTAGCTAGCATGGTGTTTTATGTATGAATTAAAAAATCTGTGTTAGCGTTAGGTAGACGACATGATGACAGAGCACAATATACAAAAGACAAGAGCATCTTTGGGATAATGCCTGCCTTGTTGAGAACTTTGCAAAGGTTCTGTCTGTCATGACAAGAATGTGATGGCTTATGAAAATAAGAAGAGATGCAAGTGGTGTGTGAATAAACGCTGTTGACTTTTTGAAAATTAATAATAACTCAAGACCAAGATTTTCCTTGAAAGTGCTTTTTCTCTTTAATAAAGTTAAACCAAAAGACAATGCTCCAAGCAAAACTCCTTTAAAAATAAATAATTTCATTTATAGAAGGACCTGAAAGTTACAATATTTTTGAGACTTTTCTTGTGTTAATAATTAAAATTAGGAAACAGGTTTAAAGTCTTAGGAAGATGTTGGTCTTTGCAGACATGTACTACAAATCTGATAGAGAGGAAGATGGTTCTTTGTAGTGAACAGTGAATCAAATATTGATTTCAGCTGAAATATGGAACAAGATTTTGCTTAAAAGATTCTGTCATGTAGGTGACTGAAGGCAAGCTGCGGTCTTTCTGGCTCTTTCAGACTTTAGACCAAGGCTGAAGGACTGGCAATCTATACAAGGTGATTGAATTATTGTGGAACAGTTGTGGAATAGGCCTTACTGACTATCTCTGCAAAGTTGATCTCCACAGTATAACAGTGTGCAGGTTTAAAGGTAAGCCGGCAGGAGAAATGAACGCAACACAAAAGAAACTATAAGTCAGAGTTCCAATTTAATAACAATATTAGAATAAACACAGTGGCACAAAGAGAAAAACTGTTTCTAACCCACAAACCCCCAGAATTATAAACCAGCACCCCGGGGCACAAGCACAAAGAGGGTTGTTAGCCCCTGTGCTGAGCCCTATGTGGTTCCCCCAAGTCCAAAGTAAAAATCCAAAGTGGAAAACCTGTTGGTGCAGCTGATAGTTCCAGTCTGGTGGAGAGTGGTGGTCGCACGCTGATTGAAAGTGATGGTCTCCTCCTGTTGAGGTTTTAGTCCTCCTCTCGGTCTGATGAGTGTCCCCTGAGATCTTCTTACCCCAAGATATGTGCCCCCAGGTCCAGGTGGGAGCACCCAGTCCCTCCCCCAGGGCGGGGAGTCACACAATGGGTGATTAACTCTGTCAGTCATGGGGTATTTTGGAACCATTGATGGCCCATTAGCAGACACGCCCCTTCAGGCTGGGTGTGAAGGTGCTAATGACCCATGGAGGGGAGTTATCACAGCTCCTATCTCACAGATGTCCTTAACACCCAGCTCACAATCTAAGGGGTCAGGTGTGCCCTGGACAGCTGCTGCAAATGGTCCATTGCTCTTGGGAAATGAATAGAGGGATAGAATACATAGCTTGGATCAACCCCACACAGTGATAAACTGGTCCCACCTGCTGAGCTAGGACAAACAGCACTAAAATGCAAAGCTGCTTAGCAATAGTTCATTTGTGCATACCTTTATTCAAATGTAGTTTAGCTGAAATCCTAAATCCTCTCTAGTGGTTACAGACTTGAAATTTCATCACACATTCTCTGTGTGCTGTTAGCACCAAGCACTGCCAGAGCCCTGGAGAGGCTTAGTCTTGAGTAGCTGTTTGCCTTGTGCCAGCTCTGTGCCAGTAGAGCCCAACTACATGAACCTGCTTGCACTGATTTTGCTGGTGGCGTTTCTTTCAACCACACACATCTTTTTTTCAATGTCCTTCAAAACATCTCTAAACATTAAAAATAGAATTCAAAGTTAAAGCAGAAATTCTATCCTCTGTCATTACAACTTTGTACCCTGGAAGGAACTCTCATCCAGCATGCAAACGTTTTCACTCCCATTTTACCCTTGCAATCCTGAGAAGGTTATTTCTTAAAAGAAATCTTCAGAGTTTTCACTTCAGAATTTCCTCTGGGGTTCAGTAAGAACCACAAGAGAGCTAGGATCAAGGTGAGAAAGAATCGCTGAGGGCAGATGCTTATAAGGTCCAGATAATTTTTCCCCTGTCAAAGCAGAAGGGATGTATTTTCTCTGAGAGCCTCATTTTAACTCATCCTTCTTATGTATTAGCCTCCAGGACAAACAATGGCTGTGGGAGCAGATACAGGATAACCCTGTGGTGCCCAGAACCCATGGGGATGTGTTTGGTACCCTGGAATTCAACACATCTTGTCTTCACACTTCATTTACACCCTGGGCCCTGAAAATACACACATGTGTGTACATGTGTTATGGGCATAAACAAACTCTTTTCAGTGAGTTCAGTGTGCATAGACAGCTTGTTCAAAGTAAAGGGAATCATGAATTCTTTCCCACAGGAAATTTTAAGATTGAACTATCAGATGACAGCTTGACAAAAGCACTGCTTTTTGCTGGGCACCTCAGAGGGGCTATGCACAAATAATATTGATTTGTACCACTAAGCCATGAAAAATGAACCTAGACACTTTGATATGCCTTTCCCCTAGTGTTAATTACAGAGTTAGTTCTAGCTCTGCATCTGTCTTCTCACAATTAGAATGGCAAAAATGGTATCCGAATTCCCATGAAATTTGAATATGGAGGCTTTTCAGAACTGCTTCCAAAATAAAAGGCTGAACTACCTGAGCCTTCTCCTCTGTTTTTACGCTGCCCCTCCTTTGTGCTACTGAGCAGGGTTGTGTTATGCCACTCTTTTCCCTGACATCAGTGGGAATGGGGTTGACATGAAGTCAGCATGAGCAGCAGAGCACACTTTAGTTTGTCATGCCTATAATTCATTAAATAGCTGGAATTCCTTATAGTGTTATTCCTGTCCCTCTTCTCTCCTCAGTTGCCTCCTTCTTGCCTTCACATTTCATTGCCTAGTGGAGTATGTTGCAAGAAATTACATAACTTTTCCTGGTAAAACTATACTGAGGAAGAAACAAAAACTACTTTATATCTTGTATAGCTCTTGTTTAGTCTACCTGACTTAACACCATGGAAATCAATTGTTTCAGTAATATTTGGTAAAATATAAGTTTATCTAATATATAAATATTAATTTTATAATATTCAGTAAAATATAAATACTTAATTTCTTATTGACTTCCAATCCTGTTAAACAAGATGGTCTTTTTGGGCTGCAGATCCCTAGCCTCTAAAAATTGGTGTTGCTTCATCAGCTTCAGTGGAGGGACACTGATTTGAGCTGTCTGGAGAATTTGGCCAATTGGTTTCAATGAATCTATGCCAGTTCATAGCAGCTGAGCAGCTGTGAGTTAAAGGGCCATTCTAATTGTAGCTTACATTCATTGCATAGAAAATGTGTTGGTTTCCTCCCCTCTGCCACTCAAGCAAATCATCAAAACACAGCCACATGCCAACAGATCTGCCACTCACAGCTATGAAGGAAGCTGAAATTCATTGTGATCTTAAGAAATCAGAGAAAACCACAGGTCATACTCAAGCTGTGAGTCAACATAAACATATAAGATGACTGCCCAGTGTGTTTGTGGCCTCAGGAGGTTAGCACAGTTGTGGTCTGTAATCTCTGTAATCTCTGATTCCATAACCTATCTGAGTGTGCTTTTGATTGGTTGTGTGGTAATAAAGGGAGACCATGAACAGAAGTCTAATTTATTTTTCACCTTGCTTACCAAAACAGAACGCTTATTTTTTTATTCTGTACCTTAAACAAAGAACATGCATTAAACCTGATGGCAGAATAATGGCAAAGATTAAAGTTAAACCTTCATTTACAAAATGTTAAAGTTCTTAAGGCCCAAACTGTCTGTACAGCCCCATCTCTTTCCTGTGATTGATTGGTCTACAAACAACCAGAAGTTTAAAGCTTTTTGGGAGATGATGACAGCAGGAAACATTATCTCCATGGTATTTATGAAGAAATAGAGTAACTTGCCAAAGGTCTCACAGGAAGTCATGCTTTTATTTGGAAAGCTTATGCTGTTTGTTGTTTCTGATGTTAATTTTTTTTTTCTAATTGTGTTTTGTTTTCTTCTGTTCAGTTTTCAGTCACGTTTTTATTTGCAAGGTTCTTTTTGTGCTGCTTTTCTCCTGCTTTGGGTGTGTATAATTTGGTCTGCTTCCAGCCACCTCACAATTTCATCTTATGTTCCACTTGTAAAATTTTCCTGTAAGCATCCATGTGTTTCTCTGCCACTTGTGAGAAGTTGCTATAAACAACTATGATATTACCACACTGTTCTGCAAAACTCTCCTTCATCTCCCCATCCTCCAAAAATGTCAGTACTGTTGCTGCAGGGCAACAGGTGGTGTTTTGTTCCAGGAAGGTAAAAGGGGCTGCTTAAAATTTTCAATAGGTTCCTGAACAGTCAGAATTCATCTCCAACAGATTCTTCTTCTGCTGATGCTCATCTTTGTGGGTGGCTTCTCTGCTCTCCTGTCTGCTGTCATGTCAGAAGTCCCTGTTCCTGACTCCGTCCTTTGTACAGGGTGGGCAGCTGCTCTCACTGTTACTAGCATTATCTCATTATTTATTTGTATACTTTTCCCCAACCTGTATCCACCTTATTTTCTCATTTTATGCCTCTGTTGAGAGAAAGCCTTTTTTTACAGCACTTGGCACAACAAGGTGCCCATTTTTGACTCCCATGCACTATGACTCAAAGGGATTAGTAATGGACAGATGACCTCAGGCATTGTAGTCCTCCATTTCAGCTTCTTTTCTACTCTTGCATTTATTTTATGTCTTTTAGGGTTGAAGTTTCCAAGAAAAAAAGTGAGAAACATATAGTAGTGACAACTTTTTCCCTCCTTTGTGTATAATGTACTAATAAAAGAGCAATGATGTGTTTTACAGGTAATGCATCCCTAGAAAAACACTTAGAGGAATCCGTGACCTTTTTCATGGTTGCTAGAATTTGTGTGCACACCATTTTACTTATCCCTTTATATCAGCTGTAGATAAGGAAAGAAAATATTTTAAAATGGCTAAAATCTTTCTGCTTTTCATTTGGGTCATGGAATTGGATTCTCATTTACACTAGTTTCATCCTTGTAATTCATTGACCACAATGATTTACTTTCCCCATATGTCAGTGTGAATTTATTCTCCTATAGTTTCCCTTGCCACTATTCCAAGGGGCTTCCCTCTTTGCTAACCAAACATTTCTGGTTTTCAAGATGTTAATTTCCTGTGTTTTGCGGAATAAAAAACCCTATAACCCAGTGAGGTTATAGAGTGGTATGTTTATTCCAGGCCTGGGCACATGGGGGATAGCTCTCCCAAACATGTGCACCTGAGCTAACAATGGGTTTATATGCAAGTAAGTTATACATATTTATTTTTCTTTCATGCATAAACATTATATTCTTAGAGAAGGCAGGGTTATTATAGTGAGTCTCAAGAAGTGATTTCCATTTTCTCCACCCCATGTTACTCCCTCTTGCCCATGCGTATTTCCTCTAGGTAATTCAGGGCGGGGGTCCTAGGTGGTCTTTTGGGATGAAGTAAGATGTCTTCCTCCTGTGAACTTCCTACCTTTTGCTCAGAACTGGTTCAAACCAGTCTTGTTGGCAACTGTAGCTGGTCTAATTGGACTTATCTTGTTCTTTTGTCATGTTTTCTGATTTATCATGGGGCATCCTGGCTGTTTTAATTAGTCCAAGAAGCTCTGAGCCTCTTGATGTCACACCTTCAAGGACAGTGTGTGAGTTTTGCTGCAGTGAGTTTCATACTACTAAGCAAATCTTACGATACGTGTAAAAGCATAACTAAAATAAGAAAATAAGCATTATCATAAGTCCTAGGTAAATAAGCATAAACAAAATCTGCATAAGTAGAATAAGCATAAACAAAATAAGCATCATAAGCCCTAGGTAAAATAAACAAAGGCTCCCCCTTCCCCTTCCCCCCCATCACCTGTGTTTGCCAGAACAGGGGAGACAGATTAGGTTGAGTTGTGCTAGATGTCATTGTGTTGGTTTATGGAAGGCATTGCAAGGACCAAGCCCCTTTGCTGCCATTTGAGGTAGGGCAGTCTGGTTTTGGGCTATAGCTACACAGTTCTTTGACAGAGCCTGAGTCATGCTGACAAACATGTGCTCTTCTGCAGGAGTGGTGGGTTGAACACCATAAATCCTAATAGAAAACAGACCCCTTTTCTGGCACATGCCCTAGGAGGAGAGGAGACTAATTTGCTCTACCAAGGTGACATTTCTTTGGTGCCAAATCTCTCTTGCTTGCACCTGTCTTGAGAGCAGCTGATGGCTGCAGCCTCCTCTTCTAAACGGAACAGGAAGAGCTGCTCCTGGCGATTCCTGTAAAGTGTCGTGATAATCTGTCACCTCCTGCCTGACCCTAATCGGGTCCTTGAGAAGCCCCAGGGGACAGAACTAGCAGCAAGCACAGTGAGACTCCCTAACCGAGAGGTTTCTTCAGTGACATCAAAGGGACAAGGATCACACAGTGGATATGTGTTGTATTTTGTTGGCCAAATGAGTGTCTGTGTTTTTTCCCCCCCCACGTTCCTAGGAATTGTTCCAGAGCAGTTAATGCTCTCCCTATCTCCTTGACCTGCATGCATGGGCTAGCTTTACATGAGCTAGACCAGCTGTTCACAGCCCAAGGGAAGAATTTTGTTGTGCTGGGAGATTAAACAGTTTCTTTTTCATACATCAGGAAGAGTCATCAGAGTGTTAGTCAGCTGGACTTGTTAGGTAACAGCTTTTCTACCTCAGGCTGATGACTCCTTTAAAAAGTTTTCAGACTTAATTGCTCTCTGAGAACTTTTGAACTTCTAGCCTGCTTTTATTCTCATTTTGGGTTTCGGTTCCTGCTGCGTTCTTTTTTTGAGGCTTCACATTTCTCACAGTCGAGAAACACGGATTCTGTCCTCTTGGAGCTGTTTCTTAAGACCACTATTTCCCTCTAAGAGTTGTGGATTTTCTTACCATTCCTTAAAGGAGAACAGTGTGGCACTGCAGGTGCTGCGCTGACCTCTAGTGACAAGTCAGGAGGACAAAAAGTATCTGCCGTTCAAACCTGGGAACACCAGCCTGAACACTTTTCACTGCAGTGTTCAGCCCAAACAAATGGTAAGGGCTTAATCTCTCCTACTGTGTCTCCAAGCCTTTATGATATTTGCTTAAATTTCTGTCCAATTGTTGAACTGCTGGTGTAGGATTCAGATCTGCTGGTTCTGCAATGGCAGAATTCTGTTGACTTTTATTAATACTTAGTAACTACAAAATTAATGAATTCTGCAAGCTGCTGATACTCCATCCCACTTCTGACCCTACAATAAAATGATTTATGTGAAGATAACTTAAACCTTGAAAGCCAGAGAAAATACCTATAGTGTTAGATTTTCCTGGACTATCTTGCTTATGGTACACATTTGCAAGTGTTTTGTTAGGTCCAATATGTGGTAGATATAATGTTTTTAGCAAACATTCAAACATAAACCAAGTATTACTGGATGAGGTAAGGGCCAGATCGGCTAAAAATAGTTATTGCTGCCTTCTGGTGGAGTAACCCAATACTAGAACTATTACCATGTGTGAAATTAATATATATGTCTGAATGCACTATGCATTGTTTCACTCAATAGTGAAACCCTCAAAAGCTCCCTATCATCTGCTTTGGTTTATATTCAATGTGCTAAAATGAACTAAAATCACAATCAGAAACATAGTTAATAAAGTTCCTTTTATTTTTCTTTGCAGCTTACGGGAATTTTCAAATAATAGTTCTCTTTTTCTTTAGTTTTTTTGAAAAAATCATGAGCAAATGTGAATGGAAGTTCCATGTTCATTTAGCAAAGCAAAGGATTTCCCTTTCCTGCCTTATTTTTGAAACTTCCTTATTTCATGTTTGTTACTCAGCTTAGTTTGGTGATGCTGCAGGCCAAAGCACACATTCATTGCTAAAGGTATATTTGAAATTTCTTACTTATGGTAAAAGAAGGACAAGGATCATGACACATCTCTCTGGGTAGTTTTGTTGACTTGCTGGTGCCTTCCATTCCTGTGAGGAGAGATCGCTGTGAGGGCAATGATCGGTTACCTTGGCAGAAGTACCGGATAGTAGCTATCAATTTCACCACATGCCAAATCTTTATTTAGAGACTGAGAACTACCTTGTGAGTCCAAAGCCAAGGAACAGGAAGGATTGGGTGTATGGGATGCTGAGGCTTTGGATCATGAGCAAACGACAGGATGTGCTGGAGGCAAAAAAGCGGAAGCAGGATTTCAGTGAAAACTGGTCTAGGAAGAGGGGTATCAAATGGAACAGAAAGTGAGGAGTGCCCTTATGTCTGGACCTGAGTTGAATGTCTGCCTGCAGCAAGAAGGGGAAGTGTCGATGATGAAGGTGGCGCCCATTCACAAAGTTACAGGGAATACTTAGATGACAGTGAAGTTTCATTCAGTTTTAGAAGAAAACAGACAATATCCTGCTGGGCATTTTGGAACACGTCTTACCCACCTTTCTGGGCAGCTACTGCCTGGATGAGAAGTGGCAGAATTGAATTTTTAATGTGAAAGAAATAAAAAATCTGCTTAGCTGCGCTCAAAACTTTTCTGCCAAAGACATTCCTCATTAAACACACATGGTGGGATTTTTTTCAAAAGAGCTTGGCACAGCCTTTTCTCTGCTCCCACTGGAATCCCTGTAGGTGCCACAGGTTTCAGTGGGAGGAGAACTAAATCAATACGGAGTGTCTTGGAAAAATGCAGCTCAGAATGGATCCTGGCAGTGTGAATAGATAGGGATTGGAGGTGATGCTGAAATTGTCACGTAGAAATTTTCCATTCTGGCTAGCAGTATCCTCTCCATCCTCCTTGGTTCATAGCTAATGGAAAGCAGTGTATGGCAAGGCGTGACTTGAGGGGAAGGGAAAATCAGCGTAGAATGAAATAAGAATATCTTAATTTTTTTCTCTCCTCTGTGTCCTTTGTCAGGACAAAAACTTTACTGCAGAACTTCCCTTTTACCTGAGGTTGCCTCTTAACTCTTCATGAACATATGGGTCAATTGCAAGCAATAGTGCACATTGTGCATAATGCCACTTCTGGATGGGATTCTTCTGAGATGGGCTGAGCAGATTGGTACTCTGTCTTCTCCAGAGTGCACCTGGCACCTGCTCAGGTGTGGAAGAAGGGCAGGAGGTCATGTTCCCTTTGTCTGGTTCTCTATCTCAAGGATAGGTAGAAAAGGCTGCTATGTCAGGTCACAGCCTGGTCTCATGGTAAAATTTAGCTTTGAAGTGAGCTCTGGAGGCTCCTAATGTAATCTTCTGCTTTAGGCAGAGCAAACTTCAGAGTTGACTGAGGTTGCTCAGCTGCTGAGGCACAGCGGCATCTTCCCAGCCCTAGAGCTTGAGAGGGAGAAGAGCAGAACTATCACAGGCCCCTGACACAGCTGGGACAGAACATGTAGTGTGAAGACTTCCATTAGGAGTCTGTGAGTCAAAATACATATCTAGTGATTCAGTAGTCTTGAAGAAAACCTGACATGGTTAATATCCTGCATCTCTTTGGTTTCTGTCATTCTTTCCCCGCCAGATAGTAATATCACTTATTAATGCAAGTTGTCACAGGATAATCCTGTTTCACTACATGTTCTCTAATTGGTAAATGAACACTGAAACTGTAAAAGTTGGTGAGGGGTGGGGTGGTGTTTGGGTTCAAGATCTGGCACAGCTTGATGTGCAAACACAGCTGGTACCAGCTGTGGAGGTGGTGTCCCAGATTTTCAAGTTCTCTGAATGTGTGAGGTTATTTCTGCAGCTGAATGTAGTGACTGTAGCCCAGTCCTGTAACAGCCAGTGTTACTCTCACAAGGTGACATTGTCACTCACTGAGAAGCCTTCAGCAACTGGCTGATTTTCCTTATTCACTCCAGATATTCTGCTTCTCTTTTGGACATATCACTTTTAGCTTCCCTAGGTAAATTTCAGATCTGATAGAAAAAGCTATATAAATACCAAATAATGACCTCAGAAGTGAACAGTAGCCTGTGACACACAGCAATTCATCTCTTCTTTGTTTGAATGGCTCCTTAGTAGCTTCCTTGGCCTGCTTGGTGATAACAGTCCTCAGCAAGTACAAACTGCCCCTCGATGTGGGTGGCATTGTAAAAGAACAATACTGTAGTGTCTTCCAGAGGCAGCAGCAGGGTTTGTAAGTCTGCTGTGCACTTTGAAGGAATGCACTGTGGTTTAATTGCTGCCCAGATCAGGCCTGTGACATGCTCTAATGGGGTCTGTCACCTTTCCTTTTGAGAAATTAGGAAAGAGTGCCAAAGCCAGGAGCCCCTCTGCTGCCAAACTCAGATTGAACCCTCATGGATCATTGTGAGCTAATGGATCATGACAATCGCTTTGGTGCCTTTAGCATTTTAGGACTTCTCTTAGTCAGGAATTTATTTGTGTCAGTTGCCACTGACTAGCTGAGTATTTGTCATGACTGCAAGTTCTGTCTCTTGGATCAAAATGATCTGTCCAGCTGTGACTGTCTTTTCTCAAGCAATGTTAGTATTCACTTTGAATAGTTTTAACACTGGCTGTTTTTTTCCACTGCATAGCATCCCAACATGAAAGTATCTGTTCATATAAAGTGTCTCTCTAGCTGAAATGTGTGTAACTCTTGTTCTGTAGTAACTTCCTTCTCATTAACACAGCAGCACTATAAGGGAACTAGCCGAATTCAGTTCTACCACGTCAGCAATTTTATTTTTTTGCAGCAAGGAAATGTCTGGCTGAAAAAGGACTAATATTTTTTTTAAAGAATACATATGGATGTATAAAGTATTGGTGCCATTTGGTACAAATTGTAATCAATTCCAGATTCAGTTGCACTCAGAAACTTGAATCATGGAACGGTATGTGGTTGTTTCTGTATTTTGAGGGCTCTCACCTAAACCACAGCTCTTGTAACAAGTAAATGGCTACATTCATGGTGCCCAATCCCTTGTCTTAATCATGTTAAGAAAATGTTTGTTTAACTATGAATCAAAATTGTATTCCCAACCCGTGCGGCTTTTCAGGTGAAATGACAGAACCAGCCTTGCTACACTGGGGCAAAGTAGGTGGGCTCCAGAGGCTGAGGTCAGATGGGCTGAATTTCACTTAATTCCTTCAATTGTGGTTGTGCTTTGTTAAAGCATTTCTGAAGGCCTGGAGCCAGGAATTGTGGAATACTAAGCACTGGGATGTAAGCGGAATTTAGGCCGCTTGGTCTGCTTTTGGCTCCCTATGTGTGTTTCAAGGCATATTAGAGGTACAAAGAGGTAAAATGGAAAGGCACAAGCACGCACGAAGGCTGCTGTTTGCTTATATAGTGTCTGTGATTGATTGAAGAGGGAGGCTGCGATGAGGGCATGGCTGTTGAATCAGAAGAATGTTTCAAGCTTCATTCAGGGCTCGGGTCAACTGCTGCGCTCTTGAATTAGGGAAGAGAGATGGAAGATGGCTGGACACACCAAAATCTCTTTCGTGAATTACTGGTAACAGAAACTGGTAGGCCAATAGGTGGCTTAGGTTTGCTGGCTGGTTTGTTTTCTATGGAACCAGAGCCAGCATGTGCCACCTCTCTGAACCTACTGGTAGCTTTTAATGCTGTGACCAACTTCAACCATATGTGTAAAGCAAATTAGACAAAAAGGCCAGTACTGTCTGAGGTCTGTGAAGTCTGATCAACAGCTAGAGATAAAACGACCCTACTGAGAGCACGGACAACATTTGGTTTGGCAGCAGTTGTGGCAGTGTGTCTGCACCTGTCACCCTGTGCTGGCACCCACACTTCCAGACAGGTGCTACCTGTGCTTGTTGAGACTGGCAGAGATGCAAGGACCTGGACCTGAAGTTCGTCTGCTGAGGAAAGAGTTAGAAAGAGAAGTTATAAGAATTCAGGCTTTTAGTTCTCCTGCCCATGGAACAGCTTTATTTTATTTGTTGTTGGTTTGGTTTTGTTTTTTTTTCTTTTTGTTTTGCTTTTTTTTTGTCTGAAATAACACAAAGTAAGAGGATCTGAGTGTATGTTTTCTAAGAATGGTGAAGTCCCAGACTATTCTGAACTTGTTCTATTTTTAAATGCAATAAATCAGCAAGGAGCCAATCTTGTAGCTCAGAATTATATGTCCATCCCAGTGTTTGTCCCCCAAGGAAAGACTTTTAAGGGTACTGAAGTTTGAATGTTACTTCCTCAGCTGTCATACTGGTGAACTCCCATGTAAAAGCAGAGACTGGTACTGTCATTTTGCTCCCTAGCTGGGGTTAGATTGATGGATCACTGGGATGCTGAAAATCCGAGGCTGGGGCCAGTTGCAGTGGTGCCTTTGGGGCCTAGACTGTCTTTCAGAGGCAAACACAGCCAGTTTCTGAAGCAGTAGGTGGGGGGTCAGGGGAGCACAGTCTTGTCTTTGAATTTTCATGATGGCTGAAAGCAGACCAGGGCTCATCTTGAACCCAGTGGAAGTTTGTAACTGTAATTTTGGTTTTTATTAAGATCACAGCATTAGCCTTAAATGAGACAACTAAGAGCTCTTTAATTACAGCGTTCAGTAGTAAGATTATTCCTTCCTTACTTCTTCCTTAGCCACAGCAGGTAAGGAAGAATTAATTATTTTTTTGTTATTATAGAACAGCTCTAGTGTTTGTAGTCTACTTCTCTTTGACTGAGAAGAGTCACCTCCACCTCTCTCCTGCCTAGGAAAGTCAAAGGAGGTGGGCACTTCACAGAGAGTCTCTTCCTTAAAAGGTCCCTCCTCCCACAGTTTTACTCAGAATTTTTCATTGCATTTTAACACATAATTAAATCTTAAACATACAATATATTCACTAG
>JAOXXN010000446.1:36583735-36602906 GCA_026770055.1 Myrmophylax atrothorax | reverse complement strand
AACCTCAAAAGGCATGGGGAGCACAGCAGAAACAGCCACACTCTGTGCCTCTGTCTAGTAGCTAGACTATACAAGTTGAAGCAGACCAAAGCAACTCCTCATTTTATGTGTCAGAGTCCATGTCTGAAATGCTGATGCAGTCTGATTGTTTTATAAATCAAATAAAAATTCTGTCACTCAGTTTTTATTCCCCTCTACTAAAACACATACAATACAATTTATTTGAAAATAGAAACATTGTTAAAATACAGCAATCCAGGTGCTCCTTTATTGTTGCTACAGACTATTTAGCATCTGGTTCTGTGAAGATTGCCTGGTGTTCTGAGAATCAGGCAGAGAAAGGACGTGAAAGAAAAACCACCAAAAGAGAGAGAGGAAAAAAAGCCCTAAGCAGACACAAAATCCAAGAATTGCAGATGGTTACAGAGCCAGAAACCTCATGCTGTGTAGAACTGTCCCAGACAGCAAATAGTTGGATAAATCCAGACTGCCTCTAGACAGTGCAGAGCACAGCCCCACTTGCTGCCCAGCACTTTAATTTTATTTTCACAGGTAGTATCTCCTCCACCTGGAACTATTTTACTTGGTATTGAAAAATAAAAGTGTTCAAAAAGTCTGTTTGAATTCTGTAGTCAACAACTTGGCCCTTTGAGAGCACAAGAGAGTACAGTACAGGCAAAGCTTGTCTGAGCACATCCAGAGCTGTCGTGTACCAGTCCAAGTCTGCAGAATGAACTCCCCAGAGAACTTACAAACCACTGTAAATCTCACCACCTTCTGCTTCAAGAACAAGGTGGTTTCCTTTGAGGTGCATCCTCCAGAATGTATTTTTATACAGCAATAATATTCAGACAAACTTCTCCTTTCCCGGATGACAAAGTACACTGCCCAAGAGTGGCATCCCGGGGCACATAAAACAAAGTCAGCAGGAGAAAATAAACGGCATACAGTAAATGTTACCTACATCCCTGGCTGCACAACTTCCCACTGAGATACTAGGGTAATATGCATACCTTGAACAGCTGTCACAGGACCAGAAACACCCCATTCTTCCTTCCCCATATCTAACCTCAGATAACATCCATGCATGGGGATAGCCAGGTTATCATCTCAGAGTGATTCCTTCGTTCATATATACACAGAGAAAAACTGTGCAGAATAGTAAAAACACTTCTTCACAGATGCCCACAAATGTTCTTGGCAAAGGAAATCTGTGCTCTACCCCAAAATACTAATTCATTTGGCCTGTGTGGAAGAAACCACCACGTAAAACAGTCAGTGAAAGGCAAGCGGACAAGACAAGCAGGTCTTAGGGATCACTGTTTCTTCCATGTGAATGTGATCTGATTTGAAGGACTGAAGAGAACTTGGACACTGGCTTCCCAGATTACTCAGTGGTAATTTTGTCCTTAGTGATACTGGTAGTAGAAACAATGTTTTAGTCCTGAAGGAAGCAGTTGGAACATTTGAAAATCTGTAGAGCTGAAGCTCTCAGGTACATGAGAGTTTGGTAGTTTGAAGATTGTGCAAGACTATTTTATACTGCATGTTTGCCAATGCATACTTGTTTATTATCTAAAGAAGAATAAAGAAATGTTGACAATAGAAACTTGTTTCCTGCACCTCTGGTCCCCGAAAATCAAGTTCTGAATGTCTGCATTTTTAGGTCTCATTACCTAAAATTATCCATAATAATCTCTTAATAGTCTGTGTTCTATTTAGCTGTAGAAGGAGTGTAGACTAAATCTCTTGTCTTTATTAATGTGTACATTCAGTCACTGAGCGCTTGGCCAATAAACCCAAGGAGAGCAACTTGTCTAAGAAACCAACAGTAGAAATTCAGGACCAATAACAATGGCAAGTCATCTATGCCACCTTCCTCGGGTTGTCTTTTTTTTTTTTTTTTCCCCAGGGAAAAAAAGGTGGGCAGAAAGGAGAGTACAAAGACTGAAAGGTATTTGGGGGACCACATTCTGGAAAAATCAGGAGAGTTCTGAAATGAGGTAGACTTGACACTTGGATGCCTTAGAGAAATGAACTCAGTAGAGTGACCCTGAGGAGGTTAAAACAAGTTATGGCAATGACAGTTTCTGTTGTTTTAAACTTTTCCCCTTGCTACGCTATGTTCCTACAGTTCAAATTAAAAATAATGTATTTCGGGTCATTGTGCTGTGTGCTGGTCACAGTTTTCCAGGGAAGGGAACTAAATGAACAGAGTGCTGTAAGATCTGTGGTTAAAGACTTTCTGGTGCACAGAAAGTTGCAGCAAGTATACAAATGGGAGAACAGCACGACACTGCCTTAGGGAGATGACAGTAGGAGACTGAGATCAAGAAGGCAGTAAAGGGGCAAAGAGCAAGAGAGAATGTGTAACTACCCCTGAGTGACAAAAACATTTCAGTTATCACAGAAATTAATGCTCACTTTGAGAAGAATCTTTTATGTAAATTAAAAAAAATTTCTACAATTCACAATCAACGAAAAAACCTTTTTCTCTATGGGTTTATTTTTTCTGCTTGCTCATCTTCTGGCTGTGATCAGGGACAGTACAACTGAAGTTCTAGAGGGAAAAAAAAGACTTTGTTCTTAATATTTAGTTTAGTCTAGATTGGTCCATGTGTTTCTAAGCTTTTCTCATAACTTGCAAATGAAGCATGGAGACAGCTTGTTGTATAACTTAGGGTAGCTATTACAAAAGGAAGCTGATGTATGCTTCCAAAAATGTAAAGGACATTTTTAAAGTCAGATGTAATGCATATTAAACAAATGTTAGGGGATTACAGCTAGACACACATGCATACTGGCACAGACATTAGCTGTAATTGGTGATGAAAGCTCGACTGACAGAGACAACACAACATAAATTGGATGGACTGATGGTTTCTAGGTGCTCTTTAGCACAAAAGCAGCTGTGCAAATGTGTATTTAATTTGCATATACAGTTGTTGTAGCTGTGCAAGCCTGTGTGGGCCATACTTGTACTCAGAGGCCTAAAAATCTTTAATTCTTCCATCAGAAAAATTATTCCGTATTTCATGTATTTAAAGGAAAATATTATATTAAAAAGCTTTCCTGACATAACCATGAAACAACTGCCTCACAGCCAATTCAGCTCCTGCTCATAAAGCAGGCTTTATTTCTGTTCCAGGTCCTTGGAATTGTCACCATCAGACACACATGAGCAGCTAAAACTATCAACACCAAGGTAGTTCCTTAAAATTATTGAACAATGCAACAGTTTTGCCATGGAAGAAATCCTTAGAGAGAAGGACGAAGCCAAGAAACCACTTATTATACATAATATATGTCCCTTCCCAACCACAGGTTCTGGATATCAGTCTGAATTGGTTAAGTTTGTGTTGTCTCAGGAGACTACATCGCCATGAACCAAAGCCGAAGGTACTTCTGCTCTACGTTTAGATTTTGCAATTTGACAATTTAGATCATTTCACTGACATTGCCCCTGAACAGATGCTGAGGTATGTGGTGAACAGCACTCACATATGTTCTACGACTGAAGAAAAATGGAAGGGTATTGGTCTCAAAGGATTCTTTCATGAGTTAAGAAGGATATTCATGCCCTCACATGGATATACTCTAAATGAAATCTCTGAGAAGGAGCTTACAGGGGATGTAAAGCTCTTGCTAAAACCAAGGTAATTATCAATTTGATTATCTCAAAACCTCTTGGTTTTGCTCCTCAGCTAATGCTGCTCAAATTTCCTAAAACTATCTTCTCTCTCCTACTGCTGAGGGTATACAGTTAAAAGTTGTAATAAGAGTCAGGTTGTTATTGCTGCAACTTTGCACCTGGCTCTCTGACTCCTTGCTGACTCCCATGTACACTGAGAAAGTGAGGTTCCATGTGGAATACCCTTTCAAAGCTATTCTACATGTCTCTCCTAAAGTTCGGAAAAAGCACTGAAATCTTTATCAATAGAAATTAAATCAGCCAGAAGTCTGCACAACTGAGCACAAGACTTGGAATATTCAAGGCCCAGTTACTGTAGTATTTTAAGCCCAGATGACATAATCTATTTGATCAGAGTCCTTACCAGAGAGGAAAGAGGCACAATGCCATCCTAAATGGAAAGATGAACAATGGTCTTCAGAAATGAATCCAGTGCCTCCCTGCTGATCTTTACCATCTCAGAAGAGGACAGATGGAAAATCATCCTTTACACACATTGGTTTTGCCTGTACTTCCAATCTTGAAAAATTACATTAGCCAGAACTTGAAGGGAACACTATGTTCTCACAATCAAGAAGCTCAGCCCAGAACTAACTCATGATCTTTACAAAGGATACACAGAGTTTCTTTGCAACAAAAATGCAATCTAAATAATCTGTTCTGCCAGAAATGGGTAGAACTCAACTCCATGCAGGCATCTCCAAGGGTCAGCATCTGAATTAGCTACCCAGTATCCATTCTTAGTCCATGGAAAGACATAACCACTTCTAGAATACTATCTCATCGTAAAGTACATGCCTAGAACTGGTCAGAGGAATATATTTCTCAAGGTGCCGATTTCTCTTTCCTGATGGAAGGAGAAACTGGCAGGACCAGCACTGTGTGGGTTACTGTACAAAAGACACCATGTGAAATAGACCAAGAGAAATCCTACATTATACAAGATCCCAGCCGATTCACATTACCCACTACCCTCAGTGTTCTCCTAGTGCCGGCTTTGCAAATGCTAAGGTGGAGATGAAAGGAAATTTCAGGTACAACATAAGTCTTCAGCACTTCCTTATGCGGCTCCCACAGAACTTCTGTAATATCTACTGTCCTTTCTGCAGATCTTTTAAACATAAAGTGGTTCCATAAAACCCCCCAAAGTACTAGAATGCACTACAATAAAAAAGGTATAAGGATACACAAATAAGTAGGCTCATAAACTGAATGCTGGTACCCCTTCCAGTTGACTAAGAATGTATTCATGTACTCACACCAACAAAATGGTCTAAGTTCTATGTGTAGAAATATATCCCCACTCTCAATAGTTATTAAAACATCTGTTAAAACTGCAGAGTCCGAGTCCCACCTTACTCCACTTTTCTATACTAAAACTACCTACCTTTAGTTCAGGGCCTCTTAATTTCACTTTACCAGCATCTTAAGGTGTTACTGAAACAAAGGTGGTACTGCAGTGCAGTAACTCCAGAAAGATCATTTTACAAATACAAAAATAAGCAGTCTTTGTAAATTAAATGCTGACCCCAGCACACCACCTTACTCAACATTTTCTAGCTGTTAGTTCTATCTCCTCCTTTCAAATTTCCTGTAACCTGTAACAATACACCTTGTCTAAAACCCACTACAGTTCCATAAGTGTCTCAGAAAGTTTATAGTTCAGGTCCTTCATGTTCAGGTTAACTTGAACTGTATATGGCCTTATTTGAGATTCCAGATTTTTCAGTCTGTGCCAGCCAGTCTGTGCTCTGTTTTAAGGCATGGAGGCTTTGACCCACCCAGAAAACTATCGGTGCCTGTCCTGTTGCCAGTTACTAGATCGTGGACTCTGGATGGAGAGAGGTGGGAAGTTGGGCACTAACAGTAAACTGACCAAGGAAGCAGAATTTCTGAAGGCAGACCGTCCAACAGGCTTTTTTTTTGTGTATGGCTGCAATGAAGGAAGGATGTTTTGCTTTTGTTATTTAAACCAAAAGTATATAATATAAAAATTTTCCTCAATTGGTCAATTATTACAGATTAAAAATGGCAAATCTCAAGAAACTCAGAGGTTTTCCCAAGAATGATTACTAAACATTATTTGGGCAGGTACAGACTAATGCCAAAATGAGCTCAGAGAGAATACATCTCAGTAGATGCAATCTGTGAAAGTCTTTATCTGCAATATGAGGATATCATAAGATCATAATGTTAGAAGCAACATAATTGAAAATAATCTGTCCTTGCATCCTTTGTTTAATGATAAGGCCTGCCCCACGAAATTGTGTGCACCAGTAACATGTACTAAAGCACAGCACTACAGTCCACGTTTGCAGTATTTTGATCAGGCCTTTGAACTACTACTTGGAGTTTGTTCCTGAAGGTTGTCATCAAAATACTTATCAGTCTTACTGTTGTCAAGAAGTTGCTGTTCAGTTGCAATACTTCAACAAGTGCTCAGGCAATAAATATTTTTGTCTCAGGCTCTGAATGTTTGGTGTCATTTTCAGTGGGGTTTGCTTGATTAAGCCCACATGAATCTCTTTAAGCATGAATCTCTTTAGAAGGGACATTCAAATGTATCACTTATGCTGGTAGGCCTGTACTTCTTTCTTCATAAGGGTGGCAACTAGATCCTCAAATACAAGGAGTATAAACAGGGTAAAAGGAAATGACAGATGAGTGAATGATTTGTTCTGTGATCCAACCCATTTAATGGTAACAATCTTCTGATGATAATGCTTTTCACATCACCAGGTCTTCTTTAACAAGTGTTGCAAATCTTCAGAAAGCTCCTAACCGGGGAAATAAGCAAACACCTTCAGTAGTAAATCTGGCCAACACAATACCTAAGTATTTAGAAATGGAGAAATTCCAGGTTCCCCAGCCAGGACTTGAACCTGTGACCTGCTGGCCCAGAGGTGTGAAAGCACTCTCTTGCGCCAATGATATCACTTTAAGTGCTACAAACTGAAGACATGTCAAATGAATCATTTATTCAGTTCAGTCAGCTTCAAATTTTTCTTGGTAAATGTTCCTGAAAACCAAGAAAGACTTCCAGGTTTCTGTGTGGGTGTGTGCACATGTGAGTGAGGACAAATGAGCACATACCATCTCCACTAAGAAATGTAAGCTTGTATGCTTGTTCTGACATACTAAAGATTCAATATTCTTTTATTTTTAACTATCTAAGTTCCAATTTATAAGGATGATTTAAAGTATTTGGGATCAAAGTGTGACTCATACATTTACTTAAAGCAGATACTTCTCAGTGCAAATTAAACATCACAGAAAAGTTCTATCTGGAGAAAGAAATGTTTCACGATACAACAAGATGCTCTTCAGCTTTGACTAGGATCACTGAACTGACTTTTAGGATGTTATCCATCGGGAACCTCCATGTCAGTTTTTTAATGAATTTCTCAAATTTCTTCACAGAGTTAGTGGGGATCTGCACCCCACTGTGAGTATAGGATTGCTGCTCCAGAACCCTGTGGTCCTAATGATCAAAATACATCTAATATTTCCAGACTGAAATAATTCCATTTTTTTTTCCTCATATCAGCACTTCTGTTTAATTAAAAAGCTTGTGGGAATCCTCCATTACTGTGCTGTAACACAGAGTCTTACCATCTGCTCTGCATCCATGTTTGGAATTCTTCTCCACTTACACAACAGTTCTCTTTCCCTGGCCATCTCTCTTCCTTTTCAGATTTACCCTGCTTTACATGTAATTATCTAGAAATCTCCAGAAGCAAGTCTAGTACCTACCTGAACTCTCTCTACTAGGAACATCTTTTTTTCCTTCTCTCAGGATTGCATGCTTGCATGACACAGACAGGTCACTGTCACCAGGTAATGAACTTTGTACAAAGAAAGACTCCTTTAATCTGCTCAATCTTTCCACCTGAGGAGCTCCAGGTCATAGCAACAATTCTTGCTATTAGCTATTGCCTGTGGTTTTTGTTAATACTACATTTCATTCCATTGCAATTGTTATTCTACCAGGTGCAATAATTCAATGTCCTCCTATAAGATTTGTTCTGACAAAGACATTTCAGAGATTTCCATATCTTATAAATCAAGTGGTTGTCATGCCCTGTTTTTGTTCTTTAGTCTCTTTCTGGGGTAAGCATCAGCCAGCAGTTACTCCAGCCAACATCATCAAAATCAGGAGTTTTTTTTCTGTTCCAAACCAAACTCAAACAAGATATCTAAGAACAGGTTCAGGGACCTTGCAAGTAAATTATAAAAGCATAAAACTCAAGCAGACAGAAACAACCACATTAATGCTTCACTGAGCTTCTCTATGTAGTTTTAACTCCAGGTTTTTTCCTACAAGTAAAACATGTACTCCTTTAGCCATGAAATTATCATACACAGGCCCAAGTAAAAATCCAGGTATATTCACAATAAAATGTTTTAGCAGTGTAGTATGCCATTCCTACATGGAAAGCCATGTTACCCAAAGACACATTTACAATAAGAAAGCTACATCCAAACTAGACCTTGGAATAGTTTATAAAGGGGAGAAGAAGTTAGGATCGTACTATACTGTATGTAACAGGGCTGATGTATCTCAGACATAGCATGACATACACCTATGCTGCTTCTGCTGGTCCCTTCTCCAGTCCCCAGATATAAACCTGTGTGTCAATGACATTTCTCTCTATATCCAAATGGATAAAGCTAAATAGCTGTTGTAGTCACCAGAAGCAGCAACTTCTACCTGACATATCATGGAACAATATCTGATTTCTAAATGCAAAAGTAGAATATAGTTGCTGGTACAGAAAAATCAAAGGTGACCAATTCAGATCTATATAGACCCTGTGAGGCTGAAAGCAGCTAAGAATAATCAAGGCCACAGCTCCTGCAGACTGGTAAACGAGAAATCACTGCCTAGGAGTTCTTAGCAACTCCCCAGAAGTTTCTCATGAGAACTCCTCAGGTTTCCCACACCACACTGGAGATGTACCTGAAAACAGTCAGGATGAGTTCACCAAAGCATTGGACTTGTGAGATATGGATTATAACCAATTGGGATTTGCAATTAAATGGTGTGAGGTTCAATTTAGCCAGCTAGCCTTAACCCTATATAAACCGTGTGTAATGTGTAATAAATGGCATTCGCTTGACCACATTGGTCTGGTGTGTGGTGTCCTTTTTCCTCCGCGTTATTTATTGTTTACTTTATATAGTCTTTTAAAAATATGACTGTCAGTTTTCTTTAACATTAAGTTATATTCCCTGGAAATTATTCAGTCCTTACTGGTAACCCAGTCCCTTTAGCTGTCTTAAATTGCTCATCTATACATTTCATAATATGTGAGCATATGGCCATATAATAACAAAAACTTGTTTTTGAATGGCTTAGTGTTTCTAACCAACAATTTATCAGATCCTTATCAAGCAAATACATCTAATTCGAGCCAGTCTGGCAGGATATCATATTGAAAAATGCATCTGAATGCATAATACCGGTATCAAAACCCCAAAACAATTATGTAAGCTCTTGTGTAGTGTGTGTATGTGTGTGTGCACATGAATTGCATCTGTATTTTCACAGATGGTCTTTGTTAGCCATGTTAAAGAACTCTGCCACTCTTAAAATGCCCTCCTGTTTCCAGCAAAGCTCTAACTTGCCAATCACTGATAGGTTCACCTTGCCAAACAAGTCCTGTAAGTGCCCCAAAATAAAAGCAGATACCTTTTCAAAATGCAGACTCTAATGATTTTCTGTTAATTAATGAGAAAAAAATTTCCATTATTTCTCAAGGGGTTAGAGTGGTTTTTGTTCTTATGTTATTAGCACAGGTATAAATGCAAGGGATTAAACTGATTAGGTATTTCAGATTTCATTCCAGGAACAGACACGTGCGTTTGCTTACCTGACTCTTTCATGGGACACAGCGCACACTGCATGCCCCAGGCTTCGCCGTACAGGCAACAGCACTCGGTATACGTAGTCTGCTTTCCAACCAGAGGGCGACTACAAACAAAATCGTCGCTAAGGTGCTGCCAGCAAAGGTCCTGGTAGACCTCAGCTTCTTCAGTTTGTTCTGATGGAGAAGACAGGATTAGATCATCATCACAGCACTGGCATTTAAATAAGACACTGGTGCAATGAAAAAATTTCTAAATTTAGATTAGAAAAATATCCTAGCTTTACAGACTCTGCTGAAAACAAATTTAAGCTTAGAACTCATGACCATTTCCAAGTGCCTGAGGTGGCTCATCCCTTGCATGTTCAGATTTGAAAAAATCTTTAAAAGTTCTGAGCTGGCACATTAGGCTAATTTAAAAGCACACTGGGTTGGACACCCAAGAAATAAAACTTCCTAAATCATAGCCATTGCTGAAACTTAACACTGATTCAGCTTGGCTCTCATGGAAGTTAACAGAGCTTGACAAAAAACAGCATTGGGACAGAGGTGAAAGTTTGGACAACTCCATCTACAGAATGAATCTTTAAGAGTTATTTTGCTTTTCTTATATTGCCATCAATGGCATCTGAAAGGACTTCTACAACTAGGGCAAAGCTGAACAAAAATTTTACATGGGCTCAATGGGAGACTGGACAAATACTTGGAAGAGAGAGTCCCATTAACTAAACAGACTAACTACATCAGGCTCGGGAAATCCCCTGAGCTGAAAAATAGCTGGAGGCTGAGAGTGCTGGGGAGGGTGAGGAGGAGTATTGTTTATTTGCTCCTCTGGTCCCTAATCATCCACTTACAGCTATTGTTAGAGACAGAATACTGCTGTGAACCGCTGTCACATTCTTATGAATGTTAACAAAAACATGTATTTTTGTCAAAGCTGGAATATCTCAGAGGCATACTAGTTTTGACATAGATCTCAGTAGGAACCATTCCTAGTCCTAGCAAACTCTGATCACTGCTGATTGAGGGAGAGAACTGTAAACTTAAATCTTCCACTTGGAATATAAAAAACTTCAGCACAATTGTTTTGTAAAGACATCTGCAAGGTT
The DNA here is from genome assembly GCA_026770055.1 of Myrmophylax atrothorax. Classification (NCBI taxonomy): domain Eukaryota; kingdom Metazoa; phylum Chordata; class Aves; order Passeriformes; family Thamnophilidae; genus Myrmophylax; species Myrmophylax atrothorax. Next base: position 36,592,239 of record JAOXXN010000446.1, on the reverse strand, counting down.
TTGATTTTGTTCCAACACAGAGTGAAAAATAAGTGTGGTCAGAAACCAAGGTTCTGTTTTGCCTGTGCATATCTATTTACTGCATTTTTACATGATGTGTGGGTGGGTACAGAACTGAAACCTCACTCAAGAGTAAAACTGAGTTCTGAAAGCACAAAGGTGATCACCATTTAGATACCTATTTGACTAAGAACTTGCCAGAACACACAGTGAAGAGCAGCAGTGGGTGTCTGCAACCAACTCCAAATTCTGCTGGCAGCAAAGGAACCAACTTGTCCCCTCCTTCTCTGCGTGAGGGAGGACATTGCCAGTAGCGATACAAGGCTTGAGTGCTTTATGCTGGGTGAGATGATCATTGCTGTGTCAGCCTGAATGTCGCATGACAAAAGACCCTTTGGGCCCTTGTACCCTCTTCACATCCTAGATGAACCCAAAGGACAATCTGCTTTTGGTTTGTGTTAACTGAACAGTAGAGATGCTGTGGTTCTTTCACAGTTCCAGGCAGCAGGATGACTGCATTACTCCTCAAAAGTAACAGCCTTATAATTTGGAGTGACTAAAGCAGGCATTCAGTCTGTATTCCCTTTTCCCTTCACAGAAGCATCTTAGGAAAATTCACTGCAAATTGCAGGGACCAGAGGTCTCAATTTATGGCTATACAGTGCCTGTATTAATAAAGCTCATTGTAACATCTCTTTCAAAGAAGTGTGTGGCATAGACAAAGCTGTGCAGACTGCATAAAGCATTGGATTTTTGAGGCGTTTCTAAGAATCTTATAATAGCTAACATTTATTCTGAATTCAGTATCTACTGAAATTAAAAGAAAATGCAAAAATATGACTTTAATAATGATGCTGCAGCCCACAGCTTGAAAATGTGAGTGCAAAGTGCCCTCAGTGTTAATCAACTGAAAGCACACACACAATTTCAGCTATTTCCTCCTATATCCTGTCATTCCTGTTTTTATTTCTTACTGTAGTAGAACTGAATCTCCAGAATTAGCCCACAGCCAAACCCCAGCCTAACTGGGACAGCAAGCAGGCTGTGTCTCATTACCTACAAGACTGGACAAAGAAGACGCAGTGCTGGTGAACTGGGGAAGGGTGGAGATGAACTTCTCAGTTCCAGCCTAATCTTGCAACACTTCCAGCAATGCCCTGTCTGCATTGGCAAAGTGGAGCACTATGGCGTCCTACATGACGATGCCTTCTGGATCAACACATGATGGTCCAAGCACTGCCTTCCAAAATCCTCCAGAAGAGCAGACTCATCCAAGGATGACCCAGTCTAAGTTTAGACTTAGGGTCTGTAGACAAGTCAGCACTACCTCGTAGAGGTGTACTCACTTCAGTAATATGTATAATGGATCATACCACTCGAATCTGCTGGTCTGATGCATCTCTTTTCTGTTGTGTCCAAGACCATTGGGTGTGTACAGAAACAGTTGTAAGATCCTTCTGTGTTAATGCACTGGCCATCAATACAGCTGTTTGGGTCCTGACATTCATCCGTGTCTTTAAAATGGAAGGAAATGTATCAAGGAGAGCCAGTACAAAGTAGTTGCATTGTGTTAATCTATGTTAATGTTTACCTAATTAGGAACAGATTTCCCTGCCTGCCTTCTGTTAATTATCACAAACACCAATTTCTGGCGATAAAATCCTGCCTGTGACCATGGAGAAGGACAGAGGGATCAGCAGGATGCTGACCTCTAACCCTCAAGTACTAAGGAGCTACTAGGGAGGAGTACTAGGAAGGATAAGGAGGCTTGCTGGGGGGATTGGAGTGCCAGGCATACTGTGCATCCAGCACAGCTGCAACTGCTTCCCACATTCCTATCCCTTTAGGACAGTACCAGCAGGCATTAGAGGGAGGCATACTCTCAGAGATTCCTCATGAGCTTGTCAGGAGAAGGGATCACCTTACCTAGTCACAGTATTTATATCCCTTAATTTGCCTTGGACAGGAAAAGCCAAAATTTAGCTCGAAGGGAAGAACAGGCCACTTCAGATAAATTACATTTAATCAGAAAAACCCCCACCCTTTGTAAAGAACAATTATAGAATCCCAAGATGAAAGGCTCTCTTACTGCAGTTGTAAAAATTCCTTTCATTATGCTATTGTGCATATTATACATGGTTTTCTGCTTATAAAGCAAAAGCCAGGGTCACGGTTTAGAGCGATTTTCAGTTGAGTTACCAAAAAAATAAAGTGCTGATTTAATATAATCAACCCAAATTAAAGGTGAGCTTCAACATAGAGGCTTTCAGCTGCTCACCCCACATACAATGAACTGAAGGCTAAATTGTACCTTGGCAGAGTGAAGCAACAGTGTGCATGTAAGGAGGGAGCCCCCTCTGATCACTTTGTGCTGCCTGCATAAAGGCTGGCACCAGCTCTTGACTGTGCACTCAAAGGAGCGCAAGGGGCTGTTTTGGAGATGCAAACTCCTGGGAGTAATTTGCTGAAAAAGGAAGCAAATAAAGCAAACCTTGCTCTACATGCCATAGCCATGCAATGGAGAATTTCTGCCCAGCCAAGCAGAAGGGAAGAGAAATGACCCCATGCATCTTACAAAGCTGCTAAAGCAGTTCAAAGGCCCAGTGTTGCTCCCCTTGCTGGGAATACCACAGTTGTGATGGGAATCCCACCACATGAGTCTGCTTGTTTTGCCCATCTGCATACCATTATAGTGACAAGACCACTTTAAATAAACTTACCAAAGCACTGGAGCTTAACAGGGTCATAGTATGTGCCTTGTTTGCAGTAGCACTCATAACCTGGCTGCGTATTCAAACAGAAGCCATTTTTACAGATTTCTTGTCCAAAGAGTTGGCATTCATCGGCATCTGGGGACAAAACATTAAAGGCTTTGTTACCATCGTTATTACAATACCATGTACAGGAGCAAGATGGAATAAACCCCATACACTTCTCTGTTCAACCAGACTTCACTTCAAACAGAAACTTTACTTCCCACAGGAAAAAACCCCAAACAACTGGTGTGGAAGAGCCTATGATGCGCTTGTAGCCAGAATGGAAAAGGAAAAACTGGTGGACCATTACTTTCCCTTTCCCATGTCAGCATTAAGTCCTGTGGCACACAGAGACTGGAAAAATCTACAGTTCCCCTTTGTTTCCTTTGGGATCACATTGCTCTTAGCTCCAAATTAAACAGATGAAGAATACGGCCTGCATTTTCCCATATAATTACAATAATTACAAAACTAAGTTGTTATGCTTATGGATGGACTTTGTGACTGCTCTCCTCTTTCCATACAGTTTGGTGACTCCACTGTGCATGGAAGGAAATCTTCATATCTGCTCTGCTTGTTGCTTCATCTTTCAAAGCACAACCTTTGTGAAGACTCCCCATCACGCAGGACCAATTGTGCCTGTTGCTAAATATAAGGCTGCAAATATTACAGAACTAGTAACAGCTGACAAAGAGAATGTAACAGGCTTTCAAATGAGGCTCAGTGTTTTCAGGGAGGTTTCATGGAAAATATATGCCAGCTCATATATAGCTTTTCACAGTTGTACACATTTTTTTCCAGTCTTGTATTTATGTATTTGTTACTATTGGAATTCCATTCACTTCCTTTTTTCCAACCTACTTTTCATTTGCTAGACCTACTTAGAACAGTCTGTTAAAGCTACGCTGGTATTAAAAATGGCAATAAAAAGCACAGCGTAAAGTAGGTCATTCTTCTTTCAATACCAATTGTCTTCATATACTGCCTTCCATAGATTTACTCCCTGTTTATTATGGGGCAATGCACATTTTAGCCCAAAGCTGTCATTTCCAGCTGTACAGCAGTTTTAACGGTGAATTTTTCAAATGCTTACTTTTCCCAGAACTGAAAGGTCCATAAAACTATTTATTTTTACAGCCACTCTTCCAGTCACTAAGTGGCTACAAACATTAAATATTTTGACTGTTTAGCAGCAAGAACAATGCAAACATTAATAAGAAACGTCATGTACACATCTGTCTTTTTCCTGTGGAACATGGATTTTGTGTCTGGAGAAAAATGTGAAAGCTTGGATGCAAGGTCAAGGAAGGCTAGCTGAGTATATTCATTTCTGACAGATAATTCCAATTAAAAAAACAGGAGTTGCTCCTACAAGCAGAGGTTTGTGGACAAAAGCAACAGGAACATATGAGTTAGTGTAACAGAGGAAGATCATACTGCTAAGAGATCACATTGTTAAAAGTTACTTATCCATTTTAGTATTTGTCCTTTGTGTAATTCCTGAGGGTTTTATATAATAAATTTACTGAAAACAGAGAAAGTCTGCTTACGGCAAGGATTTGTGGAAGATATTTCTAGATGAACTATTTCCACATTCCAGTATTTATAGCAGCTAGAGATATTATCAACCCTGAGGTAGCACAAAAACAACACATATTTTGTCTGAGACATTTGGACATACTGTACACACAGCATGTCCCAAACCCCCATTGTGAATATGTACAGAAATCTTACATCTGCAAAGATAAACAACACCCTTAAACAACCCCTGCAAAAAAATACTCTCAGAGACTATCAGATCCTTTGAGACGAGCTCTATGACAATACTCCTACTTGCCTAGATGAAAATTGTAAGTCTGCCAAAGGTTGGTACCCATTATCATCAGTCTTAGGTTTTGTATTCATCCAAGAGCATTTTGTTCTTTACTCCAAGTTGCTGGACAATGCAACCTCCAGGGAGTGGAGTCTTACAGAGTTACCCCATTTAAATGCCCACATTAATTTGAATGAATCTGGGTATTAGTGCCTTACAAACTTTGGTATTTTTCCCATGTCACATGCACTTTTCAGGTGCAAAGAAACAGCTGCTTAGGATAACACAAAAAAGTATTAGTAGGACAGAGAACTGAACTCAACCATGGTCTACTCACTAACTCAACAGGAGAATTGACTTTGTAGTGTTCCACTCAGTGAGCAAGAGCAGTTTAAAGAAGTATACATAATAACCTTTATGGGAAAAAAGCCCCAGAAAATCTTTCCACCAATTTTTTCACCTCTCAGAATTAACTCTGACAGATTAATAAGTTAGCTAGAAGCAACTCTGACAAATGCTTACCTATCAACCATATGATATTGGGGATGCCCCAACCGTGGCAGTGTTCAAGGTCAGGTTGGATAAGGCCTTGAACAACCTGGTCTAGTGAGAGGTGTCCCTGCCATGGCAGGGGAGGCTGGGACTAGATGATCTTTAACATCCCTTCCAATTCTGATCATTCTCTGATTCTCTGATCCTGCCTTTATTAAGGTCTTTAAAAATTAGTACTTTTTACTGCATTTTTACATGACATGAACATGCAGTACTTGCTATATTTAGTTCTTGATTTGTAAAACAGTCATTCCAATAGTAACAAATATACAAAATGTGTGCATTTCTACAGATTCTGTAGCTGTTATGTAAAAGATTAATTTAGGTAACACAAATGTAGTGTGTTTATGCCGAGGAAAATTATTTCTCAAAATATTAATATTGATGGCTACTTCTCAAACCTGAAAAGAGATTCTGATGATCTCACTTTTCATTCTTGGTGATGGCAGCTCCCTCCCACCCACATCCACCAGCTGCTATCGTTCTTACTTCTCTACCACCTTTTGTTCAATACTTATTTTAGGAAGTACTGTAATGAAAATATTGTTGCTGAACTTCTCTTCAGTTTTTATATTCTTCCTCCCATGCAGGCCTAATGTTTAACAGAACTCTTCTTCTCTCTCCCAACTCCCCATACACCTATTTACAAATTTAAGTTGGCTTTGTATTTCATATGTAAATCAGTATTTGAGGCTTGTGGTCTCAGTACCTATTCTCACAGCATATAGCACTTAATATAAATTAAACCAGAATATTACAGAGACTGTGTATTTGACATTCTTAACAATCTGTCAAATTATGTTTTTCAGTAATTTTTCATATCACAAGCTCTTTTTATCACCTAATAAAATTTGAATTAGTATGTTTACATTGCTGGATCACATTTCTAGTCAATTAACTACCAGAACTTCTGAAATAATTAAACTTAATACAAATCAGTACTGACCTTTGTAATTCTGAGCAAGAAGACCGTAAGATGATTCTCCAGAGGGAATAAAACCTTTTCCTTCAGGACACAAATCAGTAAATTCAGCTGGGAGAGAAAGAACACACAAAATTATGTCGTTAAGAAAACGATACTCACACATGTATGCGTACATATGCGTTTCAGGGTATTTTGAGACACGTGCCTTCTTTGCATCTATCAGGCAATCATGTACTCCTATAGCTAAATGGGGCATGATAAACACTGCAGCCTGATTTTTCTCTGCTCTCAGTTCGCAGAGCCAGTCTTGAAAAAACTAACTAAGGTATCCACAGCATCACAGAGCTCCATGCAAACTCATTTCTCTTGCTCCTTGTCAGGAGAATGTAGTCCTTCCTTGGTTTCATGGTGCACTGCAGTTATAACAATACCAGTAGCCACATTATCTTAATTAAAGCTAGCAAGGGCCTCTCTGAGCTATACTGCCAGCCGTAATCTAGACATACTCCAACTGAGATACAAACTCCTGTTCACATTCTTCAGTCCTTACACATGAAAAACACTAATTGACTGCAACAGGAGAACATGGTGTGGATTACAAAGGGAAATTATTTCAAGTGTCTTGGAGACCATACAGAATCAAATAAACCTATTCAAGCAGAGAGGCCCCTTTTTTGTTATGCATTTTATTTCAGTTTCACTGGTTCTAAGGTATAGTTAAAACAGGAATTAAACATGGTGATGCACTTGTGTGGAAAGTAATCTTTAGCATTTAATCTCAGAAAGTTTACACATGTTCTCTTTTACATGATTTTTTCCATCTGGATTCTGAATTTCAGCCATCACTGTTTATGTTTCAAGTACTGTTTTCAATATTTGTGACAAGTATCATATGTCTATGTTTGTCTAATTTCATATTTAGAGGTTAAAAAATGGTCTGCAGAAACATGATTCCCTGAATTGTTCAGTAAGTAACAAAATGTAAAGCTAATGTTATATATCAGTAATTCACACTGCTGCAGAAACAGCTTTACAAAGGATAGCTGCAGACCCATAAATTCTGTAATGCTTATCTTTGTTTTCCATCTTGTGGAAAAAATCTAGTAAGTTATCATAGCATTTGGAAAAAGCTTCTGTGAGAACCCACTTTTCCTTGAAATCAGTTGGAGTTAATGTCGTTCAGTAACAGGCTCTTTTTATCCTTAGAGCAACTGCAGAGAAGCCAATGGATGTGCACCAGGTAAGAATTGTTCTTATTAACCTTTTCTCTGTGGAAAGTTCCCATGGATATGTCATGACTAAATACTACAGAATATGGGATTTAGTGGGCAAGCCCTCTCTGAAGGCAAGGCACACTACTGCCAACATACACACAATGCTTCAAAAGCTTGCAAAGGGACAGGAGGCCCCCTCTTACCAGTTCCAATGACAGGACATGGAAAGATTTCACAGTTATCACCCCAGCCAGCACCCAAGGTACAGCAGCATTCTTGTTTGGTTACATTGGATGTAAGCACATTGTCACAGAAATTAGCATCGTTCAGATTGTAGTAGCATTCCTTCTTCCCGTCTTCATGTTGATCAGTCTCTACTGACAATTCTAAAGGAGAAAACATAAACCACACAGATGACATACGAAATAAATCAGCTTTATAGGAGGATGAGAAGAGCAGGAAAGAAAATCCTTAAGTACAAATTTTGGTTTAACTTCTTTGTTCTTAGAATGATGGAAGTCGATAATCTTCCTTCGGTTTTTTCAGACCTGTTCTCCAACTTGGCCACAAAGGGATTTGACTGCATTTGTCCTTCTATCACTTGGCAAGCAATGCATGAAGTACCAGCTCTCATGTTCCACTGTCTGACAACCATGCCCAACTACTGACATGGCGCTTTTCGTGGATCAATCTGGAAGCTCTTCACAGAGGTAAGAAAATACTACAACTTAATTTTTCAGATAAAGGAGCGAAGACATAAACTGAAAAGGCACAATTTTGATTTCACAGGAAAAAAGCATGCTCCACATTTGAATACATGGCCCTTTACAATTTTTGCAAAAGTAACTTACTGACTACTCTATGGTAAGCAGAGGAATATAATACAGATGTCAAGTGAACTGACTGTGTTTTACTTTAAAATAGGCATCCAGCCAAGAAGCCAGATTTATTGCCTTAAGCAGTTGAGTGGGTCCTCTCACAATAGTTATATGGACTGAAGGCAAAATAGTCTGTTCCATAGATCCAGTAAAAGACCCTATTAATAGGCACTCCTAAAGCACACCAAGAAGTGAGTTTGAAAAGAAATACCTAGTTAAAGCTTCTGTGTTTGCAAAACTCTGTCTATCTAACATTACACTTCACAAAAATTCTCATCAAGAGCTCGGAAGTGGAAACTACCACAGAAAATTGTTATTCATACTTGATCAATATGAAGAACCTTTCACAGGCCATCAATAAAGTTA
>JAOXXN010000446.1:36555695-36583635 GCA_026770055.1 Myrmophylax atrothorax | reverse complement strand
AAGTTACCAAGTTCTAAAATTACATATGCATATATTTATTAATCAAACCCCTAACTTTGTTTAGGACCTTAAGATAGATACATCTTGAGGTGAGATATCTAGGGTAATACTTTATGCCTAGCATTTAACAAATGTTTAACTCACCAAAAAAATCTACTAAAAATTATTGCATGTTGGTTGATTTTCCTTTCTTTGAGATTTCATTCATTTCTACTCAGGCTCTTGCACAATAAGCCAAGCAGATGACATTTCTCAAGTAATGCAGGTCTCCAGGCAGGAATCAGAACCTTATTTTATACCTGAGTGGCAGCACATTTCAAGATGCTACTGCAGCTAATGTTAGTCTCATGGTGCAGCGGGAAAACTCTGGCATAGTTGCTGTCTATCACAGAGACATGATGGGACAACTCACACAACTGGAGCGTTGAAACAAATGGTTATAAACTCCTCAGAAGGGATAGGCAAGAAGGGAGAGGTGGTTAGGGACTGTCTCAATTTTCTGGAGCTTAATGATGATGCTCAGGCTGAGTGTTTATGGGTAAGAATCAGGGGGAAACCCAACAAGGCAGATATCCTGGTGGGAGTCTGTTACAGACCACCCCACCAGGATGGAGAGAGGCAGATAAAATATTCTATAAACAGTTGGAAGAAGTCTTGCAGTTGCTGGCTCTTGTTGTGGCCTGCTTAAGCTTACCAGATCTCTGCTAGAAATACAACACAGCAGGGAGGAAGCAGTCTGGGAGTTCCTGAAATGTGTGGAAGACAACTTCCTGACACAGCTGGTGAAGGAGCCAAGCAGGGGAAGTGCCCCACCGGACTTGCTGTTTGTGAAGAGAGAAGGACTAGTGGGCAATGTGATGGTCAGAGGCTGTCTTGGCCAAAGCAATGGGAAAACAATGGTGGTTTTGATTCTTGAAGAAGTAAGGAGTGGTGCCAGCAGAACTGCCACCTTGGACTTCCTGAGAGTAGACTTTCACCTCTTTAGGACACTAGTTGAGAGTCTCCCTTGGGCAGCAGTCCTGAAGGGCAAAGGAATCCAGGAAGTCTGGACACACTTTAAGAAGGAAATCTTAAAGGTTCAGGAGCAGGCCACACCTACAGGCTCAAAGATGAGACAGCAGGAAAGACCAGCCTGCTTGAACAGAGAACTTTGGCTGGGACACAGGAAAAAGTGAATCACCTCTAAAACCTGGGACAAGCAACTCCAAAGTGCAGGGATCGGATTTTAGGTTACAGGTAACCAGAAGCAGAAGGACGGCCCAAAAACTCAATTTCCTAGGAGCAAGCAGGACTACTGAGGGAGGAGTTGACTGACTGCACATGCCCCCTAAAGAAGCAAACTGATTTCTGGAAGGTTACACAGGGTTATTCAAATATGTTACCGCCCCCTTCCTAGGGCTTATAAACTGGATGTACTGCTCAATAAATCAGACACTGTTGGCAGCTCATGTGTCTCACTTTCACACCACACCAAAGGACTACAAGGATGTCAGGAGGTTATGAAGAGAGCAAATTAGAAGGACCAAAGCTGAACTAGAACATAATTGTACTACTTCTGTAAAAGACAACAAAACATATTTTTACAAATACATCAGCAATAAAAGGAGGGCTCAGCAGAATCTCTATCCTTTATTTGGCAGGGGGAAATGTAGTCACAAAGAATAAGGAAAAGATTGAAGTACTTAAAGCCTTTTTTGCCTCAGGGTACCCAGCCCCCTGAACTGGAAAACAGTGATGGGGGGCAGAATGAAGCCCCTGCAATCCAGGAGGAAATGGTTAGTGACCTGCTATGCCATGTAGACACTCACAAGTCTATGGGGCTGGTTGGGATCCATCTGAGGTAATGAGGGAGTTGGCAGAAATGCTCACAAAGCCACTTTCCATCACCCACTAGCAATCCTGTCTAATGAGGAGATCGCAGTTCACTGGAGATTAGTAAACATGACACTCATCTCTAAGAAGGCATAGATATACACAAGGAAGGAAGATCCAGGTAAAAAACTGGCTGTGGGGCTGGGCCCAGAAAGTGGTGGGGAATGGATTTAAATACAGCTGATGGCCAGTCACAAATGGTGTTCCCCAGGGCTTAGTGTTGGGGCCAGTCCTGTTTAATATCTTTATTGATGAGCCAAATGAGAAAATTGAGACCACTCTCAGTCAGTTTGCCCAAGGTCACCAAGTTGCGCAGGAACATTGGTCTGCTGGAGTGTAGGAAAACATTGCAGAGGGGTCTGGATAGTCTGAGGCCAACTGTATGGGGTTCAAAAGATGACGTGCTGGGTCCTGCACTTGGGCAACAGCAACAGCATGCAGTGCTACCAGCTTAGGGAAGAGTGTCTGGAAAGCTGCTGAGCAGAAAAGGTCCTGGTGGTTCTGGCCAAGCTGCAAGAAGGCCAAGGGCATCCTGGCCTGTATCAGAAATAGTGTGTCCAGCAGGACCTGGACAGTGATCCTCTCCCAGCACTTGGCACTGGTGAGGCTGCACCTCAAATCCTGTGCTTAGTTTTTGGCCCCTCACTACAAGAAGAACATTAGCAGCACATCCAGATGCAGTCAATGGAGCTGGTGAAGGGTCTGGAGCACAAACCTTAAGAGTGGCTGAGGGAGCTCAGGCAGTTTAGCCAGGGGAAAAGGAGGCTCAGGGGAGACCTTATCACTCTCTACAACTACCTGGAACATTGTAGTGAGGGTTGGCCTCTTCTGCTGTGTCTCAAGTGAAAGAACAAGACAAAATGGCCTCAAGTTGCTCCAGAGAAGATTTAGGTTGACTATTAGAAAAAATGTCCTCATAGGAAGGGTGGTCAAGCATTGGAACAGGCTGACCAGGAAAAGTGTTCAAGTCACCCTCTCCAGAAGTGTCCAAAAAATATGTGGCTCTTGGGGACATGGTTTAGTGGTGAACATGGCATTGCTAGGTTAATCATTGGGCTTGAAGATCTTGGAGTGTTTTCCAACCTAAACAGTTCTAGGATTCTAAAATTCCACTTAAAAAATAATGGTTGTGAGGTGGGAGGTTGCAGATATTGATTGTCCAACAAATGCTGAAGGAATTAAATAAACTCCAGCTCTTGCTACATCAATCTTATTATCACTGTCCACCCATATTCCCCCAAGCAGATGGAGCAAGGCAACTTCACTGACCATGCAAATAGTAGATCCATTTTGAGAAAAGCAGGTTTAGAAATGCCAGTATGTATTGCATTTCAACAGTATGAACATGTGTAATAGTTCTTTTGGCTTCTAATTCGAAACTGACAATTGGAGTTATTTCTATTTTCCTCAGAAAAGTGACTCCAGTTTGGGGAGGCTGAGGGGCTGGCAAACACCTCTATTCAAATTTAGTATAATGTTGCCACCTACAAGGCAAACTTTCCTTTGCAGTTTTGCCAATATAACGAAGTGGTACGTTAAAAGAAACACCCAGCTGGGTGCTTATTTCAGCTTTGTTAGCGTAGCCTCTGGTCAACCCTCATCAGATAATTACAATTTTCCATAATGAGCTGAATGGCATCAATTGAGGTGGTTTTGCGGTATCAGTTGCTATCCAATAGGAACTATGTTAAGACTATCATGTCACAGAAATGCAGCTGAACTAAATCTGTCATTCCAAGGTGAGAGAGCAGTTCTTCAACCACCAAATCATACATTTTCCTTGGCAATTTGCCATCTGTCTAACTGAATGAAAGCCAAATCTTCAACGGAAGAGAAAGCATGGCAGTTTTCATGCTGTTTACCAGAGAAAGAAGACTAGTAGCTGCTCTGGGAGGAAGGGGAGACAGTCTCATCATGTCCTTGTTTATTCCCATTTTACATATGATGTGTTGGTTTCTCCTCCTGTTATCTGTTCAGCAGCTTAAATGGCTGTTGTTTACACAGCTGTGACTGAGTTAGTCAAGCAGGCATTATGAATGTTTGGAAAGCAAATGAGGCAAATCAGACACAAGTCTTTTTTTTTCGTTTTTAACCAAGACCAGTCTATGTCTACAAGCTTATAATTTCTCTTTCATAGATTATTAACCATTTAGTAAACAGGTTGTTTTGGAAAGTGATTTCACTAAGTATGTTGAAAAAATATGATAGAAAATGGATAATTATTTTTTGTATCATTGTTTCTTTTTTTTTGTTAGAAAATGTGAGATACTTGTCTACCTAAGGCATGCTGGTACAGGGATAAATTTTATCCTACTGTTAATACAATAGCCTATATAAGAAATTCTGTATAGTTGCTGCTGGGTTGGATTCTGAAGTATTTATTAGAAATAGATTTACATACCTAGGACTAACCTTGATCCAACAATATGTTTCAGCATATATTTGATGCAAAAACATGCATTAGTAACATAGGATTCAGCGGATAGTCTGGATATTAGCACATGCTTAAACTTCAGCATACACTTAAATATTTGTCTAAATACTGTCCTGTTAACAGCTTGTTCTGAAAAAACCCCAAAATATGTAGAACTGGATGTTAAATACTGCAACTGTGTACAAACACCTTTCACAGGTGGAACCAGAAAAGTGGTTGCTAAAGTGAAAAATAGTCATTACATGTTCATGACTTCTAAAAACTCAGCAAAAACCCTGGTGGCTCGGAGCAAATAGCTCCGAGTTCAAAAAGCTGCCAGAGTTCAAAAAGCTTTTGGATGATGCTCCCAGGCCCACGGTGTGACTCTTAGGGATGGTCCTGTCCAGGGCTAAGGGTTGGACTCAATGATCCTTATGGGTCCCTTCCTACTCAGCATATTCTGTGATTCTGACTTTCAGAATCTGATTTTCAAAAATCCAGTAAAAACAGATTTGTATGGGTGTATCATCAGGGTGAACTTGTTTAGATTTCCCAATTGATTCCACATGTGACAAGCTGTAACACCTAATGTGTGTGTGCAGTGCATATGCATATCCAGGTGTTCTAGGAATCTTCTGGCTCAGGGTTGTACCAGCTGTGTGGTGTTCCCAGTTAACATCCAGCAAGTTGAAATCCCCCAAAGGGATAAGGGCAAGTGATTTGGAGGTGTCCATTTGATCCTCTAAGAACAATTCACCAGTGTCATTGTCCTGGCTAGATGGTATATTGTAGGCTCCCACAATGACATCCACATTATTTGTTTGCCCTTTAATCCTTACCCAGAAACTCTCAACCGTGCCACTGCCAACTGTAAGCTCCATACATTCCAGGTCCTTCGTTACATACACCATCTCCCTGCCTTGCCTGAAAAGCCTGTAGCCATCCAAAGGGGCACTCCAGTCACAGGACTCATCCAACCAGCTCTTGCTTATGCTAATGATGTCATATCTCTAGAGGGGACTGGGCCAAGGCTTCAAGCTCATTCCTTATGCTGTGTGTGCGGGTGTGGATCGTCGTAGCTGACACCTCATGGAGCAGACTGAGGGATCTCATTACCACTCAGTTCAAGTTTTGCCATGCCACCTCAAACCATACCTATTGTAATCCTCAAATATCCACTATCCATTATTGCTTCTGGATTCAATGCAATGAGAAATATTAGCAATATATTAGCTTATATTAGTAGTTTAAATGCATACTGCAACATGCAACAACTAAAACCACATTACATGGATTATTGCTCGAATTGCACTGAGCTTGGTACTTGCTAGAAACTAATCACAAATGACTTTATGGCAGGGTAGAGAGGAGGGAAGTGAGAATAAAACCTTGCACAATTACTTCTTTTTGTTGTTGTTTTTTGACCGGAACATGACAATATGGGCTCGAACACCTGATACATATACTCATAAGGTTGTTTCAAGACACAGGTAACAATAGACAAATTTACAGCAAGTGAAATATAAATAAAAGGAAGTCTCAAGAGTCCTAATGACAAGAAAGGTGTGAACATATAGCACTCCACAAATCTAAGAGCCTTTAACCATACGGAAGAAAGATCCCAGATTCAAGTAACATTTGAAGAAACTACACCTATTTGCACTTCATAAGAGATGGACAAACACTTCATTATGCACAAAAACATAGAATGAGAAATAAGCAAGAGCTGAGTAAATCCCGTTGAACTATAGCTATCTGCAAACAGGATAATGCAGATTAAATTCTTCCTTTCTGAAAACAGGCTTGGTGCAAGCTAACACTGACAGGTGACATCCAGGTGCACCACAGGAGCTCCCAAAGCACCACACCCAACTTGAGTATGTCAGTATTGTCAAAGCTAGAGGATGTGCGGCTATTCTAGCCCTCCTTGCAGCAAGAACAGTGTTTAGAAAGAACTAATAGCAGCCTTTTCTCCTTTTATTTGGAAGAAAAGAGAACAGTAAGAAGTCTGCTTCTAGTACTACCACTTTGCCTTATCCTAGTTCAAGAGCATATGATGTAAAAGTACTTCTCACTAGGTCTTTCTGATCTCCCATATGAGAACTTCCTCCTCACGGACCTTATCAGAGAAGAGACAAAGGTAAAGAACGTGTTTTGTTAGAGCCTGAAGGCTAGAGAGGAAGGAAGAATAGATCCTTTCCAAACTGATCACAGCAAAGCTACGTTCACTGCTGACAACAAAATGGAGTTAGCACTGGCGGTAGAGTATCCATCTGTTGACAGTACAAACATTCACCCTGGGTTTTTCATTCCCTTCCTCCCCTCAGTAACATTAGGGTATATCTTCAAATGTTCCTTGGACTTCATGGCTCAGGTCCTCTGCTAATTTTTAAGCTTTGGTTTTGTTTCATCAAGCAGCTGAACTCTCCTGAGCACTCTCTCCTCACAGGACCAAAACATTTGCCGATCAGCTGCTAATGATAATTCACAGGCAACTTCTCAAGTGCTGCTGAATGCTATATTCAGTGATCTAAATACTTGTTACAACTAGGTCACAGGTACTTCAACCTCGCTTGCAAGTCTGAAAGACCATGAGTGACAGGAGAAAATAGCCACAGCCATAGAACCTGTAGAGTCTGCATCCTAGCACTAGAACCAACTCTTCTAAAGCTTTCCAGAAGCTAGATCAGCCTGTAGTGTAAGGATAAAATGAGAAAAATACCAAGATTTGCATTCTGGAGGGGAAAAAAAGCTGTGCAAGTAAATACTTGCATTTCTTGTACTCTGTTGATCCTTATTGTAGGCTTGTTCCTTTCTCCAGACTGGATCAGTATAGAACTATGCAGGTGGGTTTAAGAGTTCTAAACTAATTTTTAATGACCATAATTCCAGTAGTATTTTTAACATACAAAGCACCTAATAAAAACCCTCACAAATCAAGTACAATGGACTAGCAAGAAAAAAAGGAGTAAACCAGGAAAGGACACTAAAACAGTCACTCAATAACAGCAGGAGATTGACAACAATTTAGTGGTTTGGCATTTTTCCCCACTACCTTTTCTTAGGAGTTATCTTATTACTAGATAATGCTAACAGGGCATCACCATATACACATTCTGATTTTAATAGTATGCTCCGTTTGCAAGCATACTAGTGGATGTTTGTAAAAATTTGAACAAAAAAATAAAATCACTCAGGCCACAGACTTGATTCCATATCACATTTCATTATTACAGTACAGCAAACAAGAGACTGTTTACTCTTTAACTGCTGTAATGGTTCATTATTATTGCCAAGTCTGTTGTCATATAACATTTACAAGGTGTTTCTGCTATATTTTCACTGCTAATGATTCACTGATATCATATTCCAACCTAGAAAAACCTCTTCTCATGCACGTACTTCCAAGAAGATGAAGTTTTACTTTTTTTTGTTGTTGTTAAACCAACACCAGCACTTAAACCAACTTTGCCTTTCCAGTGGTTACACGTACAGTGGAAATCAGGACAAGCATGCAAAAATCCACTGGCATTTTACCTGGTGAGGTACGGAAACGACACTGTCCAGTCATTGGATCATACTCCTGGTTTTCATCAGAGCACAGACACAGGAAAGAACCATCGACATTTTCACAAAGGGCTTCGCCACATACTCCACTCAACATTTCACATTCATTCACATCTGGGGAAAAAATCCAAAACATAAATTGAGGCCCACAACTGACAGTTTGTTCTTCTATCTGCTGTATCTGTGCCAATATTGCCTGCCAGATTACCAATGTGATCTCTGGGGAAGGGTTAAAAACACACTAATACCCAAGTGGATTCATGAACAAGTAGTCAGTCCTTTGAAACAAAGTCACAGTACAGTTTACAGACTATCAGTGCTGAGTAGGTGCTGCTTATAGACCAGAACACAATTTTTTTGTGTTGCTTTCTCATTTTTAAATACTTGCTTTTCTGTGTATCCTCTTCTTGGGGTTTAATATTTTCTTACCTATTAACAAACTTTCACTGAACTCAAGGAGCAAAATGAATAGGTTTTGGTGTGACTCAGACTGCGCTATAAAAAGAGAATTCATTTACCTCCCCAAAATCCCATTTTCCCTTGGAACAACCACTGATCAGTGAGTTC
The DNA here is from genome assembly GCA_026770055.1 of Myrmophylax atrothorax. NCBI lineage: Eukaryota > Metazoa > Chordata > Aves > Passeriformes > Thamnophilidae > Myrmophylax > Myrmophylax atrothorax. Next base: position 36,575,216 of record JAOXXN010000446.1, on the reverse strand, counting down.
CCCAAGCCCACTGCCACCATAAGCCCCTCATATGCATTGCCTCACAGGCTGCTTTGGAACCCACATGTGTTACGCACAGGTCATGCAGGGACCCCTGCCAAACACTGCAAAATTCCTCACTTCCCATACTTTCAACTTGGATTCCATACACCTGCTAATTAGTCTACTCTGAAATGCTTGCTTGATTGATAGAAGAGTTGTCTGTTTTTAAGCAAGGATTACCAGATACTGTTAGGCTCATTTAAGTTTACTCTCTTTTACTGAAGCAGGCATTTGAAAATCTACTTTGTCTACTAATGACAGAATATGTAAATAATACTTCCTGAATCACAATTCAGGAATTTCTATAATTTAGTGTGGTCTAATGTATAACTTGTGAGGCAACATTTCATCAATTCTACCTCTTACCCATCAAAATCTAGTCACATGAATAAACGTTCATTTTTGTTTATTTTTATAGAAATACGCATTTTAACTCAGACTTTGCTCAACACTTTAAAAATGTACTTAGATTTTCCTTTATCTTTTTACTGGGTTCCTCTCATAGGGAATAAGTCTTTTTGGGGGAACATTGCCTAGTCAGGAACTAGATACTTACTTTTTCCTAAAATTGTTTTGGTACATAACTGGCTCCAAAATCTATAAAAGTACTTTATATTATATAGTGCATACAAGAAAAAAAAAATCAAACAAATACATTATTTTATAGTTCAGAATCACTTCACTGAGAACTCAAAATTAAATCTAGTTTCATAACAGCTTTTCCTTCCCCTCCCTTTTTTTTTTTTTAAAATTTCTTTGCTTCATTGGTTTTCATCCATGAAAAGTCACTGTATGCCAAAATATACATGGCTATGTTGCAAGCTAAGTGCCAAATGGCATAAAGAATTTGGTAACAAAATTTAATATATTAGAAAATTCATACAAATACTCTGTTAAACTTTAACTCCTCCTTCTGTTTGGTATTCCATTTAGGTCTCTGTTCCTGGTAGATGTGTTTCATCCTGACTCTGGCTTGAAGAAATTGCTTAATGAATACCTTTCCTTTATTTAGTATTAATTTTATATTAGAAACTTATGCTGCCTCAGATGGTTCTCAGGTCCAACCATCACTATTAACAACAGATCTGGAAACCTACTATTCACAAAAGAAATGTGCGGTATTTGCACATGTACAAAAATCTCACATCATCTCATGGTGATAGGTGTCTTTCCTGGAGCTGGAAGCCCGTGTTAAGATCTGTTCAAATATGATGTGCCTAGGGAGGTGCCATCTAATTCAGCCTGGCTGTACCACATGCCAGATGCTATTTCCTGCAGGGGGTAGTGCAGGGTCCTGCTTATTCAGCTAAGAGACTAAACAGATGTTACACTTGAATAGGCTGAAGTATTAAATTCAGTCTATTATGATTTATATTTATGAGCGATCCTGACATGCAGAAACAGTGAGGTTTCTTGGTTTTTTAAAAAGAGATAAAATGAGTGGCTCAGCTTACTTGCTGTTGGCTTCCATTTGCCAGAATGGCAGGTTCTCATTAAATAGATACACAGTTGAGTTCCATCTGGCACAAAGTTCAGTGAGGAAAGCACAGCTCAACCTTATTTTACTAGTAAGTGGTATAACTTTAACAAAAAGTGACAGAAAATAAAAACGTTCTTGTGAAATGTGTTCTGTTCGAATGCTGCTTTTTGCTCACTTGAATTTTGCAGCAATGACTACTTGCACCTAAGAACTCACCTGTACACCCTTGCCCATCTTGGGTGTCCTGATACCCTTGGTAACAGAGGCAACGGTAGGAGCCATCCATATTTTCACAGAACCCGTGACTGCCACACACTGTGCCATTTGCACATTCATCCACATCTGCAAGGAAGAATTTTAAAATCAGACAGGCTGTGTGACAAAGGCAGACATTCATGGAAACGGCAGAAAACTAACAGATGGGCCATTTTGGCAAACAGATGAAGCAATGTCCCTCTGTGCATTAAGGAACACACAAAGGACAACACACAAAAATTAACATAAGCACATATACAATTTAAAAAATTGTTTCAGTATTAACTTTGCAACTTTGGTTAACTGCTTCCACCCATCTGTTCCACCAAACCCGCCAATTATGGCACAATACATACCACAGAATAAGCCATAGTTTAAATAATCTCTGACTGACTGAAAGATTCTACCAATGTAGTATTATGTGGTCAACAGCACATGTGAAACTGAACCCACCGTGCCTATGAAACGAGTTCAGGGGTATGGCTGTGTCCCCTGTACAGAAGTGCTACACAGATTTCAATCTGGCCCTTAGCACAGAAGAGAATTTCATGGTATAAGTAGTAAGTATCTGTGGACCGAGCCTTCTGTCTTTAATCCTGTAAATTTACACACACAAACAATCTGACTCAGGTAGGCAAAGTAATTCCAATGCCTACATGCTTTCTGTATTGGCCCTTTCATTTCTAGTTCCTGTTTGTGGTTTGCTGGCCTTACAAGTAAGAGCCACTTGTATGAGTAAGTCTGTTCTTTGACTCAGCTCAAAGAACATCAAACTCTAATGAAGCAGAGCCGCTGGTGGTAGACCATGGTTTGTTTTTGTAAGCATATTACAAGTGCTAGGAATGTATTATTTTTATCTCCACTTAGGAAGACCTAAATCCAAAGTCCTGGCCATCTGTGGCCATTAAAGATGTCATGGTATGCTTTTTAGGAGGAAGAACATTAGCTGAAACAGGGAACCTGCCAGGATACTAGGATTAGTACCTTCTTCCTTCTAAAGTCCACTGAAGTCTGAAGCAGAGAAATTACTGTGGTATTTCTTTCCTAAAAAACATTATGACATTAAGGAAGTTTGCTGTCCCCTTGCCTTCTGCACAGTGCCTCAAGGGGAATGAAGTGATTTGCTCTACATTTATCTGCATACTTGTTACTATCGGTAATTCTGCACATTACAGTAGCCCTTCATGTGATGGAGCTTGCCATCATTCCACCTCCAGTGAAGGCCTCAGGCACTCCCTGAACTAAAGAGCTTGTTGGACTGAATCCTGCATTGCCACAGACAGAGAGGGCTTCTTTGAGCAGATGAGCAGCTCTGCTGCTTGGTGTCTTCGTCTTAGGAGTGATTTGGGCTCAAAGATAGTCCTGCCTACTCCTCCAGCTCTTCACAGCTGTGTCAAAGAAAGAGAAGTCAGCAAAGATGCACCTCATTAGTCCCCTGACAGTGCTCACCCAGCAAGGACATTTTTAATTTTAAACTGTGTCTTATGCTCAGCTGAAAGGGAACTCCTGGTCCTTGAACCAAGTGGTCACAGGGTGCCAGCCTATCAAGATCTCAGCACCGTGTCATTACCATTGACACATGTTATCTCTTGTTTTGCCCTCTTGCTCCCCCAGTGCTCAAGCTCATCCACACATGTTTCCATATGCCACAGGGAGATCGGAATCTTGAAAACTAGCTTTTCCTATGTGCTGTGGCAGGGTTGGAACAGGTTTAGAATTGCAAATAGACTTTTAAAGTCAGAAGAGACTATCCACAACCACTTAAAATAGGTTTAAAAACTGTCTCTGGCAATTTCTCTAGACATGAAGTAAATAGTGAAATTTTAGCATTTTTCTCAGAATGGCATCTAATTTCACTTTAGGATGCTAAGTGGTAGGAAACTCACTTCTACTGAACTGATCCACTGGTTAACAACTTTCAGCTAAAATTCATACAAAAAAATGCATGTACCACATACACCATAATCTAGGAGAAATTTGAGTATAATGGATGGCAGAAAAATTTATTAGGTTTGTAAGTTTTGTCAATAAAGATGTTAATGGTTTTTATATCTTTATTCATTAAAGGAAAAGTATTAAAGGAATTTATGTTAGAAAGGGTTATTTGTATTTGGCAAAAAATACAATAGCTAGTATGCTTAATTCTCAAGGAACTGAATATGAAATTTTGGGTGGTTTCTGAATATTGAACTTACTGAAATGTACCACAAACTCTTCCTAGTAGAATTAATTCAACAACTAGAGTACACAACATATCTGTGCTAAACACACTGTCAAAGATGAGAGGTCAAGTGCTACCTTTAATATGTTTTCCTTTTCAAATTACCATAATGACAGAATTATAAAAAAATGCATATGGAGTTACTGGGAGAAAGAAAATAAACATTCTTTATGGTTGTGTTTTTCTGATCCCTTTTTCTTGCTGCTATGGTCCGTACCTGCACAACATAACTGATTTTAATATTTAGTCTTATGTGGTCATCAGTTTCACACATCTAGCAAAAAAAGCCTGAATACTCTCTCTCTTATTCAGAAAACTATGTTAAGAAAAGGAACTCAAAATGAATAAACAATGGTGGATTGACAGCCAGGAATTAAACACAATAGACAGTAACTCAGTGTTTGTATTTTCAGGGGCCAACCAGAGTTGAATAAAAAAAGTTCCCGAGCCACAGAAAAATTATTCTGTTAAAAACCTAAGCAGAAGAAACTGCAACTGAAGATTTTAGAATTACCTAAATTATGGAATTTCCTCCTACTTAAAAAGCTAAACGTTAAAGGAAAGAGGGCAAGGGCTCATGCAGCTGGTTCTTCAAAGGTAAAACAAGGTCACTGACTAAAAAGATGCAGAAACAAATCTTGTGATTGTAGCAAGTGTCCTGATTCAGTATATAGTACAGGCATAGAAGACAGCTTTGTTTTTAAAAAGTACAGTCTGAACATCTTTCAATGTATGGGGTATTACAGAGAAGGTCCAAGCACCAAATATTTTTCCTTGTCTAGACAGTTCACTCAAAGGACTCTTTTACAGTCGGAAAGGACATTTGTTTCTTTAATCACCCCATAAAGAGTGAGGCTTGTAAGTGGCGATTCTCTTGCTAAAGGAGACAAATTAAGTGGAAAAAACTAAATATGAAACTAATATATCCTATGTCTATACAGTGAGTAAAGCAGTTCTCTGTAATTACAATCTGTTTTAGAATCCATGAGTCAGTGCAGTGTGCTTTAATCAAAACTCCTTTGATCTAACATCGTTGGGATCTCAGGAAAGGCCAAACATGTGAGCACTCAAGCACACTCCTATTCAGCTCAACACTGTGTTCCTGTTTCCTGCCAACCTGAACAAGATGAAGGCATCCTCAATCTCAAGCCTGATACTTAAATCTCACTGAAATCTACTTACATGGCAAAGTGTTTGGAAGAGCAACGGTTTCCTACAACAACTCTGTACAGTGATTAGGGAAGCAGAGCTCTGGTTCTCAGACTTCCAGGGTTGCCTATTAACACCCATCCATAAAAAGGAAGCAGCAGTGGTTGGAGAACTCTGGTGGGATGTGTAAGTTTTTTTGGACTGCCTGTTGAAGCAGGCAGTGAAGCTTGGGGCTTGTAGCAGAAAGAGAGAAAAGTGAGGGAGCCACTGAGGGTCATATGGGACTGGACATGGAGAGACAGAAGAGGCATTTGAGGCAGGGTATTGACTTAAGCATCAGGCAGCATCTAACCTGAGGTTTTGCCAACACAGTTGACATGCAGCCAACAGGGTAAAATGCCATCTTTACGCAAAACCCAGAGAGCTGACAGGGAACTGGGGAGTGCTCCAAGAGCGTTCCGTTCAGAAAGCCTGGTGCAGTCAAATTGCTGAGTCTGGGGCCAGGCAGCAGTGGAATGTCACTGCTACAAGTTTGTCTACACCTTGGAAGAAGACAAAGTCTCCACAAGCTGTTCAGTTTACTTTGGCCACAGCCATAAAAAAATCCATACCAGTACTAAACCACATGAGGTTCTGAAATGTTTTACGTTGTTGTTTTTTCTAACTTAAAAACCAAACAAACAAACACCAAGTAAAATTCATAAAAAGAAAGTCTGGTGATATGGAAAATCTGCTCCCCAGGTACAGAGAGGTGTGTAAATCCAGGAAAAATTCCTCAGTTTCTTTCTCTGATGGTAGAAACAGTTATTCTCACTCACTTAACTACAAGTAAATTCACAGAGGCACCTAGAGTAAAGAACAGTAGCTCCTGTGGTTGGAAGCCACATCCTTTCTCAGTACCTGGAATGTCACACATTCCTTTTGTTTCTTCTTGCCTTTTCGCATGAAGCTGACACCACTACAAATATTAACACCGGTGCCATCAGTGCTCCCTTAAAATAAGTTTTTTCAAAACTCTAGAGTTGTTTTTTATTAAAATGACAGAATGGAGAAACTAATTGTGGTGGAAAAAGGAGCGCTGCTGCTTCAGAGACTAGAAGTACCCTTGCTTTGCCAAGTTATTAAGATACTTTTCCAAGTGTTGAATATAAAGTCTGATCTGTATTCCATACACAATACCAACTACTTGTGAAGCATGCTCAGCTGGTTTTGTGCTTGTTTTATTCTTCATTAAAAAGTTCCAAAACTACTCACAATCCTGGACACAAGATCTTATGATATCATCTTTTTCTATTCAGCAAAAGTTTGGCTTTTTTGTTCTAAAGGAGATTAACTTTGTCCTATTCCATCACACTTGATATCAACCCTTCCCTGGAAACAGTGTTACTTTACTAACTGTCAGAGGTTCAGAGGGACTGTTGTTTCTGGTACATCTCCTAAAATTAGATGCCAATGGCTTTGGGATTTTTTTTTTTAAGTTGTGTTTCTATTCCATTCTGTTTTCTCTCTCTTTTTTTTGATTTCACAAGGTTAATAAGTGTTCTTCTAACTTTGATTTGAAATAAGGGCTTAGTTTCTGCTAGAGCAGTCTGCATTCTTCTCTGATCACCTTTTTTTTTTTTCTTAGCTGTAAGCAAATGTTTAAAGAGAAAAAAGAACGAAAACCACTGCAGGATTATTAGAAGTTTTTCATAATAAATAAAACACAAATATTGTGCTTGATGTCATGCTATATCTAAATATACAGAACTTATTCCCTTACATCAGCAAAACAGTGTTCTTGCCAGCAACATATTTCATTTCACTAGAGATCACATTACTAATTATATGGCAGGTTATGTGCCAGCTCAAATAATAATGCTGTAATGCTGGTTTTCCTCTAGTATAAGTAGGGGGATTGAATGCAACAGTCAGAGACAAGTTTAAATGCACCTTGTCCACAGAAGGACAAACATTTTTACTACCCCTAAGTGAACTGTGAGAAGAACTGGACCATGAAAACCAATCATATATGGATTTACCAGCCTATCATTTGGGAGAAAGAACAAGTGCTTACTTCTTGAATGCTTGAGATCCACTACCCATAGGGTCTAACACCAAGCTATCATCTGCTCAGTGCTTCTCCTCTGCATGCATCCCGCCAAAATACTACCATATAATTTTTTCCCCTTCTGAACTTTTCACATAAGGTTTCTTGGCCTGAACAGTCCTCTCATCCATAATAACAGACATTCATCTTCCAGTTAGGGGAGGATTTGCTTTCTGTCAGTGTCACTGACTACAAACAGCCTCATACCTTCTTGGTGTATCATTGAGCACAATTCTCCGACTTTAAATTCTGTGCAGGAGAACAGCATCACTAGCAACTGTGTGCACTCCATTAGCAACAGGATATATTGTCAAGCTACAACCACAAAAAACCCTAATTACCCTAAATTCCTGGTTGATGGTTCTCACTGGTGTTTTTATTGAAGCAGCTTTTACAACCTTACATGAAAGACACTTGTATAAGCATATCTACATACACTTACAAACAGTAAGCTGACTTTAGCACTGTAAAGATCTAATTAATGCTATTTACTCCACTTCTGCCATTTCAAAAGGCCTGGAGTTCTATCATAGGTAGCACTTCACTACAAGGTCTCACTGAAGTTACTTCTATTGTATGGATGCTTAATTTGCATATTTAAAAAACTGTGCAAGGAAGGTTCTCTCTTCCACACAGCAATAAGAACATTCAGCCAGCTCAGGCTTGCTGATAATGCACGTAAGCTTCAAGTTAAATAATCCTAAATATTCACAGTAGGAAGATCTTACTCACTGAAATTTATCAGAAGCCTGAGTTCCAAATGCATTTTACATGCATTTTTCATATATTTATTCCTTCCACCTCTACAAGAATATAAAAATCATTTCCCATCTATGAATATTATCACAGACATCCACTGGCTTCATATATCCCAAAAAAATAATATAATTCCCTCCTTTGCCATTGTTAGGTTAGTATTTCCTCTTTTTTACCAATTTGCTCAAAAAAAGTAATCCAATGTTAAGACAGCAAAATTGTTAAAAATCAAGAAATGTAAAACACAGCTTGCAACAAAAATGAACTCTATTATGTTGTCCATTTTCTAAATTTCCTGTTATACTTCTTATGATTCAAATGGCGACATAGCACACCATGCATTTACAAGAAAAAGAACAAAGGACCCCTAAGTGCCAGATTTTGGAGTTAGTAGTGGCTGACTGACTACTCTTCTCACCCAGCTAATAACAGGAAAACAACGGGAACGGATTATTATAACTTGTCTCACCCTCACATGTCCGGCCATCTGCAGACACAGAGAAGCCCCGCTCACATATGCACTGGTAGGAACCATCTGTGTTTAGGCACTCCCCATGCGGTGAACAGAGGTCAGATCTCTCACATTCATTGATATCTGAAAATATAGAACATGAATAGCTTTGCAGATCATCATACCCTTAATATTAAGCCTAAGCTCAATTTCTCTTCAAGACAGCTCTTATTTCTAGTGGCTATGTAAATAGCTATGTGAACAGGGCTCATTTTCCACAGTAAGCAAATCTCCTGGGATCATTCTTAGACTCTGTACAGACATCATTATGTTCTGCTGCATCCTACTCTTTCTACATCCCTCTGTGAAGAGGATGAGTAGAGACAAGCGAGTGATTTGTGAGATATCAGCATAGGCTCCATCCTAGCCAACATTTCTTCTGTGTTAGAGGGACTCTCAGACTGCTCCATCTCACTGTTTTTTGATTGCTGCACACTGGTCAACTTGAGCATCTGGCTCCATGAGTTAGCAGCAGGTTTGGAGTTGCATCTCTCCCAGCAGGCTCATTTTTCTGTAATTTAAAGCCAAATGCTCTTTTTTTGCTGATGGGGAATGGGAATGATCCCAAAAGGTTGCTACATAAGAGTTTGTCATCATTGTTTTGTTGGGTTCTTTTTTTAAACTTAGAAAGCATTTTTCAAACACTGTTTTTCAAACTTGTGAATCTGAAAAACAAGTATTTCTTTTAGATTGTTGTCTTATCTTAGCAAGCAAACCTGCCCTCAGAACTTAAGGACTTCATTCTTTCATTAAGGAACTATCACTTTTATATCAATTACCATTCACATTGCAATTGCCCTTTTGTATTTTGCTTTACAAAAAAGGTCAGCAATGACAAAGACAGTATGGGAGTATTCTTAGGACTCACACTGTTCTCAAGACTTAGCAGTCAGTTTCTTAAATCTGCCAGAAAAATACTGGAAACTGAACCAGCTGATTACACAAGGTAGAATGATGTATTAAAAGACAGGAAAACAAAATTAGCTATGTTAGGGAAATAGAGCATAATATGTCTGAAAGAGCAAACTGCAGTTTCTCATGATTGGGACTCTTTCCAACTTTGCTCTTTACCAAAATGCATGTTCCTAATTTCTAGTCTAGTCCAGATTCAACTTGCAGACACTGCATTCTGTGATAAATTTGCCCGTTTAATTCAATAGCTCTCTGTCTGTACTGTCTGTCCCTTAGTTGGCTCACAAGTGCTTTCAGTTTTATTATATTTATCAATTTAAAATATGAAGCCTATATCTTACTACTTTAGATGGCAGAGTGAGGAAAATAGAGGGATATCAAAGCTGGCATTGATTTTAGCTTGTGATCAATTCTCTTTTATCTGTTAAAGCAAGGTCTAATACAGCTCATCTGTAGGCCAAATGCAACATTTTCAGAATTATAAAGCAGCCACATATAATACTCAGAATTTTTACAGGGAATTTACTGTGGGATGCAAAAGATCTTCAGCATAGATCAACTGGAATAGAGTCACTCAGCTCACATCTAAACTGTGCATAAGAGACCAGCCAAAGCGAAGTCCAGTGTCCGGGTCTTCCAGTCATTTAGAGCACAAACACCCTCTCACTTTCCAGCTCTGATACCATGGTTCCTGTCTCATAAAAATGGATGGCAAAAGGGAGTCATGAGGCATGCCTGGGTGTTGTGCCAACATGAAGTTGGGATTGTCAGAACTAAAATGTGGGAAGTATTTTTCTAGGTTTGGCAATGCTGACTCAGTCTCAGATAACACATTCCCTTCCTCCCCACCCATTCTCCACAAAGCACTGCAAGAGTTTGAGAAGGGAGAGAGGTTTATCTAATGTGACTTGATGCTTACTATACTGCTCTTGCTGTTGGCATTACTGATTCACAACACACAGAAGGTTCTTTTAAAATAAATGTTTCCAAGATCTGGAAGAAAAGCAGCACTGTATCTCTGTTAGTTCTAATACAGAATCTCTTTCAAGTTATAAAGGCTGAGATTTCAGCCTCCTGAAATAATTTCTCAGCATATACATTTACAGAGAGTAATACAAAATGAGAAGAATAAGAAAGTACAACAAACGATAAATTAGTTTCTCTTCCGTAGCATGATCAAGGACTACTACAAGGTATGCTTACAAACTTGCATATTTAAAATAATAACCCAGATGTTTTTTGTAGCTATTTCATACCTTGACATCCCCTATTTGCTATCTGCTGGAAACCTTCTGGACAAGTGCATTTGTAAGACCCATCAGTATTTATGCAGTTTCCTCTAAGGCAAATATTGCTGTCTTGACGGCATTCATCAACATCTGAAATGAAAATACAACTGAGTTATTAGATGGTGTAAAACTTGATGAAGCTTTTAATATTGATTCTTTGATACTAACACAGCAACTTGAGGCAACTGTGTGCATGTGGAAGTCAAGTTTACTAGACTTTAGGATGTCCTTTTAATTTTCTTTTCATCATATCATCAAACTTCTTGTATTTATAGAGGGCTTTCAAATTTGAGATTGTATGTGATTTATTCCCAGCAAATAAGACTCACATGTGCCATGTACATCTCTCGCAAAAGCATATCATAACAGTAATGCACTTAAAAAGAAATCTAAGCAGCTGTACATATAGAAGACAGACGCACAAAATACCTACTAATGAAAATTTGCAATGTGTGTCTTTGAACATGTTTAAACCACAACACTGCGATCCCTGAGTCAGAAATGACTTGGCTCAGACATCCCTCTGAGTATGGGCAAGCCCAGGCATAGCTGGTGTGTCACAGCAGACAGGACATGCCTGAGGACACTACGCACAAAACAGCCGTGCAGGCAGGAGAACTGTAGGACAGGGACCACACCGAGCACACGGCTGTGCTAATGGGTACTGCATCAGGCAGTTCATGTGATGCAATACAGCCATTTCACAGGCTTAGCAGACTGGCCATGAGGCTGAGTAGCAGCCTTTGCACAGTGCTGCACCCATAAATCCAGCTGCAGAGTCTGGGCACGCAGGGTCTAGTTCCCAGCATGAAGCCTCAGGCCTGTAGACTCTGCCCTGGAGTCCTGGGGACAAGCGTGCCAGCCGACACACAGCAGGGAGAGATTCAGCATACAAACTAGACACGAGGTAATCAAATATTTCAAGAACAGGACACTGGCGTTGTCTCCAACTAAAGTCTTTTCTTCCCGTTGTCTTTCAAAGGGCTTAAAGGCAGCCCAGTGGAGGAAACAGAATACAGCTACTATGGGTACAGGATTAACTCAGCAAGTGCCTACATTCCACTCTTACAAATTTTTGGTTTCACTACAACTAAAGATCACAAGCTATTTGATGACTGCACTTCTAAGTTTTAAAAGCAAACAGAAAGTGAAAATCAAATAAAAAAAGCATCTTACAAGCAACTTTTCTCTGGCTCCACAGTGCCCTACCTAATAATTTGTCAAGTCTATTGCTTTGATAATGTAGTTTCCTTTGAAAAACAGTAGTCAAAGATTTTTCCCAGTGCCTTTGGTTGTTCTGATTTCTTAATCATGGATTTTAGCTGATTAGAATTGTAACTTTTTCCCGTGCTGCAGGAATGAATAACAATAGTAATTAAAACCAGAACATGACCTCATTTCTATATGTATCTTTGGAAAGCCTGCACTGCATCCCTCTCCTTGGGATTTAATCTGTTTGATAAAAGTAAGAAATAGGGATAGCTTTCTTAAATAAATGAATGTTATTCAAGATAAAATTGGACTTATTGTTGACAAAGTTATGACCTTTAGATAATGTTTTATAATAATTTTCAGTTGAGAAATAAATTGTGGCTTGTTTAAAAAGCAATTAATTTTGACTAGCATCATGAGAAAAATTAATGACTCCCTTGTGCTAAGTTAATGCCAAGTCTCAAAACAAGAAAGTGTCTTCTGCCAAATTCAGTCAAAATGCATTATTTTCCATATAGGATGCAAACCTCCCTTTCTCTGATGCAACTCTTCATAGATCCTATGGTTGTTGCATGAGGATCTCCAGAAAAATGAGGGTAACTCATGCTTGAAACATTCAGTGCTTTTTACTACCTTTTACACATGTGTGTCTTGAGTGTTTTGGCTAGGAAAATCTCTGAAAGCTCTTTGGAGAACACTGGAGCCTCTTATGCTCCAGACAGACTTTCTTCCAGTAACCCAAATTCTTTGAGATGTACAGTCTGTAATGTAAATGCCACTGGTGCATAATCCTATTTCCTGTCAGTTGAGACAAGGCCTCACAGGTCGTGCTCCCTCTCGTTCAGAGCAACACCGAGCAGGTAAGCCTCAACGTCACTTCATCTCAAGAACAAGATGCTGAATGGGAGACTAAGGCAGAAGGAAGCTAAACATGCATGTGAGTGTGTATCTTGCAGACCTCTGGCCACTAGGAAGTAACCTCTTTTTCTATCTTCAAGTGGAAGGCTGTGCATACTGCCCACCTGTGCATGGTCACGAACTTCCAGGTTACCAATTTCCAGGCAGGTAATAGCAAGTCTCTAGAGGTACTGCAGAAGGAAAGAGTTCTTTAGCCTTGGATAACAGGGTATACAGGCATTTACAATAGGAATGGACATACGGATCACTGCTTTCAAATAGAATTGAAGGCTTGAAGGCCTCAGTCCAGCATTCTTCTTTTCTGAAGAGTTCAGCAAAGGATGCACACGGAACGCATGTACTGCATGTACACTTGTGTAAACCAACGTATATAACAGTTGTTTGCAAACAACCTTTTATTCTTAAACAAGTAAAATACTGTGCAAAGGCTTCTACACAAAAACTTGAGCCAGAGAGCTGTAGAAAGTACAGCTGAATATAAGCACAGCTGAAAATGAGCACAGCATAATTCTGCCAAATTCTGCAATACCCCTAGAAGTTTGCACAAGTTACAATGATCAAACTAGCAAACTGCTTCCTGAGCCACTAATTCTTTAAGAAAACTTCTGAACTAGAAGAAATCCTAATTAAACAAACACAATTCTTGCAAGTGTTTTGCCAATCATATTGGCTTTGCAGCATCATAAAGTTTGGATATCCTCTGATGTGACAAATGTCCTGACTCTTCAAGAAACTGGACAGACTTTGAACCACTTTGTTCTTTCCAGACTACTATGCTGTGCGATACCCACAGTTTTTGTCATCTCTTTCTTGCTTTCTCCGTGAAGTGTTAGAAAACATCCAGGTAAATAGGCCAATCCAAAAATGAGAGGTTGCTTCCTGGAGAAACACTGGATATCTTCTCAAGCTGATTTTCTCTTTATGGAACTTCTGCCCTGTAGTCCACACACACATCTATCTGAACTAACAGTCATGAGGAAAGCCATTTTCATGAAGATGGGAATATGGCTGAGGACTTCCACTGATATGAAAATAAGGTGAGATTTAAAACTGTAGTCAATTGAGTTCCCCAAAGGTGCACTGAATATTTCAAGGAACCTTCAAATACACATTACAAGGTGGTGAAAAACAAGAGAAGTGAATGTATAGGAGCTAAAGCAGTAGCACCAAGCATTCTTACTCACAGCAGAACAAGCATAGTCTAAACTTAGTTTCCAAGGTGCAAAAAGCAGTCTGCAATATCCTGTACCTGAGAAAATTTTGAACTGATATAATGCAAGCACAGAAGAATTTTTTCCACTTCAAGAGATTAATAGATATTGCACAGGACTTGTAATATTTATGAAAATTTTCAGTGAACAAGCTGTCTCTACAGAAATAAACTCCTCTGTCACTGAGAGGAGAAGCTCTACATTTGTTTGCAAACTTGCAAATGAGACAAAGATTCTGGGGTGGCGGAGCAGTTTTAACCTTTTTCCTCTTTTGATCCAAACCCTCTTCTTTTGCCTTGAAAGTGTCCAAAATTATTTTTTATTTAGAACTGCCTTTGAACAGGATCAAGAAAAAGTTGAAAACAAAGCAAGGACCTGTCCTGACAGGCCAGGTGATGGAGAGCTGCAAGAGCTACCATGACTTCTATGGACTTCTATATGAAATGCACCAAAGCAGCCTGAAGAGGTCTGGAATCTCATCTGCTGAAGCCTACTCAGAGCAGGCTGGATGAGTAGTTGTCAGAAATGATACTATACTGTCTGTTCCATCTTTGGGAGGCAGGAAGGACCTGTGATCCCTTCCACCACATTTTAATTTGATTCTTGACACAGTATCTCTGCATCTGCTGCAATTCATGAAGATCTTGAAGCCAGATGAGAGCAAAATTCTTTGAAACAAGTTTCTAGTGCCTTGCATCATCAGTCCACATTTCTTGAAGATGATGCAAGTGATTCTGGTACTCACCAGGAATTTTGAGAAGCTTGTGTTAAATTCTTCCATGAACACATTATCCAAATATGTCAGTATCAAAGAGTACCACTGTGCTGTGGAGATTTTATGAGTTATCTTCATTCCTTGTTGGTGAGAACTTCAAGAGATCCTGTCACTCATTAAGTGTGGACAATCCAGTATAATCACTGATGATTAAATCTGTTATAGGTTTGTCTTGAGAAGACAGCATTTGGCTGGCTCAGGGGAAACTGCTCTTTTGCCTGGATAACTTGAAGAGGAAGATTCTTGACCTACTGCTGTGAGGGAGAAGATGAGAACTGCCTTCCAGGTGCTGCATGAAGGATAACTTAGCAGCAGAACACTATCTGGTAGAATGGCAGTAAGAAGCTGTATGTTCCATGGTATCAGCAGTTACAGAAAGATTTTATGTGCTAATACCACACGTACAGTGAGACCTTAACTGAGAGCTATTTCCTGCTGCTAGTGTGAGATGGCAAAGCCACTGAGGGACAATCTTTTCTGAATCTCACATGTTCAAGGTGAGCAGCAAATGCACCATACCAAGTGGTATAGCCAATGACAGAGAAGAGGGAGTAGTTTTGAAAGGATTCATTAGAAAAAAATCTAGTCCAATTACTGGACAATTAAATTGTTCTACTTGAGAGACAATAGAAAGGGGTTTTTTTCTGTAACACAGCACTTCTCCCTACATTTACTGCACATCTTTCATCTCTTACTTTTGTTTTCACAAGCTCAGTATGTCAGTCACAGTGCAACCTGTGACCTCCAGTAGATCCCACTGGAGCTCATCTTACATTGCGTACTTGCTCCTGCCAGCGCACGTGTGATTGTGGTGGCTGGCTGCAGGTTCCCAAAACCAGCTGCGGAAGAAGTTTTAACTTAGCAGGCCCACATGAGAATATCGTCTGCTGGCAAAAGTTTTTATAATACAGAACCACTGTGTCAGAACTTAAACAACAAGGTTTGGAAAGGCTTGATTGTTTTCGCCAATAATGTCAATTGCTCTTCCAATCTTTCTATTGGAAACACACGTACTGATTTCTTTTATGTGGAAAGATGACAGGGGCTATTTCTAAGAATCCATTAAATATGTGGTTGTGTAGGTGGGGACTACCAAATTGTTGACATTATAGAGAAACAAAGAGAGGCAACATATATTTCTGCTCCATTCTCAAAAGAGTTCAAGCTTATATCTGAAATACTCAAGATCTTATTGAAAAAAATTGTATCAGTAGCTTAAGTTTCTAAGCTTACCTTCACACTGATCTCCAGCAGATGATAAAGAGTAGCCTTGGCTACAAACACATCTGAAAGATCCTTCTGTGTTTCTGCAGTGTCCATTTGTGCAGAGTGATCTGTGCTGGCATTCATTAATATCTGCAGCAGAAGAAACAGTGAAAATGTAACACACCTGAAAACACTGATCACTAATCAAATAGTGCAAAGACTAATTCTGAACAGGAGAGTGCCAATATCCAGTACCGCTTCTCTTGTTCTAATTTATTAACAAATACAGTCAATAGAACGCATAAAATTATATGAAATTGCAGACTTCGTGTTTTCCCTGAGATGACTGTGTTCAACATTCTCTCCTGTAGTGTCAACTTATCCCTCAGTGCACAAATGGGTACACACAGACTCACAAATACACACACAAGCTGCCTGAGAGCTGCTTTTGTTTCTGTTATATCTGGCAAAGGTAACCAGTCAGCCGCTCCAGTGAGTCAGCAAAACCCACAAAATACTTTCCAGCAGGATCACCACCTTTCAACAGGGTGTGGTTTTCAGATGCACACTGACAGGCTGTTCCCCTGTTAAGTTGTACATTAAGGTTCCTTAAAATACTTGCCTTGTAACAGTATTAATCATCTAAGTGTGGGGAAATGTCTCTTTGGTGCCACAACACTGCTGTTCCCTCTGTGCTTCAGTTCTCATAAACTGGGATCAGCCTGAGTTAACAGATGGATTTGAACATCAAATGTAAATTTTCCTAAGGAAAACTCAAGGTATTTGAGGGGAATGGCACTTTGAATTCAGAACATAGCACATGTCTTGTTTGAGCTAGGAAGCCTGTTGTCCCTCCGTTATTTATAAAATGTTCATTAAGAAGCAGTAATTGAATTGACATGGTGGGTTTTTAGTCACTTGCAGCATTTAGGCACAGCTGAGTGTCTTTCTGAAAATACACTTCAATTCCAACAGGAGAAAGTTACTCAATGAGATTTTTTAGGACTGTGTTATGGCTATATAGTCTGACCTGTAATGGTCCCATATGAGGCATCTGGGCATGAGTACAGGTCCTTACTTCAGAAGGGTGCACTTTAAGAGAACAGGCTGCACATGCCAGCTCAGCTTGGCAAGGGCTCTCTTCCATGAAAGGCTCAGAGGAAGCAGTCAAATTTTGTCTACATATTTTCCCCCAGACCAGTCTGCTGTGTGTCCTGAACAGCACATTTAACTCACTCAAGACACTTAACTTACACTGATGTTTTGTTTCAAACTTCTCGACAAATTTACATGAACGATCATTGAGTTTTACTGTATTATTTTTAGCACTCAGAAGTCTGAAAGTGCCTGGTGCTATACAGAGACACTTAGGGAAGGGTGAGGGAAAGGGAAAAGAATGAAAACCAACATCTCACAAGAAACATATAGGTTTCTGTGTGCTTCCACAGCCTGGAGACACTGTCCCAGATTTTCACCATTAGGGAGAGGTTTCAAGTCACTTCTCCTTAAGGAGAGGAATATTCATACTTCCTGTACACGCTGTATGTTCTCAGACTACTTCACTCTGACTTCAGACCTAATTTTGTTCCACTGGAGCAGTCCCAATGGGAATTTTAGACATGGAAGAAATGTGGAAACTGACACTTTGGAGGTACAGGTAGTCTTCTCAGAAATTTGACCCCAAATTCTCTCTCTCACAATGTGTTACTGGAAATGCAGGGACACCAATGCAAGCAGAAGCTCAGTGTTAACTGACACTGCTGGGTTCCAAAAGGGAGCAGACTAGTTTTTTTCATTCCACTCACCCACATGGAAATAGAATAATAATAATAAAAGCCTAGAAAGAAAACAATTAAGGTAGCAAAAGCCACTGTCCCCAAGCCTCCAAAATGTCAGATATGCCAAGGATTTGGCAGAAATGTCAATTTAGCAATATAAATATTACTACATGTTCTTGATTGACTTTATAACACATGCCAAATCTACATCATGATCATGGAAGCCATAAAATGGAAATACATATTCTTATATTTTTGGGTTTTTAGCATCAGGTTACTACATTTCGTGTTTCTCCATTAAAAGGAAGATAAAAAAAAAGAAAGAAAAACATTATCTAAGTGCAACCTTGTGAATTTTAATCATATTATTTCCTACCTTCACACTGATCCTTTGATGCAGAGAGTTTGAAACCCTGGCCACAAATACATCTGAAAGATCCCTCCATATTTTCACAACGTCCATTTGTACAGAGATTGCCAAACTGACATTCATTTATATCTGTGAAGAGAAAGAAAGCACAAGGGTAAAATTAACTTAGGTACAACCACCTTTGAGTTAAACTTGGGAATTTATTCAAATTCTGCCATAAGCATGGTTATAATTCCTGAGAAATTTCAATGGGACTTCTGCACTTCAAGCAAGTCCCTTTGTAAGGCTACTCTACATATGCTACAAAGAACTTCATTGGATTATGCAAAACATCTATCTTCCTACTCATAAACCCATCTTTTATTTTGTGGACTTGAAAGAAACCTTTGACTATAAGTTATGCCACAGACATCTATTTTCATCATTCTCTGAAAGAAGAGTATTAACTAGATGGGTTACTTTCTTTAGCCAACATGAAAATTGCTACGTTACTATTTAAGAGTAATTTTCAAGAATTTCTTCCAAATGCAATTTGTATAAATCAACAAAGCAGAAAGAAAACATATAATAAATCATATATTTTGTTCTAAATGCACCCAGAATTTACTCCATATTCTAAAATAACAATTACTGCCTTCCCTAGCAGTGGTTTTCACTTTAAAAAAAAAAAAGTTCAACCTTCAAATTTTCTTTATATATTTTGAGGGTGTATTCAATAGCAAGCATGTGCCTCTGTTTGTATGGAGAAAGCTGTATTTTTTTAGCTTCACTGATGCAGAAAAAGAACAACACTTTGTTTAGTTTTATGTGCCAGAAATCATATTACTCCCAATTATCCTGTGTTTTACCCCACAAAGCACACAAACCCCATCAACATGAAAGAGTAAAACTGCGGATTATTTGAGGTGCTTGAGCTATTTAGGCAGCTGTAGCACAGGGAGAGCTGGAAAAACATTCGATGTCTTTAAATCATCATCAGAGCTCTTATAAGCTATTGTGAATATGTGCAGTAACTATTTTCCTCAAATATATTTAACACTCATGGCTCTTTACAAGCTCCTGTACCATCTGACTTTGACAAAGCCCATCTTTCCCCAGACACAAACAAAATAACCATGATCATCCATATTTCAAATGACTTACAATTCTTGTTTCTTCACTTGAGCCTCCAGCTCTGAAAATAAGGTGCCTGTTGCCAAAAAGATGAAGTGGCATCCTCCCAGAGAGGACAGCACAGATCCAGAGCTGGTCTGCTACAGCAGCACATCAGTAGCTGTTACTACTTATACCTTTCTCCAAGGCTAATTTCTCAGATCCCTACTGCTGCAAAATGTGCCTGCTCTACAA
>JAOXXN010000446.1:36544573-36555595 GCA_026770055.1 Myrmophylax atrothorax | reverse complement strand
CTCTGTAAATAAGATGCCATGTTGCAGCCTGGTCAAGAACATGAAGTGGCATCCTCCCAAGAGATGACAGCACAGACCCACAGGTGCTCTGCTATGGCAGTTCAGCAGGCGATACTATTTACACCCTTCTGCCAGACTAATTTGTCAGATCCCTACTGTTGCAAAATGTGCTCGCTCAACAAAACACAACCTTTGCTCTTAACTTATATGATTGATGCCCTAATTGAAGAATCTGTTAAAACACTGAGAACCCAGTTCAGCAGTCAGGCACTCAAATTTCCAGCTGAACAACAAACCTGCTTCATACAGATTCATTTTCATGTATTTATGTCCAAGCTGTTTGCAAAAGAAACCTGCAATACTATTCCTGATTTTTTTTGGATGGGACTCGAAGACCAAGAAACTTCCCCATAAAGCCAGAAGAAAAATAGGAACAGAACCTAAATCTTCCAAGATGAAATCCAGAGCTGTAACTGATACTATTGAAGCTCCCTACAGTAGGGCTAGAGGTATATGGATTAGCTCAGCTGATCTCTGTATTACTTTTTACATCTTCTAATGGGGTGCTTAAAGCCATACAAGCTGAATATGGATAGTTAACCATGCAGCTGCAAAATCCACCACAGTGACAAACACAAAGATGAAGCAATCTAGAGAGCTTTGTCAACGTATTTTTTCTCATTTGTTCATCCACACACAGAAGTGTGCTCTAAACATACTATGAGAAATTACTTTATTTGAATGAGCAAACCTAGAGAGAGAAAAATGCAATAAAAATATAAATTAGTGATTGAAAGTAAGTTTAAAAACCAATTATTTTAAATAGTCCCTGTACAACACAAAAGTGTTGAAGGACCTGGGACAGTGGCAATTTCAAGACAATCAGGAGGCAAGGTGTTCTGGTGTCATTCTGATTTCTTCCAGTATGCATTGGATGTTCCCTCCTAAACTCCAACTAAATGTATTTTACCCAAGTTTGAAGTGAACCGATTGGATTGCCTTAATGAAACAAAAGTGGTTATGTTCCTGGCTTCAAACCCCTGAAGATTACAATATAAATGGCATCAAAAAACTGTAGAATTGTTACACTAGGTTTTCCATGGCGTGAAAAGTGCAGGTAGAGGAATGAAGTGAGGTAAAAAAATACTGACAACCACATTGGGAAAAACCAGCAGAGATGTGACTGACCTAAATTAACAGGAGAAACAAATGAATTCATGGAACAATGGACTTAAATATGCTTCACAGATAATGGGAAATATTCTACTTTCTAGTGTATTTAAAATGTACAATATTGCAGAGCTACAGATTTAAGACAAACTGTCTGCAATACATTTTCTAAAATGTGTATGGCTCATTTCCAACATGATGTAAGTCTAGAATAAACAAAAAATGGACTGATCACATCACTAATGAAGTGAGTGAGAATGTCTAGGCTTAGAACATTTCATAAAACAAAGAAAAAAGGGAAACTACATGCAGGAATACAGGGAAAAAAGTATCAGTAACTTGGAAACAAGACTTACTCCTTACATTATTAGTTCTGTTTGCAAATCTGAGCAAAGCAATGACTTAATTTCTCTCATTTTGCTTATACTAACCTGGTTAGCAAAAATGAAACAAGTTATGCCATGGCATTTTCAACCAGGCTACTTTCATAAATAGGCACAGAAATCAAGCTTGATACTGGCAAAGAATGCAAAATGAAGTCAACATTTTGCAAAAAGAGAGTAAAGTAAGAGAGAACTGTTCTAACAAAGTACATGTGTCACACTCTGCAAGAGCAGCAGGAATCCAGGCAGGTGGAAAGGAACAAAACAAAGATGAATGTGGAGTAATTTGAGCTAAGCAAAGTCCATTAGTTTGTTGTAAACATTTTGTATCTTGCTGCAACTCCATTAAAATCCATGAAATTACCTGAGAAATACATTCCTCCACAGTAAGTCAAATGACAAGACCAAATATGTGGGAATGACATGGCAGATCTGTTCAGACAGTGTGCCCTTTTTAGAAAATACAGTGGTAGAAAAAGGTGTCATCTGTACAGTAAAACCGGTGGTGAGGCTCTGACAGCCACATTATACATCTTTCAGATGCTTCACTGCAATCTGGCTCTAGCACATTTGCAGGTGGAGCACAGCAGGTGCCCATCCTCCAGAGCTATTCCAACCAAACGATGCTCTGCTTTGTGAACTGAACCAAATTACAGCAACTGGGAGCCATTAGGAAGTAAGCTATGGAAGTCCATCGACAATCTGACCTACAAGAATAATGCAAACACCCCCTCTATGTACATTGCTGTACATCTGTTTAGGACACATGCTTACTCCAACCATCACAAATCACAGGGTATGTGTTACATGGAGTGGGCAGGACTATTCACAAAAGACAGCAGATCCTTTACAGATGATGTTAAATATAAGTTTCTGCTAGTGTGCCAAAAAGTGGCACTCAAAATCCAGAAGATTATTTCTTTTTTGCACAACAGATTAATTTGCTCTTTCTTACCCATATCTCAAGTAGCAAAAACTGATTTGGAAAAAAAAAATCTAACATTTTAAAACAAATTGACAAAAGTAAAATGTGAGAAATCTGTTTCTAAACTCCTAGGCTCAAGTGAGACAAGGTGCTAATGTTTTGCTGGATGTACAGATAACTGGGTTTTATTAATATGCTTTGTGAACAAAGTCCCATATCCTATTGAAAAACCTGCCAGTCACGCTGATGTGTTAGCACTCACACATTTTTCCATTTGCTAATACCAAACAACCTACTAGAATTTCACTGAAAATAATCCCCTTTCTGTTCTGTATTTTCTATTTCAAGAGCATTTTTTGTAGTTATAATTGTATTGTTTGTATTCTAGATTCATTGTTCATTTATTGAAAGTAAAACACAATTTCCTTAAATGCACATAGTGATAAACTTGTCCCAGTTGCTGTAACTAGGACAATACTGGGTCTGAGAACATGAAGTCATTCAAAATTCTCATATTTTCAATTATTATTGAATCAAATGCGGACCCAGGGCACAGTGCTGTCATCAGGTTGTAGCACTGATGGAATATGAAATAGAACATCTCAGAACAGATGAGAGATAACCAGAGAAACAAAGAGTACTAAACATACCATGGCACTGTCCATTCCAGCCCCTGAATCCCACTCTGCAAGGAATGCACTGGTAAGAGCCGGGAGCATTAAGGCACTGTGCATCTGGACAAGTTGTTGGAGTCAGGCATTCATCAATGTCTTCAGAAGAGAAGATAAAAGGAAATACTGGTCAAAACCATAACAGAACACTGAACAATTGTTATTCTGACTCTGTTATTCTGTCATTGGTTATTCTGACTCCGCTCCTCTTATAATACTAATGCATTGTAAAGAGTTGCTTACTTTTTCTGTTAGAGACACAGGAAAGTACAAGTTCACACAGGTTTGTACCAGCGAAGGGGAAATATATGAGATCATAGTATGTGCAAGTGAATCTGAATTCTCTGTTATACTACAACTCTTTGGTAGGTCTTCCAGAACATACAGCATATCAGAGAGAGAATAACTTTGCTTATGTCACACTCTCATATTGAAGTGTCCTGAGGTTCTTCCCACAGTCAGACTTTGGAAGTTCATTGTAACAACAAAAAAATTTTAACTTCAGCTTCTAATAGCAAAGTGGAATTTGGTATTCTCCATAGTTCTAGAATTATGTAGCATGTAAGTACTACGTGAACTAAAAATTCAATTGTGTGAATGATAATCAAAGATGTTTACAGGAAGAAGTTAATTTTTTCTGGCAGAAGGCACAAGCCACCTCACTGATGCCAGCAATGTTTAGGGTGATAGAGGGATTTGTTGTATCAGCCAAGGTCCTAATTTACCCATGGCAACAAGAGGTAGGTCCTGAAAAACTCATGGAGCTCATTATTTAGTCTCTGAGCAAGAACTTCTCATCCTGCACCGAAGAAACCCTGAATACATGCAGCATACGCAATATAAAGGAGAGTGCATCCAAAAAATTACATTTGAAGACAACTTGCTGTCAAGTGACCAACAATCAGAAGATGCTGGAATTAAAACTTTGTGGGCAGCCACGCTGCAGTCTGCTCCCACGTGCGAGTATTATTTTATAATATGATCTTTAATTGCACAGTAATCATAACCTTTACCAGCAAACACTTGTTTCATGCAATGCACAGAACTAACTAAATTATCACCTCTAAAGCCAGCTTCCTAAACTCCTATCCCATTCCTTCCCCAGTCCTAGCAGCTTGGTCTCCTTCAATTAAGGACTGCTACTCTAGCACATATTGTAGGGAGGGAATTCTCTTCTAGTTTTGAGAATAAGCTTAATGAAGTCAAGTAGCCTCCGGCACTTGTAATTTAACTGGACAAGGCTCCAGACTTCAGAGAATTGAACATCCCAGCTCCAAACAGCTCACTGGATGTGGGCAAATCACAATTTTTCATAGAATCACGACTATCCAGCTAAGAATACTTTCTCATAAAACCAGCAACAGGCCTCCTTCAGCCACTACACTGCAGACCTGCAAAAGTTCTGCAGTGAGACTGATGTGAGATTTTTTTTTTTAATTAACAAAAAGATCCAATTCTGTTATAACCTGTTCTAAGAACTGTCTGGACTGTGTCTGCCCTCAAAATACACAACATGAATGATGTACTTGGTACAGAAATTTTCAGTCAAAATAAAGTCTAAATGCTACAAAGCTGAAAAAAAGAAAAAAATCACAAGATTTTACAAGAATGCTTCATTCTGGGCAATGATGTTCAACTATGCCAATAACACTGTTTTACACAAACAACAGACTCTACAGTAACAACATATATGCACTCTATGTTTCCCTGTCTAGGCCCATGACAGAGCTTGTGTGAGTGCAGACTGAAGGCAGAATGAAAATGGGGTGAGGCAGTGCAAGTGAACTATGTGTATTATGGGCAGCTTGGGGGATCCTTGCCTTTGTTTTTGAAGTGTGGAGGAGTTGGAAAGGAGTTATTTGTGGAATCTGAAACCTGTCAGTAGAGTAACTATATTGTGAAAGTGTAATGACATGGTGAAATGATTCCCCAAATGTGTCATTTCCTTGGTTTGATGAATTTAGTGTAGGAGGGTTTTTCCCTTAAGTAACCTTAAATAACTTTCAATGGAGAATTTGGTTTCAGAAATTACATATCATTGAGTTAAATTATAGAGGACTACTACCACACTACTTAAAATACAAGCTGGTAACAAAGGTGAATACCGTAATATTTTGATTTCTAGCCTATTTTAATCACAGATTCCCTACTCACTGAGGAGATTTGCAAGGACTAGTTGTAAGAGTGGGGTATGTGAAACACTTAAATAAACAAAAAGTATAAAGAGAAATCTTTTAGCAATGCTCAGAGCAGCAAATATAACCACGACAGCTTTAAGTTGCTTATTTGCTTGGCAACCTGACACATTAGCAATTTTATTCTGTCCTATGTAACTTAGACTAAAGCACGACGTTTAAAATGAAATGAAATAACTGCTTGTGGTATTTAGTTCACAATTCAAGTTGAAAAATGAAAAAAACAGGACAAAAGGCAAAAATATCACACTAAAAATACTGTGAAGCTTTGAAGATCAGATGTTCTAGGATCTCCTGCCACATGAAATAGCTGTTAGATAAAGATATTAAGAATTCAACTTATCATTTGCTACCTTTTGGAATATAGGGAAAGTTGTAACTTTTTTTAAGCGAAACTTGGTAAAGTATGCAGGGAAAGACTAACAGTGAAGTTAAGTGACTCCATGAAAAAAGCTGTTGAAACAGCTGTCCCAAGATGGTTCAGTCCGAAGTGGGGAAACTCCTTTGCATCATTTTAAATCTAAATAACAGGAACTGAACTGCAGTTCCAGACATCAAATACCAACAAAGACTGAAGAGTACTCACAAAGGCCTCTTGTTTAAGATTGCACACTCTGAGAATTGTTCCACTGCAGCTCAAGCTGCCCTCCTTGAGTAGCAGGGAATCTTAATTATTCCAAATAGCAGTAACACGTGGCACTCTTTTTGTGCTATCAATAAATGGTGATTTCACTTCATCATCACTTCTTGTGAAGAGTCCAAGCCTACCTTCACATTCCCCTCTCCTGTTCATTTGGTATCCACTATCACAATATTCACATCTGTATGAACCAAGGGTGTTTATACAAAAGCCTTCTCCACAAGTATGAGGTCTTGAACATTCATCAAAATCTGCAGATGAAAAAGAGAAGAGAAACTGCTTCACCACGAAATTATTGAACACTTGCATCTCCTCTAAACTCTGATTTAGTTAAATGCTAAGTAAGTTTGGATATTTTAAGATGTTTCCAAGCCACAGCCCTACAGCTGTTCTTACCAAGCAGTTCAATCTTTACTTCACTGCTTGTAATCACAAAAAGAATGAGTTCTAGAAACAACCAGGCTACAGGAAGAAGGACTATAAGCAGCCCTGTGGTTGCAAACACAATGTATGTTGCTGCATGTATATTGTGCCCAAGGCAGCACTAACCTGAGGAAGAACACAGGCAATTCAGGCTGTTTGTGTTGCCTATATGCAGGTATATTTAAAAATATGGTTTGTTAGAGCTGCTAGTCATTGAAAGAGAGGAATTTTACTAAATGGTAATTTTCCTAAACAAGGATGATACTGAATAATTCTTGTTTTTCAACACATAAACATTTTGAAAAGTAATAAAAGGTACTTCAGTGATAGGAGCCATCTCTCTTGGTGAGAGACAAAAACACTTGCAGACATCAGTTCGTATCACTGACATCGAAGAAACGAAGCTGAAAAGTGGACTTGAGCAGGGTTTAGATAAGCTCCTTGATTAGTTTTTGTCTCTTTATTTTCTATAAAGGAGGCCAGTAATTACCAATGCAGTCAGTTCCATCCTCACTGGCCATGAATCCAGCTTGGCAAATACACAGGAAACTTCCTTCTGTATTTTCACAGCGTCCAAGGGAACAGAGATGGGGTGTCTGATTGCACTCATTAATATCTACAAAAGAAATTAAAACATAAGACTACAGAAAAATGTATTTAGTTGTGATCCTTTTTGTGCATTCTATGCCATGCATTTGAAAAGACTGATCTTGTAATTATTTAACTATTTGAAAAAGTATATGTTTTCCCTCAGATATGCAAAAATGATGTGTTAAATAGTTTTAGTTGGAGAAAAATGCTCTTATTGGTTTAGACTATAAGAATATTGCATTGGCCTGAAGAACATGACATGATTACTGTTCAAATCACTACACTGTGTGCAACATGAGCACAAGCTGCAAGCATGGAACATTAAAACAATTTGGATGATATAAAGGGACTGTTAGCTGCATTTGGCTGCATCATGTAAATTATTTTTTAATACTGTAGTTACACCTGATAGCATGTGCTACAGTGTGAAGTTACTGAGCTTTAGTGGCATAAAAAGTTGATGGTATATAATCTGGCAATACGATACAATACACTCCTCCTGATCCAAGTCACAGAGGAACCAGTGTACTCTGAATGAAGAAAAGATACTGATACAGCTGCTTCCAAGTCTGAATCGCTCATGTAGAGCCAGTCTGTGCTCTGCCTTATATTCATCAGAGGCCTCTGTTCCAGAATTTACTAGCCTAGAAGGGGATGAAGACCTCACTTTGAAGATGTCCTTTTGTGCTTCAGGATGTTTATGATACGCTTTCTCTTTTCAGCAGCAGGCTGAAAGGAATGACCTAACAAAATGCCCGAACTTGTTCCAGCTGCAGAGCTGATAGCTGGGTAAATCATTCTGAGAAACAGGCACCAATTAATTTTTCCTCCAAACAGAAGTGTATTTCTTCCTAGCAGTCTGACATTTTAGATACCTGATATAAAGCTGATAGGAGATGTTCTGCCTAATAACTTTTTCTCTCATGTCACAATGGGAAAGGTTTTCATTCAATTTAATTAAATTCATGTTCATTTCTGAGCAGCTGGGAGGTTGTATAAGAGAGTACCTAGTAAATTTTATTTGACATACAAAAACTAGTTAGCAGTTTGGAAGCATTCAGTAGGGGAAGGGACTCATGACTGCTCTGTAGATATTTGCCCGGCCTAGATTCTACATTTGAAGAACTTCATAGCATCATTATTTCAGATCTTTGAAAAGTGTTATTTCATACCAGAGCACTTTGTCTGCTGATCATTAAGTTTGTACCCCGAGTAGCAGATGCAAGTGTATCCCACAGGCAAATTAACACAGTGTCCTGCTCCACAGATATCAGGATTAACTGTACATTCGTTGATTTCTAAGCAAACAAAAAAGTTTCAGGTTAAACCCTCCACATAGCATAGTTCACAATATTCATGTCTTTTGGACACAGTCATCATTTAGACAAATTTCAGCTATGACTTGCATTTCTGTTATTTTCACTTCTTGACATACCAAGGCAACTAACACAACAGAAAAGAAAAAAGCACAAATATCAAAAGAACATTTCAAAATAGATCTTACAGTAATTCCTCATCTGCTTTTTGTAGAACATGCCAATCCACATCCCATGAGGTCTATATCCCTCAATGAATGTGATCATGGATACTTCATGAATACATGCGCAGACTGTCTAAAGACCTGACTAGTACCATATATTCACCTCTGGACTTTCCTTGCAGATCATGTCATCTGAGGTGGAATTATTAATTTTACCTTCTATCATTTATTTGTAGGCACAAAAATGGCAGGCATATCCCAGAAGGGCCCAGCCCTGGCTATATTGACAGTACCCTCTTTGCTGTGCTGTTCTGTCCTTTCTCTCCGGAGTGCTTCTTTCTGTTCTACAGCCACATTCCCTTCACTATGCTAACTCAGCAATAGTGCAGAACAATAGTGTCAAAAGCTCAGTCATTCCTTAATTTATTTTAGTTCTAAAAAGGAAGTACAATACCTGTAACTTGAGTAGGTGCAATAACTTGACTTGCACTTGAAGTAGAGGCTTCAGGAGCAACTTCAACAGGCAAAGGAGGGGATGTTTTCTCAATCACTACTGTGTGACATGGAATGGAAATCAATCACATCCAAGAAAACCACCTTAAAGCGTTCAAAAAATCTCAGCCCTTAAAGAATTCACACATCATACTGAACAAGCCAGACACTATGGAGATTTTAATTTGTTTATTCTGCTTTGTTCTGGAGTAGAAAAAAACCTGTGTAATTGGGTTTTTCATCATTCTAGTACTCGTGAAAAAAGCCCTGAGGTGCTAAAGAAAGCAAACACAGTCATAAAACTTCTGCAGCAAAAGTTATGCATAAATCTATAGAGACACCCAAGTACAGTTTCCCCTTGAAAAGGCCATAAGGCTTCACCTCTGCTGACATTAAAATTCTCACGTACATAATCCAAGATACCAGTTTTGCTTAAAATATGTCTTTGCCTCCTAAAAAGTCACCCAGCCAATGCCAGCCTCTCAGCTCCTCTCACTTCTGCTTCCATGTTTTTTGGATAATGGAGAAATTGCTTCTGAAGTTTCAATTTTTCATTAACCTCTGTTACAATTGCTACTTTCTCATTCTTTGAAGATGTGTAAGCACTCTCTCATACTGAAAGTTAAAATAAGTTACCTGGAAACTGTGGATGTAGATTAATTGTTGAAATTCCAGGAGAAAGCTGAGGTTGCCCAGGCTCTAGATAAGGCTGTTTTTCTTGATCAAAGGAAGCTAATTCCTAGAAGAAGGATTACAAAAATAGCGTTCTGAAAACATTCCCTTAACTCATCTATCACAACAACCCACAAGCTCCTGGTTTGAGAAACTGCTAACACGAGTGGCCTTTGAGAGCAGATCATTAATCACCACCAATTCAAGACTGGAAGAACATGGAATATTATACTTATACAATGGCATACACCTAAACATTGTTTTTATTTGAAGCAGCCATTTCATGGAGCTTCTAATTTTATCTTTGACTTTGTCCCTTCATAATTCTCCCATTCTCTGGTCCCTTATTTCTTAGAAATAGTTTTTAATTTCAGTTGAGCACCACACAAAAGTATACAATCACATCTACGTCTCTGACCACTGTGAAAGGTTCTCTCATCTACTGCACCGATCATCTTATTTGCATAGAAATGTTAGATTTTTCTAAGTCTTTAGGAAAACGAAATTAAGTACAACTGCAGTTACTCACAACAAATTCCATTATCTTCAGCATAGAGAACCTCAAACCTCCAAAACAGAGACTCAACACATATGCACTCACTATTCTCCATTCAATACACAGGAACACTAAAAGAACTACGAAACTAACTTTGACACTAAGTCTCATAAGGAGGTGTCAGAAATGCTTCTCAAAGCTTTATACTGTTTCTCTCTGATTCATTTTCTCTAGCTGTCAGTATTTCTGCCTCTTCTTCATATTGCCTGCATTTTTCAATGACTTCTTTAAAATGCAGTCTCCAGAATGGGATAGAACAATATACACTAGACCCTCAACCAAACGCCTTTAAGAGTAGTTAATCTCTTTCCTGTACTTCACTACCTGTTGCTGTATATAATAATAACATGAGCTCTTTTTCCTCATAGTTTGCACAGTAAGTCCACAGTGAGTAGTTTGTTCATCACAAATCCTAATTCCTTTCAGAGTTATCCATATCACATCTTGTACACAGGGTCTGCATTTTAATTCCTAGACAAATCACATAATGTTTTACCTGATCAGGAGCTGCAGTTGCCACTAAAACCAGAAAGAAAAAGGAAAATTAATTCATTTTCACGAAACATTTACTTATATGTTTTATCACATTTGAAGGTGGTTTTTGCCACCGTGAAATAATTTCAGGCTTTAACCTCATTCCAAAACAGCGCAAACTTGAAGTAATGTTCCTGAAGCAAGAGTAAAAACTAACCTGAGACCAGAGTAAGATTCTACACACTGTCCAATGCTTATTTACACAGTATTCAGCTGCCTGGTAGATTTCTGAAGTGTTTACCTGTTTCCTTAGAAACAACCTGACAAGGTCATATTAAACCTTTTCATTT
>JAOXXN010000446.1:36495763-36535133 GCA_026770055.1 Myrmophylax atrothorax | reverse complement strand
TGTCTGTATTCACTTTCTTGGCAGACCAACTGTTCTTGTACGACTAGTATTTAGAAATACAACACCCTATTCACATGTGTGTTGTTGCTATTCAATGTGGGCACCACTGCATTTAAATACCAGCTTATGTGTAAATAGCTAAATACCAGGGAACATTCCTTTCATAGTTCCCAATACAGATATTCCTCTTGCTAAATCTGTGCAATTTTTAGAGTCAACTTCATTGAGCATGTTCTGATTCCTCAGCACAACTTTAACTATAGTGTATTTTAATGCCTCTTTTCCAAGTCATGTCTTCTCAATGAGTTCATAGAATTACTGAGCTGATGTTCTATGCTGAATTACACAAACCTGTCTAGGGATTCCACAGACACAAGCCAGAAGATGATAAAAAAATCCTACACATTTTCAAAAGAAACATACACACCTGTAAGAATAGTGATTACTTAACAATCTAGGTGAAAAAAAAATCTCTTCCAGATTTACTATCTATTTCACTTCATTTCAGATTGTGGTAAAAGGCCACCTATCCAAAATGTGTCCTACCAGCTGCCAGCCTGTCCAGCTATGCAAACTGCAGTGGAATCGTCTGGTTCAGATAGCTGTAAGAGAAAATTGATTCAAAAATAACAGTTTTTTTTTCTTTTTAGACCTCTATTTCTTGTATATGGACATAAAAATATTTCATTTTCAAATAGTATAGAAATGAGAATTCATTTGTTCCATTGTAAAAACTAGAGAAAAATGTCTGAATAATCTTTTGTTGTGCAGAAGTACAAACTAATGACATGCTTGAGGAATGATTTGGTCAAACACCTTCATATGCACATAGGAAATACTTTGGAGCTTTACAGCAGTACTATAAAACCATACATATGTAAAAAAAGCTTTCCAAAGACCAATTCAATACTGACATTCAGTTTTTGAGAAAAGCAGAGTAATTAAGTTCCATTGGTAAAAAGCCTCTGCGTCAGTGAGACAGAAGAAAAGAGCTTAAGCATGGAGGTATTCCACATGGCACCTTGCATGGCTACACAATGGTGCCTACTGTGAAAATTTACTATTTAAAAAGAACTAATAAATAAAGCATTGATTTTCTAATAGTTGATGTGGCAATGTGAATGGCATGACCCTTTCTTGATGATAATAAATGGGTAGCACACCACTGGCACGAAAGAAGCGTCATCATTATGCACTGACTGACTGCCTGGACCTTTGCTGTTACTCTTTAGTATTATACATGCCAAACACGTGGAACTATTCCTTGGCATACTGTGCTCCTCGATTTGATAGTCCATCTCCAGGAAATTTGGCTCATACTTTCAACCTGTTGAGGTGGCAATGGAAGCCACGTGCCATCCCACAAGCCCTGTTGGTTGACTCTGCTCTCACAAGTTCATCCAAATTCACAGAAGCTTTGCCATAACCAAGGTCTTGACAGCGATGCGGCAGCACTGTACAGTTGAGTCTGCTGTGTCTTAGCTCCTCCTACATCCTTCTCTAAGCACACAGCTTGATATATGGTGAGGTCAGCCACCATGCTCCTCTATAGAGCCACCACAAGGCTCCCAGCTTCAAATAACCCAGACATTGTAATTAAACTGCTGCTAATCTATCCCACAATCTTTCCCACTAAGAAGAATTTAAATCACTCTCTCTCAACAAGAACAGTTAGTGTTTGATACCTTCCCACACATTTTTATAGGTCTTCTGGCTGTCAGGTCAGCCTGCTCTTAGAAAATGCAATGTGTTAATGACTCACTGCCACTGAATTTCCTGGGGAAAAAAGCAGGCTATAACAACCACTTCCTAACTGAATGCTTGTCTTCCAGTGGGAGAGTGTGACTTCAAACACAGTAATCTCCATGATTTAAAAAAAACCACCAAAACTACAACCCCACCACCACCACCACAACCAAAGGCAGAAGAAAAGGAAGGTGAGAGCAAAGTAAGATGGTAACACCGAACTTGTTACAGACCATGAAAATTATATATATTTTCACTGAGTCCAAAACCAGGTTCATCTTCAGAGAATTTTACATTCAATAATTAGTATATAGAAGATGGAAATGACTGGATATCAAAATGAAAATTTACTTTACTTGTGGCTTTTTCTCCTTGCTTTCTAAGAAGGTTCACAAAGAAATTTTATTTGGATTTTTGCCCAGTGTAAGGCAATCATCAAGGTTTCACATTAGAAATATCCCAAAACACAACGGTGTTTTGAAAGCACTTGGTCTACCCATATTTAACAGAATCAAATGAAGAATCATGTAACAGAATCTGACAAAGAACTGACCTCAGTTTTCACTCATGACCACACACACACATTTGCAATTGCATGGGCTGAGTACCACAATTAAAAGTTGTTAAGTCTAAGTGCAGGCAACAGTTAATACAACCTATTTTCTTCTAACAACTGTGATTTAGGGAAGGACTGAATAGTCCAGAAGAAATAAAACAAAATAAGAAATTAAAAACCCAGAAAGCTTCTGAAAAACAACCTAAACTTTTCTGTCACTCTTCTCTAAACAGTTCTTGCTTGCTTAAAAATCCAAAACCCCAGCAGCTTTTCAATATCTGCAGTCTATATTTCCTCAAGTATGGATTCACTTGTTCGGCTCTCTTAGATGCACTGCATGCTGGGGAGCTGTGATGACGGAAAAAAGAATTACATGAAGCACAACTTCAAATTCTGTTCTAAGGCACTTAAATCTAAGTGACACAGTATTTACACACCTAATGGAAGGTTTCCCTCTGGCAAATGTTTAGGTGTTTATGTACAGAATGGTACAATGCAGTAGAATCTCCCTCTCAACTGAATGACGATGCAAGGAAGAACTCTGTGCTGGAGGGGAGGACATGCTGCAGAAGGTATTAACTTCCAATGTTCTGCTTGCATTCTCCAATTCTACAGTGGCTTTTAAATTAGATTAAAACAGTATTTGAGGTTGCATTAGCTGCTGTTTAACACTAGTTTGGTTCCCTACTGGAAACATACAAGCAACTTCTCCTACCTTTCCTCGAGCAATGGTATGCCTAATTCAATCACATTCAGGAAGTGAGTAATTTCAGCTCTATTCCAGGATTAATGACATTGTAACACAGCCTGAGTATCCTTTATCCAAGGATAACAAACCATGCTGAGTGTAAACACAAGATCCTAGGAAAAACTTCTGTGCCTGCTAATAACGAGATCTGTACCTGTCACTGCTAAAAGAATATGCTTTGCTTGGGTACTATAAAACATGCAGTTTACTGTATCATAAAGCTCCTGTAACCTCCTTTAATTTGCCCTTTTACTGAAATACTTTACTAGATTTTTCAGGATGCAAATATGAAAATGCTTCACAGCCTACTGCTCTTCTCCACATTAACAGGCCAACACAACCTGAGGAGCTTGATGCTGACTACAGTCCAGCAAACGACTTGTTCATCAGAGAACTGTTCTGCTATAGAGCACCCTACGAAAGCTGGTGGTTGGAATATCAGCTCTGTAGTGTTTCCCTTTGGCAGCTTCCAGCTCTAAGACTGTTTAGGAAGAGAAGTTCACTGTGTTTTGGCTGTGTTAACCATTATAACAGCTCCTCAGACCACCCAGGCCCAGCTAGCCTAATGCAGAAACACTAAGGTGGTGTAAAGCTGTTCTTCTCTGCCTTCAGCCTTGTAGGTCATTTGGACACACAGATAAGTCCCTCTTTGGATAGCAAGTAATGCCCGTATTTGGTCACAGACATACAGGAATTTGAAACATTCCTATAAAATTAAACTCATTCTTTCACTTCCAGGCTTAGCACATTGAATTTATGCTCATCAAAATCATCACAGTTTGGAGGATTTAACTGCATTCAAGTATTATCTTATAATTCTAGAACGGAATGTACATGTTTATTAATGTGTTTCAGTCTAAGCTGCAATCTTCTAATGTTATGTTATTTAAATCTATCTATTCATTTTAAAGAAAATATTTTTACCCAAGAAAAACAGTCTGTGAATTAAAAAAGAAGGTCAGGGGTCACTGCAAGAATTTTGAACAATGCAAATCAAAGCAGTCTTTAATTGGCTTTTTGAAAGCAACCATTGCTACCATTCGTATAAATAACGCAGTCAAATTTGTTTTCAGGAGCACTGATAACTTTGAAATGGTAGATTCCACTATCATAATTGGGCCAGGTTTGGTTTCTTACTATCTTCTGTTGAAGTTTTAATATTTTCATAAATAAGACTGAAGAACACTAGGAAGTTATTTAGTATTAATTAAAAAAATAATCCCTCTTTGGAAACAGTAGATCTCACTTGTATCATTGAGTTTTCTGTTACAAATTTGGAAGGTGATTTTTTTGATTACATGAATAAATCTGACTTAAAAGACAATGAACAATTCAGGTTTTCAAAGTCCCATTACATGCACTAAAAGAAGAAAAGAATGTATAATTCCACAATTTTTAAGACAACACATGGTAAGATATAAAAACTAAATACACAACAGCCTCCAGTTAGAACAGTCATGATATCCAGAAGTTTCTTATGAAATTTGGACCAAGAATGGGAACTTCTAGAACCAGGGACTTCTAGTCATACCACAACAGTCCTGGTAGCTTCACTGAAATGTTCACAATAAACTTGGGGCTAGAAAGCACTGCAGCCCATCTCACCCCCTCTGTCTCAAGTGTATGATGCTGGAAAACAAGCCTTCTCAACAGCTGATTCCAGACCTGAGCACCGTGCAAAGGTAAATTTCTGAAGGGGGACTTCTGCATTTAGCTCTGAAATTCAGTTTCTGTGTTCATCCACAACTGATTGACTTTGGTTAAGTTACTAAATAATAAAACTGAATGGAAAATATTTGTCTCCTCCTGATGCAAAGCAAGAAACTTCCCTTTCAGTAAGACCCATGCACACTTAAGATACCTTGCTGCATTAAAGCAAAGCAAGCCTTCTAGATCAATTACATACTAATGAGAACTTGCCACAGTACCGAGCACCTTCTTAGTTAAAACTTACCTAGCAGTCAGTCATGAAATGTTATTTAGCAATATCTGCCTTGATAGATGTTTTTATGCACCAAGTACTTTAATACGCACGATAAATCATGTTGCAAATTTAGACTGAAGATATAATTTATGTAATTTGTGAAAATTTGACTTGTTCTGGTAGTTATAAGCTAGGCTTCACTGAAAGTGCCATCTGACTGAATGATCTCCAAACTGACTCAATATACAAGCACCAGTTTTTATTCTCTTTATGAATATCAATTATAATCAATTACCTACTAACACCACAGAAAATACTGTTCCAATTGGTTCCACTATAGCTACACTGTTAACCACTATTAATATCCTCCATTCTAAGAAAAATAAAATATCCAGATTTTACTGCATCCATTATAGTTGATTGTTTCAATAATAACATGATTATTCAGAACAAGGGGTAAACAAAACAAAAAAAAAGGTTTCATTGCTCATTAATCTATTGCAATATTTTTTAAAATTACAGAAAACCCAGCTGCTTATTCTAAGAAATGACCCACTGATTTGTGTGAGCTAACAGAACAGCAGCTGGAGAAATCAGTCCAACTCATTTTGTGCTTGTGCGTGGAATTTACTGGAACGCAAGTTTGCAGAGCAACACTTCTCAAACACATAATCAATGTCCAAACAGCAACCCAGCCCAGTTTCTGGAGATACATTTATTTCTCAGTATGATCATCATAAAAGAACTTCTCTGGAAGATGGTTGTTGACTTAGTAGCTAAGTAACATAAAAGGCATTTCTTAAAAAGCTACATTTTTTT
Source organism: Myrmophylax atrothorax (assembly GCA_026770055.1). Taxonomy (NCBI): domain Eukaryota; kingdom Metazoa; phylum Chordata; class Aves; order Passeriformes; family Thamnophilidae; genus Myrmophylax; species Myrmophylax atrothorax. The sequence continues at coordinate 36,529,340 of JAOXXN010000446.1, read as the reverse complement.
ATTACTAAAAAGCAGTAAAATAAATACACAAAAGCAGAGAAAACAAATTTATTGCTGTATTTTAGGGACAAATGTTGGAGGAGCAAAATATAACCTTAAAATTTCTCTTAAATTATGATGAAGCCAAGGAAAAAAAGCTTGAAGTCCTCAGAGCACAGGATTATAGAATTTGATCCATCAACATACAAGTAGTACTAGTTCCTGCAAGCTCATATACATTTAATTTTAATAATATCAGGACTTTCGATGAACTTCCATGTACTTTTTACTTCATTGTAAAACAACAAGGGTCCAGGTATTTTTCCAGTTCTTTAAGATAAGATTTCTAAAGTGCTCTATTGGCAATATGCTAGTTTCCTGAAAAATGAATCCAACCTTTTCACCAGCTGTTTTTTTCATTCCATTTCAGTTTTCCAAGAAAACCATTAGCAGAGTAAGGAAAGAGTAACTATAATTCTAAGCAGGGAATCAGAAATTAACATTGCATGTGGATTCTGACAAAGAAGTTGCAACTATGATAAGCTGTATTTTGGCCTAATGACAGCCTTAGGGCATCCATGTGTGTACATGTAATAAATCACCCCATTGAAAAGATAATTACTGAGGGGGAAAAGAGCTTTTTTTATAGCAATTACACTAAACTGTTCAAATTAACATGCCCACAGATGGGTCTTTGTTGTCCTACTTACACATTAGAGAGAAGAATGTTTCATTATATTAGTTCACTCACTTGAAAGGAAAGAAATTAGGATCTGGTTATTAATCACACTAATACTTCTTAGTTCATGAAGGCTATGTAGGCTTTTGACTGCAGAACCATTGTAGAACAAAAGGTTAATTAGGCTTTTAGGCCTGATTTTCCAAAGGTAGTGAAAGTTGGACAATGTCTAGGTGAAAACAACCGCCTCTTTTAGCTGGAGGCAGGGATTCAGAAATATATCTCCATTAGTATTTGGTCTGGCAATCCTGGCCCTTTCTGAGCATGGACACAGCATGCACACCCTTTCAGCAAGGAATAATCTAATTAAAATGTACACTTGCATATGGACATGCTGTTCCACTCCCTTCCAATTTAATTATAAGGATCATTAAAAGAATATGAATACTCCCACACCAGCAGCTTAAACAGTTTTCTTTCAACATCTACTGCTGTAGCTTTGCTTCCTGTCAGTGATAGGGACAGCTCTTTTTTCATTACCCCTGTTCTCTTTGCTTCTAGAAAAGCATGTCTGCTTCAGATAAACAAACAGGACACTTTTGGCTGACCCATTGAGAAGCACATGCTAGTAACAGTTTCAGGACTGGAATGCACCCTCCCAGCAGCTTTCACTTATGAAGCTATCTTTCCTGCACAATGTTCTAACAGAGGTCAAAATTCTGACCTGCTGAAAGAAAATGGCTATCTTGTTACTTACTTCAATAGGACTAAGTTCCATCATGGCTTTTTTTCATGGGTATTCCTTCTCCCAGTCCCTTCCTTATTTGTACCTCATTTTTGGAGTGTGTTGGTGAGCAAATTATAGAGAAGCCATCCAAGCCTCAATAACACAATAGGGGGAACCTCCAACAGCCAACACCTCTGCCCTCCCCAGAAAGTGAAGAGCTTGTCCTCATCCTCAATTCATCAACAGTCTACATCCTGGTGAGATAATCCTACCCCCATTTTATGATTCAACTGTAGGTTATAAATTTCCATACATCAACTACAAGTTATAGTTAGAGTCTACAGCTTGCTCTCTTCTAGGATAATGACAGCAGTATAAAAAAAACTCTTTTAAAGCCTTGTATTTCTTGCAGTATTAGTTATGTGGTACAAAAATGTGTATCAAAATCCCATGCAAAAAAGCAATGACTAGCCTATCAGGTATGGATCTATTTCTGTATACCACCATGGCAGTACTTAGTTCCCTCAAATGCTCCTACCCAGAGACACATGTTCTCCCTCCCTTATCAGCCTGTCGCTGCTCAGTGAAACAAATTCCTGGACTAATACTGGCAACGTTCACAAGCACCAGACCATTTTTAACAGTCTGAAGCCCCTGACTAAGGATCTTCGTTTCCATGAAATGAGGTCTGCCAACACCTAGGAACAATCTGTTGACCCAGACTGAATGTCCTACATGCTTTTAAATGCCTGCTGGGTTGCTGCTGTCTAAGAAATCACTGTGTATACTGTGGGGCTTGTGCACAACTACTGAAGATAGCAAAAGCTCCTTTCTCTCCTGGATCATGTTCAGAGGGATGCCATGATGCCATCATGACATATTCCAGACACTTTTCATGCTCAAAATTAGAAAAACCTCTCTTTTGCAGACTCTGAAAAACCTCATGAATATGTGGAATCAGATAATCTCTTTCAAAACAGCTGGAAACATCTTACTGAAATATATACACCACCTGGGTGTTTATTTTGAGGCATGAAAAGGTGGCCCATTTATGTCTCACATTACCCCCTTTACCTTTTCACCTTGCAGTCCTCATTAGTAAGCTGACATCAATACCTCCCTATCCCTTTTATTTTTTAAGGGACCCCAGAGTTTTTCACTGCAGAGCAGGAATCATGCATTTGACATGCAATTAGCAGCTCTCCTCCATTTAGTTCTTTACTATTTTGACCCATCCCCATTTTCTCTTGCAGTCCTCCAAATGCCCCTACTCTGCAAACTAGTAAACCATAGGTAGAGACCAGAGCAGCAGACAGGCTTGGGTGGCTATACTTGCAAGTAGCAGCTCACATTTTCCTCAGCAGTGAAATAGCATGATGTTTGTGTTTAATGCTCTATGAACTTTATTATTTTGGCTGTTAATAATTTCTTTATGCAACTAGCTATTGTACATTCCCTCATCAGAAAGTTAAATAAGTTAAATAAAATGAATCACTTAAACAAAATTAAATTTATGTCCAAAATGCCTACAAATATCTTTTAACATCAATTACTCTCATTTTATCCTGCTTTCCACCACCACTACTATTTGTTGGAACATCTTTTACCCTTGCTGTAACAATAATGATTAGCAAACCTGACCACAGCAGTTACCAGGTAGAGCTATCACTCGAACTCATTTTTCCCTTCCTTCCCAAATCCCTCTCCAGAGCACCACGGCAAGATTGCTCACATCTTCACAGAGTTCCTTCTTGTTTACTCATCAGACACTCAGTTAAGCTTTTTCCTACATCCTCATCTTGCATCTCTGTCCAGTGCTCAAAGATGCGCAGAAGGAACGAGGGTATGCCTATGGGTATCTCTTCACCTTTGTCAGATAGAGATGCCATAGGCCAGGACAACGTACATGTCCCAAGCCTTTCTTTGTAACTTCATGACCAAGCAGATCCTACAATCCTGTATGTTTTGATTACTTCTCTGTTTACAGCCAGGAGATAATACACTCTAATCTTAGAGTAACACAACTTATGCAGTGCCTAACTCCACACGTCTGCACTGTGCACATTCAGGAAGTATGTGGGTCACTGCTTTACACGGCAGCCAGGTACACATGCTTTCCAGTTCCACTTGCCAAGGACATTATCTGGCTTTCCTCAGTACTCTTGTGTCTAACCTCCAAGTCCAAATGAACTGTTCTCTGATTACTTCACACTTTCATGATTATAAAAATTATTCTTTATTGCCAGTTTCATCAACTAAGTCTGTAGATTGACTGTTTAGCAAAATACTGACAGAACAATGTATTTCTACTGGAAAACAAAGTAAACAAACTCTTATGAAATCATCTTTAAACAGAAACAGAAAATGAGACTATATGCAAAAGTTTTAAAAGTTTTTCATCCTAGAGGCAAAACAACACCCTATAGAGCTGCCAGTATTTGGAAAGAGTTAGAAGTAGTCTCAACATTTTTTTTCTAAATATAAATCAATGGACTGGATTCATCCATCTAAGTCATAAGTATCATAGAATCTGACACAGAAAACAAGTACACAAACAGAATCAATTGTGAGCACTATCGTACCTTGGCAAAATGTAGCATTGATCCTCTTGTAGCCTTGTGGGCATTCCATCATAGGACTGTATCCATGGTAAGCTGAAGAAAAAAATTAGATCCATTATATGCTGCTAGTTTATATACTTATTTCCAGAGTCTGACAGTCAAATTATCATGACTATATAAAAAAATTATAAGGTTTTTTTCACCCTATTTGTTATCAAATATTCAAATAACTACTTTTGCAAACCAGCTACAAACATCATGTTGGGAAGGGATAAAGCTGAAGATTCATGATGGAAACTCAATGATGTTTTCATAACAGAAAGCAGCTTTAGAAAGTAAAAGTATCTATCTTCAAATGTTAAGCAAAATTGTCGGGTACCACTTCTCCTGCCACACTGAATTAAAAAAATACCTGAAAACAAGAGGAAAGAGATGCAAATAAAATTTTAATATAAGGGAGGGGGCAGGGAGAAGAAGAAAAATGCACATCTGTGAATTACCTAATAAAGCTGTTGAATTTTAGAAGACTAAATTTCACTTACTGGCTGATCAGTGTAAACTGTCATGGACACAACACTGCAAAATAAAGCCTGAATTTGAATTTGCCAAATGGCAAGTGTTCAGTTAATCAGTTTTTTATTTCTCTTTATCATTTCTTTCCTTCACTTATGGTTGCTTTTGAGACTACAGAAAACTGTATATTGATTCTTAAATTTCATAAATGAGAGCAGTAACTTCTTTGTATGGTTGGGCACTAAAATCTAACTTCTTGACAAATCCTAATACTTTGTTAAACATATAGGACTAAACTTTTGCCAGTATGAAGTGCCTTTAATAAGAATCAGGACTGCTTTTCATCATTTGAATACTACAACAGAGACACATTTTGTCAGATCATTTTGTTTCCTTTGAAAGTGTTCTAAATGTTCAGCAGACAAAAAAACCAAAACACCCTAAACCAAAACAAAGAACAACAACAAACATCCCAGCAAAACCCCAGATGCAATACTTTCCATATTCACTGTATATAAATGACAAGTAAGACAGAACAACAGAGTAACATAATGTTGTGGACTGGCTTCCCATCATGTAATTCCTGAATTGCACATTCATCCCTGCAGCTTATTTTAAAACTGGTAACTGGTTGACTGTAACAGTGGGAGGAAAAAAAAGAAAAAACACGATAATTATTTTCATCACTTCTAAAGCTTTTCCTATTATTAGGAAAAAATAAATTGAAAAGTGGTTAAACACAAAAACAGTACAGGCTGAAATACAGCAACAATATTATTAGAGTTTTGAACACATACACAATCTTTACATTGACTACAACCATTTTAACACAATCTAAAACTTGGAAAGTCTGTCTTTTATGGAGGCAACTACAATCTTTTCACAATGTTAACATTAAAGCCATTTGAAATTTAAGGTAAGATTTTCAAAAGCACAATACATTAGTCTACTTCTAGTCCAGAAAAATGTCAATGAAACTCCTAATAGTCATGTTGGCAGAGTCAGACTTTTAAGTGCACTCATTATGTCTTAACTGATCTGTGTTTGCCATTACAGACCCAAATCAATTTACACTAAAACCATAACAGTCTCTGTAACTTTTTGTGGGCAGGAATGATACCCTGCAGTACAGCCTGGTGAACAAATACTGAGGAAGAGCAGAGCTCCTCCAGTTGTAGATGGAGAGCATCCCATAAGCTATGCCAGGTCTTTTTCAGTCCTTCAACACACTTTCCCTTCCAGGGTGACTTAGCTGCTCTGGAAAGTGCAGTAGTGGAGTGAGGTCAGAGTTTTTTTAACTTCTTCCTCCTCATCCTCCTACTCCCACACTGAACAGGAAACAGCAGCTTATTAGCAGCTGTTTTCTTCCTTCTTCCTAAGTGGCTTGCAGCAGAGTAAGGAGCTTGCTTGCAGTGATGCCTAGTGATCCATGGGGGAGCTGGATGGAGTCCTACATTACTTGTCCTTGACTCAGACAACCTGTTTGTAATTATTAACTGTTAGCAAGAAGCCTGACCAATCATAACACTCCCCATGTAACACAGAAATGCACTTTGTCTTAAACACAGTCTTCTGTAGAAGCCCTCAGAAAAGGAGATCTGTTCCAATATTTCTCCTTTTGGTTTTCAGTAAAACTGAATAACCCATAAACTTACAGACATGGGAGCTGTCTCAGGCCAAGGCACTTAACTTCTCAATAGGACAGAAGCCCTGACTGAGCCATGGCTGTTACCCAAAATGTTCAAGTTCATCCTCACTGAGTGACACAGCCCTATTTAAGACCATGGGAACAAGATACACACAAACTTACCCATGTCCTTAAGTAGTTGATTGAAGTGAGAACAAAAGTCCCTGCTAGTAAGACTCAAGTATATGCTTAAATATTTTGCTGAAGTGTGTTACACAAGAGATTGCAACCTGATTACAGGTCAACCTTAGTTTAAAGTTTATGAAGCATAACAGCAAAAGGAAGTCTGTTTGCTTCCAAAAAGTCTATAATAGAAAGGGTAATACCAATTTAGTGAAATATCAGAACAGGTCAAAATTGTACGGGACTAAAGCGGGACTAACTTTGCCTGTTGAGACACCACCATAGATATCACTTAACTAACAACTTAATAATTATTTACTTGACTCTCAAGTTGTTCCATCCAATATAATATAAATTTATGTATATGTAAACATATATGTATACTCCTTCTACCACTGAACCCTTCTCCTTGTTGTAAAAATAAAAATCCTTGATGAACATAAATCCCTCAGCATCAACTCCACACTTTAAGTCTTATAGTAAATTTACATTTATCTTGGAAAATTGCTCTACAGAAGCATAACACTTTGACACTGACATGAGGCTTAGTTTGACACCTATGCCCTAAGGTCACTTAGGCCCAGATCCAAAACAGATTTGGAGGTTCAAGTTGAGTGTGCCTAAGTTCAAACCAAACACCTATAAAATTCTAAGATGCTGTAAGATCAGTTAACCATCTTCAAAACTCCAAAAGTACCACCTTAAGTTCTTAGAAATCTGAAAATCCACCATTTGCACCCACGCAGAATTGCTGTAAGTCATGACACGACTGAATAGCATCGTGCATAGAATCATTCTTAAATCAAACATAGCCTAAAAAAATCCCACATATATCTCTGCCAAAGCTTCCTGAGAGATGTAATGAATATTCTTGAAGCGTACATCTACCAAATTACATTCTTGATGCAACGCAGTGATACAGTGACACTATTTTAATCTGGAGAAAAGAGACAATGGACCCTTCTCCTTCTCAAAACACTAATGTACAGTGAGAACTCCCACCTAGAAAGATGAGAAATGTATCCCATTATGTCTAGGAGACACAAACTCTTACTTTCCAGGAATGCTTTAATCAGAAGGAGAGGATTATTCCAAGTGGCAGCCTTCTCTGTCTCCTCTTGAGATCATACAGTTACATTAAAAAAAACAATTCCAAACTGAGCCAGAAAGCAGGAGTGAGCATGACTCATAGCGTAAGTAATTAGGACTCTGGGAAAGAGACTGGGTTCCTCGTCCTGTTCCAAGAATTGTTTCTACAATTTATGGGTTAGGGCATCTCCTCATAGGTATAAAATGTAGATTAGAAATTATTCTGGCAGATAAAGGAACTCTGAAGTGTCCCATCTTGAGCAAGCCTGCTAGCCATTAAGCTTTTATAACAAAAGGATATTGCTCATCTCATGAGCACTTTTTAAAAAAAAATTATTCTTACTTAGTACTTTGAAAAAAGGGTAGTGGACTTCCCTTCAAAAGAGGTTTTTAGGTTGAGTTCAGGTACTTCTCTGTACCCACCTTGGAAGCATCTGTGGATCAGGATTTGAGACATGGTTTGTCCTGGTGTTTCCTTGATTACTTGCTCTATGCCAAACATGTTGGTATTAAGCAGGTGCCTGACCAACACATCCACTGTGGATTCCAGGCTGAGAAAACCAGTGTTTTATTCAAATTATGACGAAGTAACAAATGGACTTCACTTCAAACGAGGCCCTAGCTTGTATTAATAGTTCCAAGCCGTTTGTGGTTGAAATACAATTCAGGCTTTCATGATTTTTCTCACGGCACACCTACATCCAACTAAGCAACATTCTGCATGCCCATATGCTTCTGATGAACAAGACTTTCAGTTGTAGTGAATTGCTACTTCTTTGGAGAAAACTATAAAATCAGGACACATTTCACAATTCATACGTCTACATATAGAATAATAGAATATCCTGAGTTGGAAGGAACCCACAGGATTCATAGAATATGCTGAATTAGAAAGGACCTATCAAGATCATCAAGTTCAACTCCTGACCCTGCATAGGACAGCCCCAAGAATCCACCATGTGCCTGAGAGAATCGTCCAAATGCTTCTAGAACTTCGGAAAGCTTGATGCCGTGACCACTTCTCTGGGGAGCCTGTTCTAGTGCCCAACCACCCTCTGGGTGAAAAACCTTTTCCTAGAATCTAACCTAAACCTCCCCTGACACAGCTTCATGTGGTTCCCTCAGCTTCTATCAATGGTCACCACAGAGAAGAGATCAGTGATGGCTCCTCCACTTCACCTTGTGAAGAAGTTGTGGACTGCAATGAGGTCTCCCCTCAGTTTCCTCTGCTCCAAGCTGAACAGACCAAGTGACGTCAGCCACTCTCTTATGGTGTTCCCTCAAGGCCCTTCCTCATCTTCACAGCCCACCTTTGAATGCTCTCTAGTACTTTATATCTTTCTTATATTGTGGTGCCCAAAGCTGCACACAATATTCAAGGTGAGGCCGCCCCAGTGCAGAGCAGAGTGGGACAATCTCCTCCCTCAACCAGCTGGTGATGCTGTGCCTGATGCCCCCCAGGACACAGTTGGCTCTCCTGTCTGCCAGGGCACTGCTGACTCAGATTCAACTTGCCATCAACCAGGACCCCCAGGTCCCTTTCTGTGGCAGTGCTCTCCAGCCTGTACGTACATCCAGGACTGCCCTGTTCCAGATGCAGACTCCGGCATTTGTCTTTGTTAAACTTCATACAGTTGGCATGCATGCTCCTGTTAGAAACTGTATTTACATGATACAGGAATCAAATTTTTGGTACCTGAGTCATATTAACTATCACCCCAAGGAGGCTCGCTCTCTGAAGCATATCAGAACGTAAATATATTCCAATGCACGAAACTTAAATTCTTCATAAACTAGCAGATCAGACTGAGTCAGCATAAGTTTATATCAGAGTTTCCTATGGAAGGAGGAGTCAGAGAAATAGGAGTAAAAACAGCTTTTCTTCTGGAATTGTATTTACATCTACATTAAGACTTGCAGACAAAAACATACTTCCAAAAAGATCAAACGCTGAACATGTTTCCAGCATTGTTCTCTGTACAAATACCAGGGTCCTAGAAGACTGAGATAAGAATGACTGCAATTTCCTGCCATATTTTTGGCCCACTAAATGCAGGTCTACTCCATCCGCAAAACAAAGATTACATTATCTTACCCATCTTTCATTTAATCATGAAAATATGACATGACAGAGGAGTATTACTATTCCTGTGCAACAATATAATAGTCAGAAAGTTTGACTATCTTCACCTATCATGCAAAAAATTTGCAATTTCTTTCTCATTTATAATAGGACATCAAATTGTAGTACAATGGTGAAAGAAGTCTTTGTCATTGTCTTATTGTTGGGGAAGATATTTCAGAAGCAGAGGAAAAAAAAAGTAACTGACAATTTAGAGCTTGGAAGAATTTGGCTCCAAACTTGAAAGTTCATTTGCAGTCCCAAGACGTCACTGCATTTTCTCCAAGCAGTAACTGGCGCCTCTATAATTTAAGATTTCTGTAGAAACTTAAAAAAAAAAAAGTCCAGCTGGAAAAGGCCAGATGATTCAATGTGATTATTCTTCCTGCACTGAGAAAACACAACAGTCCACCACTGACTTAAAGGAGGAAGAAAGGGAGGAAAAAAAACCCAGCGATGTCAACTTTGCTGGCTGCACTGAGTGCCTGCATAATGTAACTCTGCTGGCATGCAGGGGAATTCCAGTTTCTACAACCTGTTCCTAATCAAATCATAGCACATTCTTTTGGGTTTTCTTTTCCACCAAAAAAATGGAAAATACTACTTGAGGGGAAAAAAAGGCATAAACTGATCCAGACAATAACAACAAAATAGCACTTACATGGCTTCTTGGGACATTTCTGGCATTTGTTAAAACCCCAGGAAGTACCCACGGTTCCACAGCAGTCTTCTTGCTTGGAAAGGCCAGGAAGTGCTTTGCCACACTGGAATAGTCAAGCAAAGAATACTTTGGTTAGTGATACAATAAAATGCTCAATTCTAGTACAATGTTTTTTCAGTCATTTTGGATCAACTTCTTGCTGAGACACTGATGATTCAACAGAGCTCTTCGCTGAACCTAAATGGTTCCCATGCATTTCAAAGGCTCTCTACATAGGCATAAGTCAATTAGGTGACATTATTATCCTCCCCTGTGTCAACTTGAAAAGAAGGAGAAAGAAACAGAAGGAAACAATATGTCGTGAGTATATTTCTAAGGTACTAACTTACAATTGGCACCTATTCCCTACCTTTTTCCTCATCCAAACATGCTTGTCCACTTTTTCAAATTCTATATAAATTATCTCAAACACCTTTCTAATTACTCTCTTAAAGAAAGACAAAGTATGACTATGATTTTTGTTATTTCCTACTAAATAGCCTCAACTTCCCATCAACTTATGTTCAGTGTTCATGACTAGTTACTGAAAACTGCCAAATTTAACAACAGATTCTGCTGCCAGACACTGAAGAATATATCACATGTGAGATGACTAAAGCTGAAACTAATGATGCCTGTGTTATTCCAAATAACTCTCTCCTTCCCCATGCAAATATTCAAATTAATCATGCAATAATTTCTGAGGTCGATTTTCATTCCCCACTCTCCCTGATCAATAATATAGTTATTATGCTTTATATCAATAAGGATATTAATTTTCAGAAGCTTATAAGTACTAGTTATGCTCTTGACTGTTGCAATTTTCTTTCATTTCTCATGGAAAGAAAGATTAATTGTATTTCAGATGCAGACATTAAAAAACCCAAAACTTCTAAACCTGCCAATTAGGTATCAACTGGAACGCACAAAGCACAAGAGAAGTTCACAAGAGCTGTCCTCAGTAATACTTTCAAAGCAAATGCTGATATAAATAGGCACCGCAGCAAACAATTCAAGTGTGCCAAAGTGTGAATCCTCAGTATGGAGTGAATAGACTTTTCTAACTAGTTTCTGACAGCATATAAACCCCTAAACCAAATGCTCACTGCCACAGCTTTCAGCTCAAGGTAGCTGGCCCCCCCTCTGCCACAGGCTGTGGCCTTGCGGCTGCTTTCCCTTCAGCTGGTAACACAGTCACATTGCAGTGAAGATCACGGTGAATGCACAGGCACGGACAGCTTCCTGCAGCTTTCCCAGAATTTTTCCAGTGTGCTCTTAATCATACAGATACACATGAGCCAGTGATGTTTCTGAAGCAGTTAGTTTGTGTAGCTTCACAGTGTGATTACTAACAGGACAGCAAGCTACCCTACATAAGGGTTCTGACTCATCAGACACTCCCCTCTGCATGGGAGGGCCAGCAAGGCATCATCCCAGCCATCTTCTCTGTCCCTTTTTCACAGATACTGCCCAGGCCCCTCCTGAAATATCTTGGCAACAAAACAGTCCCAGTTTAAACACCAAATTGTGAGGTGCAGCTCAGCATTTGCTGCACATGAAGCTTAGATCAGATCAAGGGATGTGCAAGAGGCTGGAAGCATCCTCCATCTCAGTGTCAGCCAGCCACATATGTTGGAGATTTTAGCACCAGGGCAACTCAGCACAGCTATGGTGCACCTCTGCACATCACTCATATACAGGGTAGCACCACCTGTGCTTTGAGTCTCATTTTAGTGTGACGCATGAACAGCAAAAGGAACAGAGTGGCTAAAAAAGATTCGGAAAGACTGCTCAGTTATTGTGCAACTTTAGGAACCTATTTTCAATTTCTGTCTGCAGAGGGTCTAGTGACAAATTTTCCTATGTTGCAAGGGGTGAAAAATAGTCCTCACCTGGATGGTATTTGGCTGTGTTAAAGCAGCAAAGTATCCAAGCAAGTCTCACCTTTCAGATGCAGGTGCAGGCTTACATTATATGAATACACATCTTTCAGCTCTCACTCTTGCACAAGACTGACCGTTCCTGATCAGTCAGAGTCTGCTGAGTTCTGTTTCCAGAAGCAACTCAGCCTGGTACATCATAAAGACCATCAAGGTGCACAAACAGGGAGTTCTGTGCAACTCGCTCTGCTTTAGTAACTTGGCTGTTTTCAAAACAGAAACTAGCTCTTCCAACTGCCCCTAGCTAGATAATAGACAGACTGTGCTGCAGTTCCCAGAAGCTCAAAAATCTTTCAGCTGGAGAGTATTCATAATGTCTCCTCCAAGTGGCTACCCTAAAACCTTACAGCATTCATGTTACATCCTTACACAACGCTGGTTTTCTCAACCTGCATCCCAGGTGAGTATCCTTCAGGAGGACTATTTTACACTATAACCAGAGCTATACAGTTTTACTTCATAATTACGCCTCCCTAAAACAGACTGCTTCTTCAAAGACAAGGCACTTACTAAAGTTGTATGCTGTGGCTGTTATCAAGAGTCAGCTGAAGCATTTTGCACTCAATCCTTTTTCCCCCAATGTATCTTGCTTTTACAACTGTCCTCTCTCTGAAAAGAAGTGGGAGGAACCAAGGTTGGTGCTGCACCTCCCCTTATGACCTCAGAAATGGAGCACTTGGGCAGTGAGGCACATTACCCAACACCCAGTGTTTCTCTTCAAGGTCAAAAGTCTCAAGGACACATTCCAGCAGCTTGCATGTGTCAAGGCAAGACTGCACTAACATGAGAGCCAATGTGCCACCATGAACTGGTCTTTTTCTTTTCTTTTTCCCCAGAATAGGAAAGCCGACATAGCAATAAATTGAAAACATGTAAAACAAAGAAGAAGAAAAAGAAGGGGGGAAAAATAAAGTAGAGGAGGAGGAAGATGAACTAAAGCCCACATAGTTTAGGTGTGGTGCTACAAGTATTTGCACTCTACTGAAAATCATGATCTCTATGGTCATAACTTTTTCAAATTTCCATATAAAAACCATGAGCAAAAATAAGGATGCCAAAGTCTGAGTCATCTGGCAACTGTGGTTTGTAGTCCTGTCAGTAAAAACTGGCAATGATTAAAGCTGCTGCTCCCACTGCCTCTATGGTGAATTAAAGCTTGATGAATCAATGATAATTTGGTTAAGATCCAGATCATTGTAGAAACTGGCCAGTGAGAAAAAGCAACTGCCACATGGGGCTCCTAGTGCTGTTAAAATCTGTGTAATTTTGGAGCTATGCATCAGAAAACATGACTGCTCTGCAAAGTCCCAATCCAAGTAGAAACAAAGAGTTCTTCTATGCCTAGTAAGCCCTGATTTCTCTGATACATCCAATAGTCCTTCAGATACTCTCAACACTCATGTCACTGCACAAACCGTTTCCTAGCCAGCTACATTTTCTTAGGATGCTTCCCCCTTTCACAGCCCTTAAACATGTATGAACTGAAGCTGTTTCCACAGGTCTCAAAAACTTTTATAGGTAATTTCTATCCATTTCAAAAGTCTTACCCACTTCCTATGACCAAGAAGAACTCATTAGTTCTTGAGTCTTTTCCAGTCTCTGAGTCACAAGTGACTGGAAACATCACTTGGGGGAATTCATAACTATTTTTTAGTTTGTCTGACCATTCAACACAACTCCAACACACACATATGAGCCTGAAATAAGCAGGAAAGCTAAATACAGGCAGACAGCTTGACTGTCCATGAAGATAATGCTATTCCCTAAGCTTAGTTTACAGTGTTCTATCCATCATCTACATACATTTTAAACTAATCTAGTCTATATTCCTGTGGGCTCCTGGAAAAGAGAACAGATTTTCATGGATGATATCTCTGTCATAAGCTGATGATTTGGAAATCACTCTTACTGATTCAGAATGCAAGTCACGAAGGTTTGGTATAAAACTGTGCTGAAAGAGGCTCAGCAGTAGCAGCAGTAGGATGCACACATGGTACTGCTATAAACAACGTTCTTCCTGGGTAAAGCACTCACAGACACTGAAAGTATTGTTTCGAATCCACATATTTTTCCCCATGCATGCCTGAGCTTCTATGCCAATATTTTATATAACTGAAGGAAGTAGTGAAAATTACCACTGGAAGACAAATTCTGGCTGACCCTGTGCTGGTGCATGAGGGCCACCCCAAGCCACATCATCTCTTTGTTACTCTGTCCAGTCTCCAGCCTCTGCCCCATCTCCACAGTCTCAGAGTGCTAACAGTTGTGCACTGCCACAAGAGTTTCGTGTCTTTTCCAAAGCCAAGGGAAAAGGAAGGATTGTATCCTTGAAATCTCTCTGTTAAGACAGTAGAAGAAATTTATTTTGCTCCCTGTACAGTACAGTAGGGAGCCCACTCTGGCAATTAGCCTCAGGGCAACTGCAGAGGATTTTGGCCAAGGGACCACAACATATCCTGGGACTCCCACACCTGCGTGACCCATCTACAAATCCCTGTCACAAGCTGTTAGTTAAAACCACAATGCAGGCATAAATAAAGGAGCATCACATGATTAACTATGATTGAAATTGATAGGTGCTTTGCCTGAGTTAATAGCTAATGACTCTGGGATTCAGCTCAAAAGACTGCATTTTACATACCACAATAGCTGAAGTGAATGGATACACTGTTTAACTTTCTGTAAACTATTCAACAGGCACAGACCTTGGATTGTTGCTTCTTTTTTTTTCTTTCCTATAGGCACACCAAGCAGAGTAAGAAAGCTCAAACTCAATAAACCGTATTACTGGAACAATGAACAAACATACTTAATTAGCTTTACTGACCAGCTGAATGACAGGTTGTTACAAATGAAGAGTATTATCCCATGTAGCACTGGCTCACTAACAGGCATTGTCTCGTAAGCAGAGAAGAGAAACTTAAATACTTCCAGACTTTCTAGAAGAACTGGTAAAGAATTTGTTTTGGCTTAAGCAGAACATTCTTCATAGGCAAGTAAAAATTATCCAGCTTTCTTCTATTTGGGTAATTAAAACAATGTTTGGTGTTTTTGGTATCCGATACATCTTTAATCTTCTGATATTTCAGAGTATTGATCTTGCAAAGAAACTATTGCAAATGAAGTATTACTCCTGGAAATGAATCCACACCAATTTCTGACAGTCTATTTGTTTAAGAACTTTAGAAGCTGAACCATGAGCTTCAAGGAATTCCAGACAGTTATTTTATGAGATGGTATTTTTGAGACTGTTCTGAAGAAAAAAAGGTTTTAAAAGTGCTATAAGAGAACAAGTACCAATACGAAGCACAAAATTGTATAATTTTTCCTGCCTAAATAGTATAAATGGCAATGTTCATTTCATACAGCAATCAGAAAATGAAAATACCTGAAATTTACCTCCAAAGGAAATGTTTTGTTAAATTTGAAGTTCAACAGGAATACTTACACAGTTGAATGAATAACTTCAACTAGCATATTACTGCTGTCATCACCTCCACACTACATACACTACGATCATATTGCATGCAGTGGTATCAATGTTAGGTTAGGCATTAAAAGCTATCAACACATTTTGCTGATCTGATTTCTAACTCAAAAACTTTGATGCCTTTGTTTAATATTTCCCATCATGAAAAACTCAATTATCTAAGCCTGGTTATTAAAAATTTTACGTATATTTTCAAAGTTAAGTCCCCGATCAGTGTATGCCCTTGTCTGAATCAAGTTGAGTAAATGTGTAATGATTTGCAGTCAGAATCTTTACCATGATAGAATGTTGATAATTTCTGACCTTGTCCAGCTGCCACCTATCACTTGGCTTATTTTGTATTCTGTCAAGTCTGACAGCAGACAGAACTGTGTTGCTCAAATCAAAACAAATGTTTCCTGTAAAAGACATTACTGAAACACAGTATTAAATAAACAATTTCCACAGAAATTTATCCCACTTAAGATGTTGAGTAACTAACATCTGTTGATCAGACATACTAAGCAGCATTTGAAGCACATTTGAACACATACGTGAGAGTTTTGATTGCACTGAAAAATGGACAGCCCTAATAATTTTCAATGAAGTCTTTCCTAGTGTTCACCATTAACCTTCTTTACTGTAATTAAAACAATTCATCTATCAAGATATGCTTCTATTGTCTGCTATAGCTGTCATATTGCCTTTTTTTAATATGATTTTTCCAAGTGTTATTATAACCCACCAAATTTCACTTCACAATACCAGAACAACTCCAATTCAGCCATCCTTCTGAACAGAGCTGTAACAAGTATTGATATTTACTGCAACACCTTTTAAAATACTTTGCAAAGGAAGCACAAAGCACCATGCAGTAAACCAGTGAGAAGTGGAACATTACCCCCAACACTGCAACCTGGAACTGACTCAGATCTAAAACAGCACAACAAAAAGGGGGAATCAGAAGTAAATACTTCTGAAATTCTTCCAGTGGTAATTTTAGAGAACACTCCAGCCCACCTGAACAGTTACAGCAGCACAACTGAGGGGCAGTGAGGAAGCACAAACAAGCATTGGCAGACATGACTTCTTAGCCAGCTTCTCTTCTGGACATTTTGGCATATGTTCCCTTCAGCCAAGCAAGCAACTTCAATATGTGTCTCTCTGTAGAATAACAACTCTTTCTTATTTTGTTTTTAAACTACAGATGCTGAAATCACTAGAAGTCTCCTTTGGTAAACTGATACTCAAAAACATCTGCTGAAGAGACCAGCATTGCACATGAATCTAGACAGAAAGAGCCTGATTTAGAGAATTTTTTTTTTTAACACCAGCTTCTACAATTTCTTGCTGTTTTGCAAAAAACACCTCCCTCTTTGCATTTAAGCAAAAAAGAGACCAAATCAATTTTAGGAAAAAGAACAAAAATCCAAACTTTTTAAAGAGGTAATACTACAATGCAGTAACCATAGGAAAACACATAAATACACTTAGTTAATACTTCAAAGTGATCTTAAGGTGTGAAAAAAGCAGTGCTTAATTATCTTCATATGAATTTTGATAGTAGGCATCTGCATTCTTTTCTTGATTTAAATGCAAATATGCAAAATCAACAGGACTCGAGAATACCAACACAATCTTTACTGGCTACACCACTGACACTGTACAAGTATTTTGGGAAACAACAAGATATTCTGTGTCATAATAAAGGCATTCTTATTCCAATTAAAATGAAAATCAGTTGAAGAGCAGGAATTAAAGAAGAGAAACATAATCTTTCTTACTTACTTGCTTTTTAAATTGGACTTAGAGAATCAGGGATCTAAGATGAGCAACTCTTTGGATTTAAGATATAAAGGACTACATGGCTGTAAAATATCTTGCAGGACAAGTCCTCATGTCTAATCTCCAGCTTTTGAAGACACCATAATATACAGTGCTCTCCAGAAATTTACTGTTTTCCATCTTGAGTGGGTTTTTTTTGTCCTACTGCTTCCATTGCGTGTGTTTCCCAACTTGAATTCTCTATGTTCTCCACACCATTTTCTACATAACAAGATGCAAGATTAGGTAAAGGTTTGTTTCCTATATCTTCATGAGAACACTGAGTTTCTGGCCCGCAGCTTAGGTGTTAAGTTTATGATATACTCTGCAAAAATCTCTGTGGTGCTCGGAAAGCCATATTTTGTATGCAAGATATCATAGTAAGTCATGTAACATGGTAAACTATGCTGGAGCAATCACCATTAACATCTCCCAGAGGAGAAATAATTGCTGAGTGTTTTACTCAGAGAAAAGAGAGGCAGCCAGGAAAAGTGAATTGACTGAAGTACAAAAGAGAACCATCCAAAACACTATTTTTTTCCACATTACTTTTAAAAATTCAAGTATTAATACTACTTTTATAGTTCTCTTTCCACTTTATTCCACAATGTTGAGGACACTTCAGTAAACAGTCACAATTAAGCAATGTATACAGACATGTGTATATGTATTTATGAAACACATCTCTTTATTCTAATAAACTAGGAAATTTCAATCCCCTAGCCCCTCTCTCTTCTCTAAGCTTGCAGACTGATATATTTTCATGCATCTTCTCATGGTAGCCTCTTTTCATGGTTGCTGCTCTTGGTTACAGTCACTTATGATACTACAGACAGTTAAGCAAAGAGAAGGTCTAGAAGAATTCCTATGTCATTAATTAAAAGTGATTGATGCCCAGACAACATGACCAGATTTTTCAACTATCTCTACCATAATGTCCTCTGAGCTTCAGTTCAAGGTGGTTCCAGTTGCTAACTTTAACAGTATGCATTAGAAATTCACTGCAGAAAACACACTCTGTCCTGAAGTTTTAGTATAGCAACTATCCGCTGGTTTTGAATGAGATACATTAAGGGCATTTAACTAAGGTGGGGTGAGAAAGAATGTGCTGAGAGAGGAAAAATATTCCATGGAAGGTTGTGAAAGAAACTCAGAGCACTAGAATCCAAGGACCTGTAATTGAAGAGCAGCTGAAATAAAAGGAAGAAGGAGAGAAAAAGAGACAAAGAAACACAGAATGGCAGAAGTTACACATGCACACAAAACCACAAAAGAGATTCTGATACTGTTTTAATCTTGTGCTTTTAGACTGGACCACAGGTAAGTTCAGCAAAGTCCTTATTAACTTGGTTGATTTGCCTACAAGAGGCCACACACATATCCTTCCACCAACCTGCTCTATAGACAGTAAAGTCATCTCTGATGCCAGGACATTCAATATAACATTTCTGAAGCCAAGTACACAATCCACCCTTCAAAAAAATGTATCAAAATTATCTAGCATCAACTCCAGGAAGGACTTAAAACACATTGCTACTAGTAGGGAAAGCTCAATTCTGTATCTCATCTGAACAGATAAAGAGAACCCTCAGACAGAGCAAAGCAAATATGAAAGAAACAGAAAACCTAATCCTTTTAGAATAGATGTAATTAAAAGTTAAAAAAAATTGTCTTTCCCAGTTCAAGTTGTATTTAACATACAAATAAATAATATACATTGCCTGACTGCACAAAAAACATTTCAGATTCAAATTTGAACAGTGAACAAGTCACTTAGATCAATATTTATGGCAAGGTCTTAAATGAATGTTCTACAAAATGCCATCCTATAACTCCAATTTTAAATAGAACCCTTAAATTATATAAAAAAAGCATCTGAAATCCTCACTATGCTCTTCAAGACTAACACTGAAAAGATCGATGAAATTTGTAAAAAATGAGCACACAGACTATTCTACACTAGGAGGCATTACCTTTTCTTGAGAGCACTGCAAAGACACATTTTTCTAGGGGAATACTGAAAAAAAACATTATCAAAATTGGTCACTAAGAATTTAGTAGGATTCCAAGTCAGACATGAGGGCAATGCAAGCATATTTCCTCCCCCTTTAAAAGGAGCGTGTTACTGTCTTCCAGAGAGTGATGAGTAAGCTTTACTTTTAAAACCATTGTAATGTGAGGGGCATGCATAGGACACGAAGTTTTGGTACATCACCCAAAATGCCTCTCTCATGTACGTGGCAGAAAAACACACAGGAAGCTGCTCAAGCATGAGAAGTAGGAGATAAAAGATAGAGCACCCACTGACTGCCAAGACTAAGACCAAGGAAGGAATTTTGTATTTCTCTCTATATAAGTACAAATAGAAATATAAATAATTAATAAACCACTATTAATGATCATAATTATTTCCATTTTTTGAGCACTATAATGCCATGTTTGTTAGATTGCTCATTCTTAGGAAACAGAGAGAAATAGTTGTTTGACACAGACCCCGCTTTATTTATCCATGTAAAATTCATGAACTTGTTTTATACATGTGCTTCAGCACTTGTCAAAGAAAAAAATTGAAGGTTTTACTGTTCCTGAAACAGACAAGCACGAAGAGCTCATCTGTGTAAATTAACACCGTAGATCCCAAATCAAGCATTCAACAATTAGTGATAATTGGCCTTTAATGTTCCATACACAAACTTAATTCTGGTGTTCTACAAACATTTTTGGTGCATGATGACTTCCTCCGTTGCATTTTTCAGAATTAATTATTCTTAAGCACCCTCATGTGATGGTCTAGCATGAGCAGGTTTTGGGATCTTTACTTCCACAGCAGTGAAGTCTGAAAACAGAGTTATTTATGCCACTAGTAAGAGTGCTACTATACTCTGGAGAAGCTGAAAGGAAAACATTATACAGGAAAAAGTAAATTCTTTGGAGATGGCAGATGACTGAGACTAAGGAACTTTGATTTCAAATTCAACGTTCTGCCCATGATGGGGGGCGGGGAGGGTTGGAACTACATGATCTTTAAGGCCCCTTCCAACCTCTTACTACTCAATGATTCCAGAAGGTAACTGCTTAGGATCTGACTACTGCATTACTGTCACCCTGGTCTGACTGCATCCAGTCTGTTCCCTATTACTGATCCTCTCCAAAGCCCCAGGCCCATCTGTGACTGAGGGAACTGAGTCATGACTCTTTTGGGGGTTTTTTATAGCTGGGGGCAAGAGCCTTTAAAAACTTTCACTAACAGCTAGAAGATGCACTTGTAAAGGGCACCTTGCTGCAGTCCTGCTTTTCAGAGAAGATGGGTGCTGTCCCTCTGAGGAGAAGGCAGACCATGCTCTGGGGAAATCTTTGGATAATTTTGCTGCGAACATCTAACAAATGTTTGTGGAATATACTGGAAATAGATATCATTTTAAGGTGTTTGAAAATTTGCTAACTTTGAGTGCATGTCACTGGAAGGACCAAAAGCAGAGTGGCATTTGCTATAAACTTAAAATTC
The DNA here is from genome assembly GCA_026770055.1 of Myrmophylax atrothorax. Lineage (NCBI taxonomy): Eukaryota > Metazoa > Chordata > Aves > Passeriformes > Thamnophilidae > Myrmophylax > Myrmophylax atrothorax. Next base: position 36,508,422 of record JAOXXN010000446.1, on the reverse strand, counting down.
CAATCTTCAGTGATAAAATCATAAAGGATTTTTTAGTCTGAGAAAAACAACATATCCATTCTCTAATATTGCCTCCTAAAACAAGTGACTCTTCTGAAACTTCCCACAAAATTTCAGTGTGAGGCACACATTCAGTTTAAAAACATTCAGTCTGAAAAGTTAAATTTCAGCAAAGTGATAAGCAACAAATAACAGGATTTTACTAACTTTCTTAACAATCCCTTTGTATATCCTTATCATCTCAGTGTAAATTTAACTATATATGCAAAAAAACCCCAATGTGTTGCTTATGAAAATGCTTTCAGGAGTTGAAAGAAGACACACAATTTTGAATAGTCATATGTAGAACCTGATGTAAACATAACTATTTTAACTGAAGTTTTTCTACCCCATTCAATGGCCACATTTCAATGATTCAAAACATTAGTCCACAATACTGTAAAATATAAAGATGTTGAACAGGAATTTCCATGAAAATGGCAACTCCTTGAAAAATATTGGCTGTTGAGCTACACATAAAAAAGACTCATTAAACCAAAGGACAATACAAGCTGTGGGAAATGGTGCAACCTTAGCTATTCAATCAGGAAAGTCAGAGCTAGGATTTAAGTCATGTTTTGTTGTTTTTTTTAATTTGGAGAAATTGCTTATAAAGGGAGTAGTTATGGCCAGAACAACTGAAATCAAAATGTCAGGAGTGCAAGCCTGTAGAAAATAAAGACATGAGCTTGAAGGAGAAAGAGGTTCAGAAAAATGTTATTTTGTAAAAATTTTACATTCTCAGAATAATTTTCTTTCAGAAAAGAATGTGCAATGTGTCTTTTCATGGCAATGCATGCATTTTTTTTTTGCATTCTTTCATAATATTGTTTTAAAGTTACCTGTCTCAAAAGGCTTAGCAAACATTTCTTACCTGTGTCCCAACAGTCTCCTGAAAGCAGCGCCCAAGCTGAGTTTTAACTGAAACAGGAAACATATGAGGAATGGGTTGTTGATTTGTGTAAGTTGTATGTCCTTTCTGGGTCTTCTGATATGGAAGACCTTGGTAAGAGACCTGTGGATGTACTGGCTGAGGTACTTTCGCTTTTTGTCCTGTTGATGTGCTGTCAATTCTTGAAACTTGATGGATCTGAACTGAGGCTTCAGGGGGATGTTTCACATGGATATTCACTATGTTAGGAGGGAACTTCACTAAAATAATTGAAGGAAAAACACATAAAATAATTGGTAATAAAATATGTGAAAAAGATATCTTAGGCACCTCTAAGACATTTCATTTCTGTACATCAGAATTTTTACAGAGTGCCTTAAAGTGACTGAAATAGAAATGAGGCCCAAATTTGGGGGTTAGAGAGAAGGCTGAAAGAATGGATAGAGCCTCATTAACAAAGTAAGAAAATGAAAACTCTTCACATAGGAAAGAACAACATTATAGGATTGTAAAGACTGCTACATAAACATGGATGTCCCAATTGGCTGGTATGACATTAATATTTGTGGTCATACTGTGTAATAAGAATCCCATTCAAAGTTCCAGAATTCAAACTCTACTGAGTTATTTTTGGATATATAATAAGCTTTATTTTCTTTTTCAGATCCATCATCTTTCTCTGGAACACAGAAAAAGGTTCAGATTACATCCCTTCACCTTTATATACCTGCCAAGTCCCAAGTTTGCCCCTGCAAGAGCTGCCAGCATCTCAACCATCTAAAATCACCACTCCCTTCATTGAACTTTGAATTCAGAGTTTGGCAGATAAAGAGGGAGGAAATTATTTTCAGATACTTCCATTTATAAATACAGTTTTAGTTTTAAGGCTGGGTATGTAGACCAAGACCCTCCAGTCAATGCAATTTGCACAGAACTGCTTATGACCCTATGACCCTCAGGCCTCTGTTTGCTGGAACACAAAATGCCCTTTGAAGATGTAACTCAAATTATTACTGGGGTGGGCAGGGAGGTGTGTGAAAAGTTTTATAGTTTGTAAGCTGCATAACAAAGTTAGTGTTTCCTGTGTCTGGCTCAGTCTCTCTCATCAGCGAGTACTGCACAGGCTACTCAAGGGCAGCCAATCCATCAGAGGTAACACCCTCCAAACATCAAGGACCAACAAACATCATTTGACATAACTTTCTCTATAACACAAACTGGATTGTTGAGTCTTCTGGATTGTCTCCTTATCTCCACGAGGCTGGACTGTTCTTTCCAGCTGGATTAGGCATTTTCAGCTCCACTTGCCATGAAGCCTATTTCATTTATTTTAGCTACTTTAAAATTATAATATTTTGTAGAAATTGCTTTTTGTTTTTCATATCATTTAATTTCTCTAGGCACATTTTCAGTATTACCTGGTCTCACATAGAAATTCCTTACAAGAAAAACTTAATTTTACTCTGCCTGCACTGTTTCATTTAGGAAAACCATCAACATACTGTAGACAGAAACATCAGGAATAAGGTAGTAGAAAGCCAGCAAAATACAGCTGCAGGGCCTTAATGGCTCTTCATATCTTGTCTGTAGCTGAAAACAACATACAACCAAGAGTTATGCTACCTGAGGGCTGTTACAGGTAAGGAAAAGATTCAGTGTTACAAGCAGAAGCAGTAAGCCCCTTCTTAGGCTATCAGGCTTGGTTTGCAGGGCAAGTCAAGACAGCATAGTCTGGCTATCATACTTTTTTTGTATGAAAAGAGATCCCTTCAATTAGTTTCTCTAGATGCTAAATCTAAAAAATCTATTAGTCCTCAAAAGAAATCACTAATTGCTCTACTTTAATCTATCAGTCCACCCAGAGATATTCAGATGCTTGAAAACATCAAATTTAGGATGGGCTCTCCCATGCAGTATTATTATTACAATCCTCTTCAGGTCTTGGATCACTGCCTAGATGTGCTGATTTTTATTTCTGCCAGCAACTTCAGAATGAATTGTTTTATTCTATCCTTTAAAGAAATGAAATATTCCTCTCTCAACAATCCAACATCCTAATTTGTGCATAGAAAAAGAAGAAAAGGCATTGTCACTGCTAATGGTTCCTATGAGGACTTGAAGGTCAGGGAAAAAAGTACTCAAGAGGTCAGACTCTTTAGCAATGAGAAACCTATTGTGCATTTTAAGAGAGGAACTCTAGATCTGAAAAACAACTATGTCTTAAAAATTTGGTTTTCGTGGTCCACCATATTGTCTAAAATTATTCCATCTGCAATTACATAGGCACAAAAATAAATTGCTGCTCTGCTAAATGGTCAGGTAATTACATTCTCTTCTGATAGAGCAGATACTCAAAAGTACTTGTAAAATATTGCATTTCCAGGATACTGTGAACACTTCCTTCACAGCTATGTCACTTTCTGAAAACAGAATTACTACATTAGATTATATTTATCACAAACATCTAAATAGTTTGGCTTGTTTTAGCAAAGTTATTCAGAAACTAGTTGCCAGCAATTAAGCCTCCTCACATCTTTCTCTGAATATTTTGTTTTTATTCAGTGGTACCAATATTGGAGAGGTAATTGTGAAATTACTCTTGACCACAAAAAGCCTGCAAAACCAAGCTGGCTATTCAAACAAACAAACAAAATTCACATTAATTCATATCTTGTGAATCAGAGTTGTAGGCCTCACTCCATATAGACAGTATCACACTCAGATAAAATGCTACCTGTGTCATAGGACACACAGCAGATAAATTCAACACTTCTCTTCAAAGACGACAGAACTTGTCACCTCACCAAAAAAATACTAGGGGAAACAGAAATCTGAAGCTGAATGAACTTTCTTTGGGCAAAATTTTATTAACATGACAGATTTCCTTGTTTCTTATCCTCTGCCTTCTTCATAGCATTACCAGTGGGAAAACCTTATCCTTTTTTTTGTTATACTTTTATTTGGCCTAGAAGGAATGTTCTATTTAACTGAATCATATCACAGCCTATCTACACAAAAGTGTAGAACTAAAAAGTTTGCCACAAAATTAACTTATAGTAGTCTACCAAATTATATAAGATTAATGTGGATTGCATTTTTAGTTTTACATTAGATTTAAATTTCTGTTATGGTGAAAAGCATTGTCTCTTCCCTCCATTAGTAACCGTGGACTGACCTGCAACTCTGTATAGGTATACTGCAATTTATGGACTCTGTCCAGCCACAGTCATGTTTTTGAACAGGTCTACACTTCTGGTAGAAAACCGCTGCATTACCCCTTGACTCTGCAATCTACATTAAACTGCACTGTAAGACAAAGTAAATTTACTTTAAAACTCTTTTCCATAGCACTATTACTTCTTATTTCAGTCATTGAACAAAATATGTTCCAGCCGTGTTCTGGTGAGCTCAAGATTCAAGTTGTGGTGTCAATCGTCAATACATGTAGATGTATCACTATTGTTACTGGCTGAATACCCAAAATTAGTTAAAGAAAAAAATATCTATCGAGAAAGAAGTTACCTTTTACACCTTGTTGTCCAGACATTGTCAGTGGTAAAGTATGAGTAGAATGGATAACTTGTGGTCCTACAGCCTTGTTCACCTGCTGCGGGTGATGGTAGAGTTTTGGAGAACTGGCAGTCTGCACAGGGATCTGACAAAGTTTACCAGTGTAATTGGGAGGGCACTGGCATTTATCTCTAGAACTACACTGGCCTCCATTCATGCATGGAAGGTGGCAAATAACTGAAACGAAAACAGAAAGAAAGATTTTGTTAATGAGTTGAACTTCAGTATTATCTGACCACATATCACACAAAAGTTGAGGAGGAAAGGAACAGGGCTGGAGGCCTTCATTCTTCCAACATCTGAAGAATGACTATCCATCTTCTAATTGCCTTGTGGTAGAACCACTTCCCTTCCCCTCCTCGAGACCTCTATCTGCTTAACACTTTCCTTTCATGACAAACCCTTCTTTTTACCTCTGCCTCGTTTGCATCTCTGCATGTCAAAACACCTTCTTCTCTTATATATCCCAGCTATTTGATTTCATTAGGTTATTAAGACAGACACTAAATTAATATGGTGCCTGGGTACACCTCCTATTCACACTTTGGTATATGTAATCTTATTGTGTCAGACTCTCATTTCTAAAAATACTGGACCACTCACACTTCCCTGAAAGACTGGGGAAAAACTCAAAAGAGAGTAGACAGTACTGGAGACAAATTTTCCATTTGCACTTTAAGCCTTGGTTGTTCCCTAGAAAACTGTTCCTCACCAAGTATCTGAATTTTTGTTTAACATTTCTCTCTCAGATAAAAGAAGCTAGTTTGTATCCACCCATGAAGATCATAAAAACCTCAAGAGATTCTACTCAAATGATTAAAACAAAAAAAATTCTAACTATTAAAATCTTATAACTCCAATATAAAGACAAGGGTAATTACTCCTGTGCCAGCTAGCCCTTGCACATTTAGAGCAATATAAATTAGGAGACAAAACATGAAAAATGTCAACATCAAATGAAAACTATTTCTTAACTCAGAGATGCAAACAGTAATAGGCATGGTCTGCACTTTCTAAAAATATGATGTGGGACTTTATAATCTATCACAATCTAGCTGAGCTGTCAGCATTTTCAAGAACTAAATGATGTGAAAACAACAGGAAAAATACCATAAGTTTTTGTTCAAGACAAAGTAATTTTTTCCAGAAATCAAGTATTATTTGATAAATAACATAGAGTATCCATTTGTCAGGTTTATGATAAATTCTGACTTTTGAAAATAAATAAATTAAAATCTTTACAGAAATCGTGGCATTTTGCTGGATTGGTATTGCTCGGTCTACAATGAATCATGAAAAAAATGAGAAACTGTAGATAAGACAAGGCAATTAAGAACTTAGTGCTCATTATTCCAAGCGCTGTAACCTCCGGACAACTGCAGATTATTACTATTACAAATACCACAGAAGGTCAGTACTGGAAAAGGACCCTGTGTGTTGCATGTCACAAGGAGACAAGGTAAGATGCTGAGCAGCCCAAGGAGCTCCAACCCATTGTGTAAGTCCCTTGGCCCAGCTCAAGAGGCACGCTCAAGACACAGCACAATCAGCCCAGCTCATCACAGAGCACCCTCACACGGTATTGACAGGCTCTGGAACGGTGATGCCTGATTGCCAGATAGGTCCATGCACAAATGTAAACAGCCAGAATCGGTTTTTCATTGTGCTCTGCAAATGTATATTTAATATTTTCTAGCCTTATCTCATATTTTAATTTCATGTAAACTGACTGAAAGTACTTCAAGCTGTAAGACTGTGCTAGCAGACCTAGTTGACACTGGAAGGCTGTCCATGCCAGCACAAGCTTTACTTTTTTGGGTTCCAACTCATGTTAGGACTTGATCTGAGTGTATAAAGCATGTCCTTAGAGAACTGCTGTTACTTCAGGGCAAAATGAAGGGGAGTCAATCCCAGCAGTAACTAAAGCATGACAGCTATCTCTCTTTCTCTCGGGTACCATTTTCCTGAGCAGCCACAAACAAGCATGTGCACTGTAGTGGAGACAACATGCCAAGAATTTCAGCACTTTTAAAGATGTGCCTTAGCAAGGTTGAACATTAGGGTGGGTTTTTTTTCTGTAAAACTAGTATCACACAACTAAAAAGTGCAAAATAGCATTAAGGGGGGAGCAGTTTGGTGTTTGAAGTACAGTGGAACTAAGGCAAACAGAAAATCTCACTATGGAGTTGAATGCAAGAGGTCTATCCAACAGATTTTCTTTCTGCCCTTTCCAGCCTCAAGGCAACAAGGTAATGTGCAAAATGCAGCTTTCAAAGAATACAAATATACCCAGCATTTCCAACAAAATAAATTAATTTCTTCTGACCCCCTGTTCCTATAAAGCAGTTGGCATCTAGAAGGCCAAGTCGCATTACAGGGCACTCTTCAGACTTTCCTCTCCCGCAGGAGCCCACTGGGTATTGAATGAATGAATATGTGAAAAGCTTTGCTTAAAGCAAAAGGTTTGTGCTAAAAATACTGGGAAGGAAGATGCCAACAGAAAAGAGTTCATTCATGTCCCTTTTCATAACTCTTTGCTGTGGATATTCACAGGAATAACTTGTGCAAATAAGTGCAAACAAATGACTCTAAAAGGTCTAGTATGAGGTAAATATTAAAGAATTTTTAATGCCTCAGTATTTACACATGAGAGGAAACAAAAATTCCAATCTGCCCGCATGAACATGTGGTGCAAATCACTCACTCAACTGATACTGATTTACGTCTCTTGTAGGTCTGGCCTAACGTTTGAGGAATGAACTTTAGGTGAGAACACATGAAATCTATTCTGAGAATATAAAATTCTGTAATTAAAAAATTTAAATTCTGAAATATAAAACTTTAAGTTAAATTCAGACACGTAAAAACAAACAGGACGCAATCTCCAGGCTAAACTCAAAACTTAACAACCTCAAATGACAAATATTACAAGAACGTAAAAAAAACCATAAACCAAAACACTAAAAAAACCCCAAACAAACAAAAAACACCCCCCCACGCATTGAAATAAAATTTCTGCTAATTTTAAATGTGTAAGCAGCACAAACACTCCTTGTGTTATTTCCTCAGGTAGTTTATGGCCAGGAGAAGGGGCTACATGCTGGTGCTGGAAGTCACAGGGACACAACTTCACCGTAGCTGGAATTACATGCAGATCATTTGAGAAAAGTGAGCTGGAGGAGGACAAGGCTCCCAAAAGGCAAAGGAAGAAAACCACTACTTTTCCTTGACAAGGGTCTGGGAATCTCAGGTTAGTAAAGACAAAAGAGCCCTGGGGAAAGGATCACTTAAGATAGGAACACAATATAATGTCAGGGTATGTTTGAACAGATCAACCTCTGATGTAAGCTCTTTGCTTTGTTTTGTCTTGTCTTTGAGGTTAAAGAACTTAAACAAACAGAATAGCAGAATACTGTCAGAGGCATAGGGGATATTCCTGACAAAAAACAGACCCATGTGCTGGGAGAGACCAGGAGAAAATGCTGGGTTTGCCCATATGTTCACAACTGGCATTCAGACCAATGTAACTGGAGCCTGATTCTCACTGGGTTGTTGCCATTTCCTCTGAAAAGGAAAAAGAAGAGGAAATAAAAGTACCCATTTTGGCATGAAACCCTCTAGCAGTTCAGAGCCTGATAAAAACATGAAGATAGGCCTGCACAGGATGAGAAGAAATTTCAGTTCATACGTGGGTATCTTAGAAACAAAGCAATTAAAGTATTAAGGGATCTGAGAACAGCAACAAATTCCTCACTTGTGTCTGCTGTAAGCTAAGTCCCTCAATGGTCTCTTACAAAGCAGCCTACATAAGATTGAACAAATTTAATTATTTTTTACTATAAACAAACATACATTCTTCAGAAACGTGGAGACAGGTTTAAAGAAATGCAAACACTTTTAAGTATTCTTCCCATCCTTGGGCATTTAATTGGTAATGACAAGCTTTGATTTCTCTCACATTCAAAAGCCTTAGCTCTTCCCAGGCTGGCTCAGTTTGGTGGGTATCATCGCTTGAAATGAGCCAAGCAAAGCAGGTGCATCAAGAAGCCCCCACAGGGAGTTTCTGAAAGGCTGAAGGCATAGAAAAAGAACATTTGCAAGATGAATCCCAATAAAGTTGACACAGCTATGGGTTGGAAACACAAGAACAGGGCATGAAATCATCAACAAAGCAGCTAGGAAACCACTGATACAGTTTGTCCATGTAATTACATAATCTAATTTCTTTTTGATACGCAGACAACCTTGAACAGCTCCTGATAAGCTAATTTAATGAAGTCCAAATGTTTTCATTTAATCAAAACAATGTGTAACAAAACAAATTCCAAGCACTTAAATAGTCCTAATTCTCAAAAAATAGCCCATGCTTACCCAAACAAGCCTTAGGAGGGATGGAAACTCCCTTCCTGTAACCAGTGTTGGGAGAAAATTAAGAAGGGTTTTGAAATGTTTCTCATCTGACTCTCCAAATTCCTTTTCTTTTACACCTCAGGGAACACTAGGGTTTCTGTCTCACTTTCCCTCACCACTCTTTGCCTTTTCTCCTTACATGCTATCAACTATTCAAGTGTAAGCACTATTCACAATTACGTCAACATGCTCTCCAAGGAAAACCTTGAACTGCTCATTTATATTACAGTATTTTCACTGGATGCATCACAAAGAGCAGATTAATTTTGTCTTTCAGTACTGTAGTTATCCAGCATTACTACATGCTCCACAGCTGTTTGGGCATCTTTCATCCATCCTGTTACTAAGCACACAGAAAGTGCAGGGACTAGTACACAGCTCGACCAAACACAAATTTTCACAGGAAAGCAGGGATGGAATTCACTGAGAGGAAGCAACATTCTTGTAAATGGAGCATTTCTAAACACCACACCTTTTAGATAAAAGTTGAAAATCAGAGGTGGTACATATAGGTCTGTGCAATTACTCTAAACTTAGTTTTTTCTAATTGGAGAAACTCTAACAGTAACTCACAAAAGGCACAGAGGCATGAACTCCAGTTTAGAGTCTTCCCTATATCTTACTTGTCCCTCAGCTTTCTATCTTATTAATTGTACATAATTTTCTCTTCAGATTTATTGTTGTAATTCAGAAGCGTTATGTTAAGATGCAGCAAATTAAAAAAATAAATTAATTACTTGGTTATTTTAGTAACATTAAGATAATCTTGATATTGAAAACTCGTGCTTTGAAAAGTAAAGGGAAAAATAAAATCTTTAAATGGACTTAATAGTATAATACCTCTACAGTCACCTCTAAATTTATCCTAATGCTTGTATTTTGACAACTTTTAATCTAAACACTCTATTGCAATAACAAAACACAATTTAAAAAATGAAATCTGATGGTGAAAGCTCCAGCAGCAGATGAAAGAATGCTCTTTTCTGCTCATCACTGAAAACAGTAAAGTGATGCCTTGGTCATGTGATGAGCCTGGTTACATGAACATGACACTGAAGGCACTCCACATTTTTCTTCTGGGAAGAGGTAAGATCTGCAACACTGCAGCAAAAAATTTGAAACAGGAACCTATCTCAAACCTAAAAATATGGTGAAAAAAATATGCAGCCCCTAAACTGTGTTCTCAGCTATTGTAGATGAACCTGGTCACTGACTTCATTAGAATTTGCCTTATATTTTTAAATTATTACCAAGGGATCTTTAACAAAGTAATGCCCCCCCCATTTGGGAATGGGATCATAAGTACTGCTGTTTATCCAGACGAGCAAACCAAATTATTGCCAAAATAAACAAGCTTTGTGGTGTTATTCTTGTCTGGACCATGCATGTTTTCTGAAGCTGGGGAAAAAAAGTTTCAGCGAAAATCAAGAGAGTTAGCCACAAAGAACAGTCCTGAAACAAGTTTAACACTTCCAAAATACAATCAAGCTTTTCTGCACATAAACGCTGTTTTCTGTGGGCAAAATTATTTTCTTACATGTGCACTGTTAACATTATTTTTTTAAACACTCACAACACCAGGGATGGAAATTCAGAACGATGACAACTCTCAGGAATTATATATAATCACTTATTATTAACATCTGCCACTCACACAAAACAATATTAATGCTAAGCTACATTGCAGGGGTCATTTTGTTGGTTGGCAATTGAGTGCACGTGACATTTCAAGACTGTTAACATTAGAGACATAAGCAAACATCAGAGTCCAAGGATTAACTCAATAATAAACTCTTGAGCAAGAGATTGAATCACATTCAAGTAACGACAACTATCTTTACTGTGCTCTAACCCAACCACAACCACATTTCACTCAAGAGGACCAATGCAGCAGGTTGCCTCCAAAAATCAAGAGTAAGGAGATCTCTGTACACAGCACACACAGACAAACGCACCTTCCTTTATATTATATCAAGCTGCTTCTTTATCTAGAAACTACTAACAAGGATACTTGAGTCTTTGAACATTTTGGGTTTTTTTCTGCAAAGAGAACCCTAAACTTCCACACATTAGGAGAACATGGTGCTTTTTAAAATGTATTGTCTAAGGGAGAACATGAACAACAAATACATCACTCATACTATGACATAACAGATGAAACACCCAATTGAGGTGTGAGGAATCCCGGCATAAAAATTAAGGTGAAAAGACTCTTGTCCTTAATCTCTTGCCAGTGGTGTAACACAGCATTTGTTTGCCAATTTCCAAGGACATACCACAACAATGGTATGCCTGGGCCCTTTCTGAGATGGACTAATGTTGCTGAGGTTGAGATTTTAGTTTCCTTTACTTCAAAGGCTCGTTAATGTAAACAGAAAACTACTTAGATACATCTTGCACCTAAAGATGTATCTAAGTATCGTGAAATTGAGAAATATTTTTGAAATCTAGTTATTGTTGATCCAACATGGATCTACATTTTTAAAGAAGAGGAGAGCACATTTTATCCTTTTCACAAAGCATGAGATTTCATCCTTTTGGCTCCTTTATTAGGATCACTATCCTGAATTTAATAGTTCTCATCTACTAGATGGTACCTACATTTACTTTAAACTATCTCTAACCAGTATTTCTAATTAGTAACATCCCAGAAAACAATCAGGCATTTCTGTATAATGGACATATGTTAGACAGGTTCCACACACAAAGCAAACAGCTACTGAATCCTTCTGCTTTTATTCTAGTAATTTTATAAATGTGTCTGTTTTATCTGCCATACCCACTACTGGATTTCTTCTCATACAATATTTCATGTACACCCTGGAGTATTTTTCTGTGAATTCTTTAGCTATCCTTACCAACTTTCTATATTTAATAACTCTCAGTTTATACTTATTACTGTTTCCCCACTTTCCACTTGTTATCAGTGATGTCACTGTGTGCTACTCATCATTACAAAATTGTCTTCCTTCTTTCTTGCTGAACCTGACCGAACACTTACAAAAGTAATTCCCATCTTTTCACACTTTTTTTTTTCTCCTGAACAATTCTACTTTTAATCTTTGATCATCAAAAAATCCTTACTGAAAAAAAGTCACATGGTCCATGGGAATCTCATGAAGTTTAAACAAGACTAAATGCAAGGTGCTGCACCTAGGCCAGGGCAACCCTTGGTATCAATACAGACTGGGGGATGACCAGATCAAGAGCAGCCCTAATGAGAGGGACTTGGGAGCACTAGTGGGGTTTGGCTGCTTCTCCTCCAGCTGTTTTCAGGTGAGTAAGAGGCGGGACTTGGTCATTAGCAGGGGTTTGAGAAGGCTTTAAAAAGATCTCTGGGGATCGAGAGTGACCTGGAGCTCACAAACAGGGGTGTGGCACGGCAGTTTGCAGGGCAGAGCAAGTAGGCAGGGCACAAGACTAAGTGGTGGTTGTTTTGGGGGGTTTTTTTTGTTGGTTTGGGGGTTTTTTCCCCCCAACTCAAGGCAGTCATGGTTTCCAAAAAATTGAAAGCCGTTGCTGCTGTTACCAGTAGAGTTGTGTCAACACAGACAGAACCCTCTAAAAAGGATGCAGCCACTCAGGCTTCTGGCTGCATAGACTGTTTGAGCCTGGAACTGCTACCTGAGGACAGTGTGAGAAGCACCTGCATACGATGTGAGCAGGTGAATGATTTGCTGTGTCTGGTGGCAGAGCTAAAGGAAGAGGTGGAAAGGCTCAGAAGCATAAGGGAGAGTGAAAGGGAAAT
>JAOXXN010000446.1:36480854-36495663 GCA_026770055.1 Myrmophylax atrothorax | reverse complement strand
ACTGTGTGCATCCCGCCATGGTCCTGCCTGTGGCCATTCGTGGTCCTGCCTGCCTGCATCGTACTGTGGTTCTGCCATATCCATCCCTGGTCCTGCCTGCATCCCACCTTGATCCTGCCCTGCTCCTTCCGGCATCTCGTTCTCGTCCTCGTCCTGCCTGTCTCCATCCTGCCCTGATCCTGTCTGAATCAATCCTAGCCTGCTCTGGCTATGTCCTGCTTGCCTCCACCCCTGGCCCTACCTGCCTCTCTCCCTGATCCTGCAGCCAATGACTGCCACCAGCCTCCTCTCTTGGGGCTTGAAGGAGGTTCTCCTCTCTCTCTAACAGTGGACAAACCATTATTAACAGATGAAAAGAGAGAGAAGCTGGGCACCCCCAGGCTAGTCAATCTGTCTCTGCTGGTCCCTTATTGCAGCTGCCAGTGCCCGTGCCTCGGTGTTGTTGCACTTCATCAAGCTGGCGTCCGCCTCTGAGTGGGGTCACGCAGAGACAACCACTGTAATGAGAAGAGCTGATATTGCTCCATGTAGCAGGAGGGGGAGTGACATCCCCATACCCACCACCAGCCAGCAGCAGGCTTTCTAGGCTTGTTTGGCCCAGAGCAATGGGACAGCTAAGGCAAGGCCCTTCCTGCTCCCTCTCCTCCCAAACCCTCATTTATGACATGGAAATGTTTGACTTTACAGCCTTAGTTTATATTGCTGGGAAGTAACTTAACTGTGCTTTCTAAGTGTTGAAGCTGCATTTCTTTTTGATGATTTAAAAGATTTATTAAGTTCTTCCAGGCAGAAGGAAGGCAAGAAAAAAAACCCCAAACCATGCCAGCAAATAAGATTCAGTGGTAAGCCCAGTGAATAAACCCAGAATATATGTGCAGTGTTTAGAGATTTCACTGGAGCATTTGCTTGCCACTGGCTTCTGTCTACACCAGGGTGTAAGAGCATGCAAGATGCTCAGCATTATCCCTGGCTGTAGAAGTTTTGATGCCTGGGAATGCTGTTTTCAGGGTTTTCCCTTTATTTTGGGAGTCAGATACAGGAGCTGAATGGGGGGGTAATGAAAGCTTTGCTGTTTGGTAACAGCTGGAACCCTGGAAGTGTTCATCCAAACCACTCAGCTTAAATTAAAACATAGGAAGTGCTTTCTGAGCAGGAATCTGGAGCAGTTCCTGGGCAGTCCATGAACATGAGAGATGGGTCCAGTTCACCGCACAAGTTAGTTGCAATTAATTAATTAACTGGTTCTATTAATTTACTCTCAAATCCAGTCACTGGGGGATGAGGTCACAGCTGGCAGAGAAGTATCAGCAGATTGCGGAGTTTTCTGCAAAATAAATTAACAGCATTTAATTTCAAGAGTTCAGGAAAAAAAAGACTGTGTTAAGAAGTGATGGAGGCCTGGAAATCATCTGGGGCTGGAGCCAGGAGAGGCATGGCCAGCTGAGAGGTGGGTGAGAGGCAGAGCCAGGCTTCTCTCTGAGAGTATTTATGTACCTGCTCCATCAACCTGCTGCTCCCAGGACTGATCCACACACACACAGAAGAGAAATTCCTGAGGGAAGCCAGCCTAAATTACTGTCTCCCCCAAACAGACGTGATTTGAAGCAATTTCCTGAAGTGTGGGATTATTACAGGTAGGTTATATATTGATTTTGAAGGCTTTCAGGTGAGCAGAAATACTCTTCCCTCATCACAGAAAAGCTGAAGGGTTGGGGTTGTTCTTTTTTTGCCTTTTTTTTTGTTTCTTTTTTAAAAAGAGGGAAAACACATCATAATAAGGCAGAAGTGAGGCATGGGAAGGCCCTGATGGATCCAAGGTTTCCAGAAGAGCTCTAGCCACTGAATTATCCTCAAAGAGAGATGAAAAGCAATGAACTGTGGTTCTAAAGGTCCCGTAGATGTTCTTCTTGCTCCCTTTACCCCATACACTCAGCATCCCTCCAACCTGGGCAGAGGGGTGCTTACCAAGAGGGTTGCTGGGATAAATCCCTGTTAATCTCTGTTCACTGTATGTGAAGGATCATGGTTCTGAAGGTTGTTGGTCACCTGTTTGATGAGTGAAAAATGGAAAATCAAGTCATATTCCCACCTCTGCTCTGCCAGAGGCCAATCCACTGTGTTTGGGTGTGTGATGTTGCAGGGAGCAGTGGGAAGACATACTGGTGTAATTATTTGCATCATACCAGCAATCCACCCGTCCTGGGAAATGGTCTTCTAGTTGTAGCTGCAAAAAAAAATCAGCTTTCCATGTTAAAAACTATGCACTTATGGGACCAGGGCTGCCCAGATCCTCTCCAATGCTGCTGGAAAGGGAGCTCTTAATATCTAACCTGTCCCTTCTCCTGCACACACTGGATGCAGAAACAGGATTTTTCTCCCACTTTGCAGCCATCACCTTCTGTGCTTGCAGACTCAGTTTTGCCCTTGACAACCTCTGCTCTGGGTAAGCAACTCAAATTCATTCAACCTTTTGTATTTCCCAGACCTCCTGGGCTGTCTTCACTGAGTTCATTAGCAGGCTCAGGCCAGGAAGAGGGAAGGTCCTGCCTGAGCCCCAGGCTCATTATTGGAGATGAATATTCCTCCCCTCTCTTGATGCCTTGGGGCCCATCAAGAAGGTGCAGGGGATGTTTCCAGCAGTTCTGGGGGCTTTTTTGTCTCTGCCTGTTTTGCAGAAGGCTGGAAGCACCACTGGCAACTGAGGACTCGGCTCTCAGAATCTTTATCTGAGCCCATCAGTTTGGTTTTCCTGAATGCAATCCTGCAGGAGCACCTCAGTGCTTCTCCCCCCATGTGTGCATTTAAGTATTTTCCCGTACGCAATTAATCCAGCCCCTGCCTCAATCCATCCTGCCTTTCATCCTCCCACAATGAAGTGTCTTTTGTTAGCAGCTCACCATGGGACGTGTTTGTCCATCAGGCTTGTGTAAAACACCCTCAGAACACACGAGACACGGATGTTCACTACCCTGCCCTTAAAGAACGGGTACATGGCCCTGGACTCAGAAAGTCTGATGGAGGACAGTCAGGAGGAGGATCTGTCTACAAGGTCTTCTAGTTACCCCCATTCTGCCAGATGGATTACAGCTACAGATACAAGGGAAAAGAGAAGGGTGGTTGTAGTTGGTGACTCCCTTTTGAGGGGAACTGAGGGCCCTGTATGTCAGCCAGACCCATCCCACAGGGAGGTTTGCTGCCTTCCTGGGGCCAGGATGAGGGATATTACTAAGATACTTCCTAAGCTAATTCAACCCTCAGACTATTACCCACTGTTGGTTGTCCAGGCTGGAAGTGATGACATCAATGAAAGAAGTACCAGGGTAATTGTTATGGTTTGAGCTTGCAAAATGCCAACTGCCCAATACAGAGTCAAAGGGTCCTTTCCCAGGGAAAGGGAGTGAGGAAAAAACCTCCTAGAAATAAAGCATTGAAATGGTAAGGGTTTTATATTTACACAGAGGAAAAGAAAATTTAAAACAGAGTATGATATAACATATATATGAATGTGAAAAGAAATAATAACACTTCCACCGAGTCACCCGAGTTAATAATACAGATTCTAACCACTTAAACCCCAGAAAACCTCCCTAAACCTCTTCCAGCAAGAGAAATTAACAAGAAAACGTTCACCTCCCTAGATAAACAACAGCACGGATGGCAGTAAGGCCCAATCTCAGGATTAGAGCAGCATGTCTTCCCGGGGCTGGGGCAGAGACCGGGAGACGGGAACTCCTCCCCTCTCTCTTTTTATACTCCTTGACACTTCTTGATGATGTCAGGTGATGTGAAATACCTCTTTGGTTGCTTAAGTCAGGTGATGTTTCTCCCTTCTAATCTGCTAAAACTGAGGCCTAAATAAGGCCTAAACTGAAACTAAAGACAAAACTACCACAGTAATTAAAAAAGATTTTTAGGCACTGGCCCATCACATCATGGGAAAGGAGCACAGGCAGTAATTGCCTCAGTTCCTGTGCTAGCCAGGATGAATGAGGAGATAAATGAGGAGAGGTTTAGGAAAGCCCAGCTTACCAATAGGTGGCTTAGGGACTGGTGCTACCATCAAACTTTTGGGGTTTTGATCATGGGGCAAACTCCATGTTGCCTCAAACCAGATGGGCTTCATCTATCTAGGAAGAGCAAAAGAACTGTAGCCCATAAGTTGGCAGGGCTGATCAGGAGGGCTTTAAACTAGGTTTGAAGGGGGAAGGGACTAAAACCGGGCTCTCCAGAAATAAGCCTAAGGGTGTAGAGCCCGAGTTGAGGCCGAGTTGAGTTGCTGCGTTGCCAATCCATGTAAGGCCAAGGTCTAAAAGATGCTTGGCACGGCATGAGCAGAATCTCTGTCATGAAGAAGAGACTGAAAACAGCAAATTAAGTGATAATTCTACTGATACTGCTGTGGATGACACAGAAGACTCAGTTGAAACTGATAGCACTGAGTCGAGCAATACTGAAGATGATTTAGATGACAGCCTTCACGAGCCTTACAAAAGTAAATCGAAGAAAAAAAAGGCAGCTTTGAGGACTGGATTCAAAGCACTGTTCTTAGCTTGAACTCAGTTGTGGGAAGAATTTCTTACAGAGAATGGAAATGTAAGCAAGCCCACCTGTTTGCACTCTCTGAAGCTGGTGGAGAGGTAAGCTGAAGCAAGAACCTTTAGGGAGTTGTATGTAAACACTGTACTCATGGACTTTGTGTGTAACCAATAAGAATTATTTTTATGTCACGTGAACATACTTATTTAGCCAACCTGCATAAGGATCGGGGCGCGTGGACAGTGTTTTGGGTTATAATAGGTGCGTGTATGATCTGAATAGACGGCATTCACTTGATCATATTTGTCGACGCGTGATGTCCATTTCATCCTATGCAACACCCAGTCTCATGACAGAAATCAGTAGAGTTGAGAATAACTAAGCAGAAGAGCAAGTAGTAGCCATCTGGACAGGTGTGTGATTTTACACTTGAAAATACACTGCCAAGAATTCTTGAGAAAGTGCTCTTGCTCTAGAAGGATTCTTTACCGTGACAGAAAAAAAAAGTCAAAGAAATTCCCAAGCTGCCTTCTCTTTTCATCACTGTCCCTACTCTATGAAATCCCATACTGCATATATTGTTCTTCTGGGAAGATCATTATCTCCGCGAGTAACTGAGCTTTAAGTGAGCTGCTGAAAGGCTGTCTAATCATTATCAATTGATAGTAACATCAATTCACTGTAAATAAGGTGCAGTGAGTGTAACAAATTACGTATACACTAGAAAAGAATAACTGTCTACTTAGGAAAAAGGGGGAGGGATGCTCTCTTCACTGAGAATGGAAAGCTGTGAGATCCCACACAAGCTGAAACAGAATCAAATAGGTATTGCCTTAGTACTCTATGTCTGTATTAGAGCAAGGTGAACAGATTTCCAAATCTTCATGGCCTGCAACATAAGTTTCAACATGCATGCTAACATTTTACCTGTCCCAGTCTATATCCACATCCCACTACGTTCCAGTTTTTCCATATAACAAAATACCAATAGGAGGGTACCATTCATTCTTTAATGGAGGATACACGGTCAGCTATGGGAGATCCTGATACTGAAAATCAGGGAACAAGTTCAGATCATAAAGGACAAGTCTGCAATACGATTTAGAGAAATATGTATTTGTTGAGTGAGCATCAAGACCAGCAAGAAATCCAGCATGAAGAGGCACAAGGTAATTTCACTGCACTATTTATCTTCCTCAGTTTTAAACTCAGCAATTTAAAACACCTCAAGAAGAAAAGTTATGTTGGCAACTTGAAGATGTGTACACAAAACCAACCAAGAGACAGCTGGTAGTCCCCTGGTGTTTCATCTATCCCTCATTGTGGGTCTCAAGGGGATGGGAGTCGCACAGGACCTGTAACACACCCTTCCAAACTCAAGTGATAAGACAGTTACCCTCAGAAATATCAAACGCAACCATAGGCCTGTGTGTAGGTGGCTGAAATGAGCACATTCTGACCAACAGCTGTCAAAAATCCTCAAGTGTTACAGCATGGAAAGAATAGGATGGTTGAAAAACAGTCTCATAATACTCAAATGCTATCAGAAAAACAAAATGCACACTCTGGCATGGAATGTGGCCTAAAGGTGTGGTTACTCCATATAGAAAGGATATAGCAAAAATTATGGTAGCTGCAAAATGATTGACAGAAGGATTCTGACTCACTAACAGTCACAATGCTCAGTCCCTCTTTGCTTAATCTGCTTCTAATATTCTCAATATCAGAGATGATTCAGATATCATTTTTAGAGGCAAAGAGACAGAGTGTTAAGGAGTCATCTGACTCACTCCTACCCTGATCATAGTTGGCAACTCTATTATTTCATTAGAGCTCGCCCTGATATACTGAGTTTAACACAACATGCAGGCTTAGAATCATCATGCAAAGGAAAAAAAGAACAAAACACTAGTTACTGTTTAGCAGGAATTAATGCATTATAAATGGCCAGTGTCAGATCCTTGATAATGATGCTAACACATACAGAAAAGCTCCTTCAGACATTTCTTCAGATTTCTAGCGGACTGATATTACTTTTCCTCTTTGTGCAAGACAAATGCAACTGAAATAAAGTAACTAAGGAAAGCTGGCTTTGCAAGTGTAACAAATTAGTACACTTGTCTGAAACAATTTCCTGTAGAATACAAAGCAGATTTCAAAATATCATTCTGCAGTATAAACACTTTAAAGTTATCAATTTAAGCAGTGCTGAACAACTTATCCATTGCCATTGTCAAAGTGGAAACACTGAAGCCAAGGTCTCTAATGTCTGAGGAGAACTAACCCTTCCTATGTTTGCAGGGCTTTCAAGACCTACTCACCTGTATAGTGTTTCATGCACCCAAGTGTGTGTGCTATTAACAAGTATTAGTTACCGTTGTAACATATCATTTTCAATAAAACAAGAATTCAACAGGACAGGTAACAATGAACAGCAGGCACCTTTATTGCTACAGGACCCTTCCAGACTGTACTCTTTCCTTGAGGTGTCAGCTGAGCAGCATCGCCCACCTTAAAGGGCAACAGGATTAATGAGTAACTTGACCATAATGGCTCTAGGCTGTCATTGCTCATGCGCTGTTATAACCTGCTGAAGTCACTGAACTGATTCTCTGCTCTGACACCATTCTCCTATTGGGCTGTTTGCAGAAAACATACTGGACTCTTGCATGGAGTAATACCCAGTAGTGTAAGGCAGAGAAAAGAGCTGCTTCCAGACATCTAACTACTTGGTTACCGTCAGACAAAACCGAAAAATGTTCAGAGCAACACTGAAGCAATTGGGCATGCCTCTGCCATGCAAAGGCTCTGAAGACCACAGGAGCAGCAAAGCTGACACTGGCCAGGGACATCAGCACCCTTACCAGTTCTGGCAACTGAATAATAGGTATTTAAGCTGATGTGCTGGTTTAGGCTGAGGTAGAATTAATCTTCTTCACAGCAGCTAGTATGAGACTATGTTTTGGTTTTGTGCTGAACACACTGTTGATAATAGAGATGGTTTTGTTACTCCTGAGCAGTGACACACAGAGCCAAGGCCTTTTCTGCTTTCCGTACTTGCACACTGGCAAGGAGACTGGGAGTGCAAGGAAAATTCTGAGGAGACGCAGCCAGGACAGCTGATCCCAACTGACTAAAAGGATACTCCATATCATGTGACATGATGTCTAATATATAAAGTGAGGGGGAAGAAGGAGGAAATGGGGGACATTTGGAGTGATGGCATTTGTCTTGCAAAGTAACTGTAATGGGTGACAGGGCCCAGCTCTCTCAGAGATGGCTGAACACCTGCCTACCCACAAGAAGCAGTGAATTAATTCCTTGTTTTACTTCACTGGTGTGCACAGCTTTTGCTTTCCCTATTAAACTGTCTGCATCTTAACCCATGAGTTTTCCACCTTTTACCCTTCCAATTCTCTCCCCAGTCCTACTGGTGAGGGTATGAGTGGCTTTGTGGTAATTGGTTGCTGGCTGGGGTTAAACCACATCTTCTGAGATTCATCACATTTCAACCTTTTGTGCCTTCTTAAGCCACGTAAGTTAGGAGTGTTGCTACCTGAGGTTTTCTGCACTCTCAGGGAAGAGAGGCTCACCCAGCTGGGCATCTGGGACATCCACAGGCCAGCCTGCCACATGGGTGCATCTGATGTGTGTCATCACCAACTACTGGGCTCCTGACCAAGGTACCTCAGTATGATTTGGTGAGTGAGATGAACTCCCAACCTTAGATCCAAATGGTCTACTATAAACACTGATCCACTGCATGCTGTCATACCACAAGACATCCTCCAATACCAGATTTATGTTTAGAATAGAAAAAGAGAAGCTGCAAAAACTACAATCATCACAAAAATTTCTAAACAGCGGGAGACTGCTCTCTGATTACTGTAACATTACCACAGTGCTTGTTTTGGTGTGGAAAAGTTATCGACAAGAATAAAGTAGGAATAGACTCTTTCAAGTGGATACTCATCAAAATATAAATAATAGCTTGTAATCCAGACCACTCTAGATTTCAAGTTAAACTTGAAAAACATAGGCTATCTATGATTTTCTGGCACTGGTTACAATACAAGAAATTGGAAAGTTTTCTAGGGAGTTGACCTTGAGGAGGTGACACAATACGAGGATTGGGAAGGATATTATTCAGAGCTTGAGTAATAAATGAGATCATCGGAGACTCAAATCCTGGAGTTCTAAAGGAGGAAAGGAGCAGAGTCATTACTAGTGAGTAGGAAGGATAAAGGCTACTCTGCAGAGAATGTGCGGTTAGAAATCCATTAAAAAACACACAACTTCACCACTCATAGCAGTTTTGATACCATGTAATATCTGTATAAATTGTTGCACAAGCTGAGTAAACCTAAATTACAGTCAATGCTCTGGCTGCTCATGTCCAGTTGCAAGCAAGTTAACCATGCACCCAGCTCCCCTGAGCTGTGTACACCCACACGGACAAGCTTCACACCATGGTGTTGTACCCAACGCTGCATGCTGAAATCTGTGCAAGTACAAAAAAACCCCTTTCCCCCCTTCCAACAACAGGCTTCCTGTGTAACTCTGATTAGATAGAAAAAAGGTGTTCTAGCACCTACATATGTAGCATTGTGCTGGTTTTGACTAGTATGGGGCTGTGTTTTGGATTTCTGCTGAACACAGGGTTGATAATACAGAGTTGTTCTTGTTGTTGCTGAGCAGGGCTTACACAGAGCCATGGCCTTTTCTGCTTTTTGTACTGCTATGCTGGCAGGGAAGCTGGGGGTGCTGGGAGGAGACACAGCCAGGACAGCTGACCCCAGCTGACCAAGGGGATATTCCAGACCATGTGACATCTTTAAATTATACTGAAAATACAAGCAACATGACAAATTAAAGTATTTGTTTGAATAAAATACCGATGAGAAATGCTCTGACTGGGTTTCTTAAAACTCAACAGTCTTCCTGTGCAATCAGCAAGTGTCAATTTTTCCTTTTATTCACTGAAAGGCATCCCTAAAGACTTTGTAAGAAGTTTGTTAAAAAAAAAAGTTTACAGTTCCCATGGACTTCAACTTGACTCACATTTATAAATTCCTTGTTGAAAATTCATAGTTCCCCCTTTTAACAGTTCAGACTTTTTATGGATACATGGAAAACTCAAAGATCTTAAATGTATGCATAATGAAGAGGGAGTCCATATTCCAAAAGAAAGATCCGGAAATCTCAGGGCCTTTACACTACAAAACAGGCCTCTCAATTTACAGTGATGCTCAAATCTAAGAATAGGTGGAATGGAGAGATGAAAGTTATACTGACTACACGGTGCAGAGACAGGAGAATTACCTGGAGCAGAATCAACAAAACTAGAATAAACAGTAGAGAGGCAGAATGGGCAAAGACTCTGATCAGTAGAGCAGCTTGCTTCCTTCTGATTGTGCTGTGTCCAGAAGGACACATTAAATACAAACCCATTTGCTAAGAAATCTATCCATGACAAATGCCATATTTTAACCAGTAGAGAAATTTTTCAGACTCTTTCTTCTGTACTTGTATAACTCAAAGGCAATTTTCTTTTTTAAGCCAAAGTTGGCATATACTTGATCTTCAGTGAGGTATGTGCAATGACATTTGGTTTAGCAATAACAAAATTATAGCTGTACAAGGCAGTGTGTTTATTTGAATATTCAACAATGTAATCATTCAAATAAATGCGCTCTTAGTTCTCTTTTTACAGTACTTCAAGTCAGATGTACATAAACTAATCCCTATAAATTAAAACCATATACAGTAAAATCAAACATTATGCATTTTAACTTTGTGTTCTGTTTTGCTTTAACTTTGAGGGAAACATACTCCATGTGTTTTTGAATGGCTGCAGGTGTGGATTTTGTACCATTTCCATTTGTGGTTTTTCCTATGACTGCACATCCAAAAACTGTGTTCTCTGTAATATACAGTTTGAGGAGTACTTTTGAGAGCAGATGGACTTTTGCTTCACAGTGGCCTGAAGCCCTTAAGGTGAGCAAGGGAGTGGAAATGATCTGCTAACAGGCTTGTCTAAGTTCAACCTCATTAAAATCATCTGACCGAACAATCTCTTTTCTTTAAATTATCTTCCAGCCTCCATTAGAATCAGAGGTAAAGATGTCAATTTTGAATAATTATTCTAAGATTATGAAGAAAGAGCTCACAGATGCTGTAAAGCTTTATGGTAGAAACGAGAATTATTTGTTAATGACAAGCACCAATAAATACAAGGGGGAAAGAAATCATTCCTTCTAAACAGGTGTGGATATCAATGACAACAAAATCCTCAAACCACAATTTTTCTTTGTAATTTGAGTATTGATGGCCCATAACTGAAAATTCATTAAACACCCTGAGCATTGCCCAGACTACAGAATGGTACATTTACATTACAGGGTAGAATTCTAGTCCAGTAGTAGTTCAGACTAGGAAAGCCTATACTACACTACCTGGACTGTAAGTAAATTGATTAATTCATTGTGCTCAAATTTACTTACAGAATAAAGGGAGACTGGGGGAAAAAAAAGGAATATCTTTTAAACTGATGCTCATAAGTGATTTCTCCCAAATCATTTTGCATTAGCTCTTGAATGCTGGCAAATACCCAGTATCTTCCATAAGGCAGAGCATAAATCATAGTAATAGTCCCACCATTATTTGTCCTTCTTTCAATTTTAGCCACTCAGTTCACTGTCTGAGGAAAAATACTTGGCCTTCATTTTGCTACAGCTGCTACAATGCTGCTGCATGAATAAATATTTCTAGCATGGTCATCATTTATACAGATCAAATTTCAAATTACCAGATAAAGCAGTGGATAAATTCTAATGTTCTGATCCTTTTCTGTCTTAGCTTTTTTTTTCCCCTTAGACATACAAACTCTGAGAGACTGATCAACTTCCTTGACTACTGTTGCAGGAAGTTTTAAGACTTATTCTTTTGGCCAAGTTGTCCAAGAATTCTGAAATTTTCAAGTGTCTGCCAGTGTCTGTTAAAAAACCCAATATTTCATCTGGCAGCAAAAAAAGCATAAACCGACAATGCCTGACAAGGCACAAATGAGAACTACTGCAGGAACAGTAGAAACAAAGCTTTCACCAAATAAGGCTACAAGGTGACCACCAAAGAGACAGTGAAAGGACAAAACTGATAACACTGAAAGAATTACAAGGTTCTTACATCCTGACTTCTTCAGGCTGGTGAGTTCAAGTGCAAAACTCAAGAACATTTCAAAATAACACTTCTCTCATACCCACAGAGAATATATTATTAAAAACAGACTACAAACTATCATACGCTCTTGTTGAGGTAAGTAGTTAATTCCAGAAGTAAAAGCTTCTCATCAATTAGGTTGTCTGATAGAACATAATTAAGTTGCAAACAAAAGTATTTAAAAAAAAAACCCAAACCCCAAATAAACAGTTCTCTGTTATGCATACAGGTGGCTAAGCTTGGCAACAGGCTGGCTTGTTTCCAGGTAATGGCCATTTTTAACCAACACAACCCTCTGATAAGACCTAAAGTGCCTGAATAAGAAGAGATGTTACAGCACTGATAGTAATCCATGATCACATATGCCTCAATAAAATTCAGAAACTCCATCAATTTTTTGTAAAATAACTGCTTTAAATTGTCACAGTTCTAAATAATTACGCTCTCTAGACTCTTTCCTAGACAGGAAATTCCAATAAAATAATAATTAAATAGTGAGTCTTATTACTAAATTTCCCGTGAATGATCTATTATTTTAAAATGTATTGGTCAAATTTTCTTTCATTACTTTCAACAGAAGACCAAATAAAATTTCAGCAAAATGTTTCTGCTGCTTCTTGGAAGTTTGTGCCTATACATAACTGGAAACTTCTGGACAACTTCAGTTATCTAAAAACATTTATACAGAGTCAATACAGTAAAATGGGAAAAAATTTTGATAGAAAATTACAATAGGAAAAGTGCCAAAGTTCAAGAGGCAACATCATCTGAGCATTATTGCAACAGAATATGCAGATTACTGTGATCTGTGCTGAAAGTTTCAAAATTTATGATTAAATATGAAGGACCAGAGACATTTTCACTTAGGACACCATGTTCACTTGGAAAGAAGAAGGCTCCAGGGAGACCTTATAGCAACCTTCCAGCATCTTGAAGGGGCCTACAAGAGAGCTGAAGAGGGACTTTTTACAAAGGCATGTAGTGATAGGACAAGGGGGAATAGATCTAAACTGACAGAGGGTAGGTTTAGATTTGATATTAGAAAGAATTTCTTTACTGTGAGGGTGGTGAGACACTGGAACAGGCTGCCCAGGAGCGGTGGGTGCCCCATCCCTGGAAGTGTTCAAGGCTAGATGGGGCTTTGGGCAACCTGGTCTAGTGCAAGGTTCCCTGTCTATGGAAGGAGGGCTGGAACTGGATGATCTCTAAGGTGCCTTCCAGCCCAAGCCATTCTGTAATTTTATTATTCTGTTTCCTTGTTTGACACAGGTATTGCCAAGTGCTCAGACACAAAATTCTTACAGAAAGATATGCACTTTCACTGAATAACATGCAACTTTAACTTCTCATTTTTAATAGTTTGAATGAACAGGTTTAAATGAGAGGCAGGGCTGCAAATGAACAGTGAATATAAACCTAAGGATTAAATGACTGCTTCCTCTACTAAGTTCTGTCATTCTTGTTCAATGAATGAGGCTGGGATCTTATGGAAAAAATAGAATGTAAATCTCTAATTAAATACACATACACAATAATGAAAAAATGAAAGAGCATGAAGACATTACTGTAGGCATTTTCTAATCCCTTACTGTTTCATTTTACAGTTAAAAATTAGTCACTATCCTCCCCCTCCTTACAGAAAGAAAAATCATTTCAAAATTGGAATGTGGAATAATTTGGAGGAGAAACAGGACACATCACTGAGTAACTTCAACAATGAAAGAGACAGAAACCTCATGTGTTATTCTGTTTGCAGCCCTTCCTATGCACACATAACATGCCTGTTTTACAAGCCTCTGTAGATATATCAGGACTGAAATACCATACAAACTGCACATGCATCAATCCAATAGAATAATGAGAATCATCTATTCAGCAGAAGTTTTCACTCAGATTAAATGCTTTTATTCTCTAAGCCAATGAAATATTGGAGGTTGGTTAGTTTAACTGTGAAACATATCCCATTCACAAAATGAAATGGCAAACCCCCCCAAAGTTTCACTGAAGCAGCCTGGCAACCAAGGAGATACTTATTTCTAAATACCAAGCTTTCTTCACCTTCAATTGCAATGCTAGGAGATATTCTTGACAAGGGCCAAAAATCTCAGCTACCTGAAAAGCAGCATTTCCCTCAGTCTGTCCCTTGCAGTGGTGTCGTTTTGGTTTTTTTGGTGGTTTCTGTTGTTGTTTTTTTGTTTGGGTTTTTTTTTTTAGTGGCTTATCCACATCTTATAAAATTTTCAGGAAACAGGATTTGTTCCTTGCCTAGACTCACTGGTACCAAGGTTCAGCTGAAATGACAAACTCAGCACATTTTAAGAATCTGAAATAGCCCATGAAAAAGCTTGAGTAGCTTCACTACAGATATTGCAACTTACTCTCTCTGAAAATGAAGTGTTTACAAAGTTCAGAACAAAGTTTAAAACAAACAAGAAATATTATTCTGGTTCATTAGTAGAAATAATATATTATTAAGAACAAAGCAAACTGATGTCTAACTTCATCTGTCATCAGAGAACCTAAATTCAGCCTTGTGTACTAGAATGCTGCTCCTGCTACAGAAATGCATTTAAAACTGAAGACCTGAAGCAGTTTCTCAATTTTCCCACTCACAGTAGGTATCTATTATTAGTGATAGGAGTTAATTTTCCAAATAGGGCATGTGACTATCTTTTCTGGTTTTAGGAAGAACAACAGTTTTTAAAAAGCACACTGAAAAAGTGCTTTCCATTGCTTTAAATATGCACTTTCTGACTCTGTTTCATTGTTGTACTTTTAAATGTCAAATGATCCAACTAAGAATTTCCATGCATTTTTGGATAAACAGCAAGTAAAGATGTTTAGAACAATGACTTAAAAGCAAAAAGCACAAGTAAAATACAACACAGACATCAAAAATATAACTAAAGTTAAATATCTGCAAATTACTTCCGCTTTATGTACCAGGAGTCATGCCCATCAGCACAAGCCTAAGCTAATGAGAAGTACTAGTTAGAGAACAGAAATTCAAAAAATATTTCAGAAGTATGTGTTTAAAACCCTGAAAATCTGTGAC
>JAOXXN010000446.1:36464809-36475922 GCA_026770055.1 Myrmophylax atrothorax | reverse complement strand
TGACGGGATGGGATGGCAGGGAGGCATTGAACTGCCAGGGGACGGTCCCCACTGAGACTCGCTCTCATGACCTTGGGATTCAGAGTCCAGACTGCTATCCATTGCACCACGGGACTGCCCTAGCGGCACTGTATGGCACTGCTATCATTATGCATCCACTGTTCCCAGGGGTGGCGGCATGCCCCGGAGGGCCGCCATTGTCAGCCATCCCTGCCCACACTCGTGGGTGAGGGGGAGCTCCCCAGTGGGGGCTCTCCCGGGCCTGGAGGGGACCAGGTATTCTCCATGCATCGCTGTGGCAACACCAGGCTGGGACCTCACCAGAAGGATTGGCAAAATCGCTGCCTATGCAAGGAAAAGCCCTCAAAGAACTCAACCCAAAAGTAACAGAACCAGATTAAAACAGTGCAAACTAAACCTTAAACCTCTGCTTCTGTTTCTTCCTCGGCTTCAAGGGAAGGTATATCTACACTTGGACACTCTCCAATAGCTTTATAGGCTTCTTATACTGTGGCACCCAAAGCTGCATTGAAGAGCACTGGCCCTAGAATGGAGCTCCGTAGAAACCCACTAGTGACCAGTTGCCAGCTTGGTGTAATCCCATCTACTATAACCCTCTGTGACCAACCTGTCAGTCAGTTTTTCACCCATCATATGACTTATGCTACTTATTTTGCTATAAAACACATTTAATTCTCAGATATTTCGGTTTTGGAAGTCGTAAAGAGATAGAAATAAGACAGCTTCATATTCTTTAGACACAGGAAGATTTTCTCCATCTTTCTTAGATTTATGAAAACTATAATGACACTTACTTTCTTCTGATTGTCTAGCAGGCCACATCTTTTAATTTCAATTCTTCTGGAGATATTTAGGAAGGATATAAAGCTACTGATGACCTCTGAACTGAAAACTGACCGGTGCATGAGGTGGTGATTCAAGGCAGAGATGTTATTATCATTCTTCTCTGCAGCTGAACCTAAGTAGACAGCACTATCCTCAGAGATTTAGGGACCTTAACAGTGAGTTTAATACATCCAAATTCAAACTGGAAGCAGACCACAAACCCTTTTCCTGAAAGGAAGCTTTTAGAAGAAACAGCAAGTTTAGACTCTTGGAATTCCTTGAATCATCTCCCTTTCTTCTCTTCTGTATTCAGAGGGAGTTTTTTTCCCCCTCTTTTCTCCAAAGAGGAAAATTTAATTCTAAATGAGAAATTATATCCTTCAATATTTCTTGACTGATTTTGCAGTATTAAAGTTAAAACTCGCAATTTCATGCTAGAAGAATACCACTACTGCTATAGCCTTGACCTCTTTTGAATTTGGACCAGCTCATATTAAAGGACAGTGCATTTTTAAGGAAGCATAGAGATTATTTTCCTCTTTAAACTCCAGAACCTTTACTGATGATGCCACTGTGACACAGACACAAGAAAATCTGCAACTTAGATTATCTCAAATTCATTTCTGGAAAAAGAATTATGGTACTACAGCAACACACCTGGGATAATTTTTTTATATATATATAGACAGAAATGTATCATAAACTCTTCGAGACCAATTTTAAACATGTGGAAATGAAACACCTCACTATGTTCTTAAGTATAACACCAGACTGAAGAAATACCAGTGTGAGATGAGATAAATAAATGAGCCTAATGAAAGATAACAAAGGCAGAACATACAAATACCAAATAAATAGCAAAGTACTGAAAAAAAAATAGCAAAACTGGAGTAAAACTCAGATTGCTGTTTTAATAATCAAGATTATCAATCAAGATTTAATAATCAAGATTACTAAAACTGGATGAGTCTTGATCCCTGAAGTTGGCAGCAAATTCACAATGAGGATACTCATCCAACAGCGCCATCATCCTGCCTTGTAGTCCAGGCTCACTTATACTTAAGAACTCCGTGATACATTTGTCAAAAGAGATCAGCGGAAGAATGTACCCATAATTTCCAAAATCTGTAAAACTCTCGAGCCAGATTAAAAAAAGAAAGATGTCTGGGCAAAATGATGAGATTTTAGTTGAAAGTTGGCACTATATAGATGTGATTTTCTTTCCATCTCCGTAAGTCACTATGATATAATATGAGCACAGCGAGTTCCTGCTGTGATAAATTTATTATTTAGCAACAACCGCAGGAGAAATGGAAAATATGAGCAAAAGGATTTCTTCATAGAGTCCCTTCTGCCCCCACTGTCCTCTATGACAAACTGATTATTTTATTCCTGCATTAGTGAATTGCTGCATTCCAAAGTGAATAAGTTAATACAAGGCAGGTGGCAGGTTTTATGTCCAGGTGGTCACAGTGGCTCACACAGCCACGCCTGGGCAGAGCTGTATAAGGTGAAGGATTCCTCTTCAGCCTCCTGGGTCCCTGTGTAATTCAACTCAGACTTTGTTTCTTTCTAGAAGAATTTCTATAAACACATTTTTTTCCTTGGGTTTATGGCAACCCTCACAGCTCCAACATTCTGAAAACATTCAATAGCTGTAGTGGAGCTCGGATGATTTGTGGCATGTCCCTGTTTTGCAGGAAGACAATGGGCTAGCAACACTAGTGAAAGCAGAATTGGTATTCAGCTAAAAAGATCACTGCATAGGTCAAGCGGGGCAAAGACAATAAAATAATGTGTCACACAATAGTGATGTTAAGGTGTCTATGAAGGTTTTGTGCTTCATAGTGATCTAACCAAAGTGATTCACAATAAAATTTAAAAAAAAAAAAAAAAGAAATCACAAGCAGTGGCTTCTACCAAGCCAAGTACACAGTAGATCTTATGCATACATCTCCCATAATCCTTGCACAAAAAATTCTGAGGCTACCTTAAGAGGGGTTATGGGCTTTTAGTGGCTTTTGTTGTTGCTGTTTGTTGTGGTTTGAGGGTTTTTATTAATACCTTCACTTATGACAAATGTCCTGAGGCAAATCTCCTGAGGAAACAGAACTAATAGAAGTGTAGGCTTTCCATTAGTACCTCCAATAATGATATACACTACTCTCTTATCATGACCCTTCTGAATTGAATTCAGTATGTTTTCATATGTTTATGTACACAATGTCATCGACCTGAAGATTCTATCTTAAAGTTACATTTCTTCCCAATGACAGTAGATTATCTCAGGCTATTTCATGTTTTCAAATTGTTACTATGATGCAGAGCTTTGAAATGAAATCTCAAATCAAAGCCAATTACCTTTTAAACATCTAATAGATTCAACATTTTAAATTCTCAGATTACAGACATCCTCTTTTTTCTTAGTTAAATAGGAAAGAAGCAGAAGGAAGTTACTCATTTCCTAAAACAGGTGTCTCCCAGTTATTTCACCAATCCATCTGGTTTAGTTCTTACTATTAGATATGCTTGTTCAGCCAAAAGGAAAGATGACATTGTATAAAAATCAACCACGTAAGTAAAACAATTCAGCTCTTGGAAGTGTGGTTAAATGACCTTTTTCCACTTGCGACAATACATGAGGAAGTTCTGTCTTGCCACCACTTAGTCATCAATTTAAAACAAAAGAAAAAAGAAAACCAAAAAACCAAACCAAACAAAAAAAAAACCCAAACCAACCAAAAAAACAAAAAACCAAACCAACAAAAAAAAACCCAACCAAAAACCAAACAAATCAAAAAAACAAAAACCAACCAGAAACCTAGTTCCCAAAGATCAAAACAAGTTGAACTCAGCTAACATATATCTTAGGAATATCATCATCTGGAATATTTCTAATGCTAGAAACTAAAGCAGAAGGAAAAAAAACTCAAACAGGAAAAAGAAAAAAAAGAGAGATACACAAACTAGATTGACATACAGACCAGAGGCAGATCTTCCCTAAATTTCAGATTACATGTTGAGAGGAATATAGGCCTTGTGAGGCACAGAAACAACTAAAAGACAGAGGTCTAATCCCCCTTCTCTTCTTTTTCCCAACACAGGATAAACCAGCAACATTAACACAAAAGGTTGTCCAGACTATGCTCAAAGCCCTTCTATTATGCAGATTACACAGTCCCCCTGAAGAAATTTTTCCAGTGCTCCAGCCTGTCCTGTTATAAAAGTATTCATAATACCTAACCCACACTTCTGTTGTAGCAATTCAAGCATACTACAACAAACTCTGGCAAAACATTATTCCTCTGTGGATGATACCTGAAGACTGCTACCATGAATCACTAAATCTCATTTTCGCCAGACCAAAGCTCTCTGAAATTTTCCAGTGTAACATGCCATATCTTTCTCAGTGCAATAAAACAAAGATATTAAGCTCTTAGAGAGCATCCAAAGAAGGTCAACAAATATGACAAAGGGCCATGAAGGGAAGTCATATGAGGAGTGGCTGAGGGCACTTGGTCTGTTCAGCCTGGAGAAGAGGAGACTGATGGGAGACCTCATTGCAGTCTACAACTGCCTATTGCACATCTCCATCATTTTTGTTTTGCTTTTGATACCACTCAATTGGTCCTCATCTTTCTTCAAACACACTGTCCAAAACCACACTATACTGCGGCTGAGGTCTGATCAGCATTGGGAAGAGCAGCAGAATTACTTAATACAGCTTTATATAAAATGCTTCCCTTGGTATAACTTATTTTTCTCTCCCAATAGTGCACGACTCCTACCTCATATTCAGAACTAACCTGTAGGCAAGGCTGAAGGGGCACAGGTCTCCCAAATACCCTCCAGATCTGTTGATACAGGTATCATCCTGGTAAAGCAGGTATAGAACAGTCCCTGAATGACCTAAGCAGGACTGAACTTAGCCCTTATTCTGCTCTGAGCGTCAGAGTAAAACCTACTGTATTCAAACCTCACCCATCTAAAAATCAGACAGAATATGAGCCTTATTCTTTCTGTAACAGTCACAAGCACAAACAAGTCTGAAAACTACATGGATGCAAAAAGGCAAGGCACAGCTGCTGACTAATTTGATTTTTGATTTCCACATATAATACCTACCTTCAGGAAGAGCAGCATATCTTTGCTCTTTCCAGAAACTTTGTTACCATACCCTTGCACACCTCATACCCAGTTCTCTTTTCACAAGCCCTGGGAGAAATTAAATATGTCAATGACATTAAAAATAAGATGATCCACCTTTATTTCATCCAAGATCCAACATCTTCTCTAATGCTTAGGAGTACACCCCACAGTCCTGCATGAGGTTAGGTGTACTTGTGCACACTCATCCAGTCAAACATTTTGAGCAAGACAGCAGTACAACAAGCTGCATTTGATTTAACTCATCTAGATAGCCATAGCAACACATTCTTGAAATGTAATTAAATTTAGTATTCCTTCTAGTTTTTGTGATTTCTGTAACTCACATTTTTGTAGCATTTATATGATCTTACAAGTATTTAATAGTTAATACCTTTGACATTCTGTCACTTGTCAAGTACTCAATTCTACTGTCTTCATGAAAACCAAAAGGGTTTCAGAAAGAGCAAAGCACAATCCAGCTACCTATTATGACAGTAACTGAACAGGAATGTGCACAGATTTTTTCTTATTGCCACTATTACACACACATCTACATGCCCATTTCTGATGAGTCATGTCACTACATCTTCACATCATTTTCTCCTTCTGTCTTGTTTAGATGCTCCTACCACAATCTTCTCCCTCCGATCAGAACTGAGCTCTCAGACTTCCTGCTTCTCTTGCACTCTTGTTTCTTTATCCTCTTTTTGAGCCCTGCTTGCTTATCCAGTATGCTTGAGAGAGGAAAAGAAAACATCCAGAAAACGTGATGCTTCTAGGGTAAGGAAGAAGGTAACTGAAGATACCTGGAAAAGTCCTTTCCTTCCTGATTACCACAGGGATACAATTCCTTCTATGCTCTCTGTCACAGAAAAAAACCCAGAAAATCCTGCTGTCTTCCTCACCACTACCCTTCCAAAACACACTAAGTTACAGAAAAATTTATGGTATATTCTAGAGAGGCAACACTCTTCTGTTCTCTTAACCTCAGTTTAAGATAGAGATGAATGTAAACAGTGTACTCTGAAGCCATTTATTACAGCAACACTTGCTTAATTCAAGCAGGTTTTCTTCATTAATTTTGACAAACTTTCTGGTGTCTGCAACACAGGTTTCTTGTGCTTTATATGGGTGGTTGTCACCTAAAGGTACCAAAGGAGCACATGCAGGCACAAGTGCTAAGATTGTTCAGAAAGACATTCATAATTCTGCTTACATGCCAACAGAAGCCTTTTGCTGATAAATTCTCTCACTGACGCAGACTTTTCAGAGCAAGTCAGAAGAATTCACAGGAATTAAAATTATTTTTGTCCTGTGTAAATGGATAACATACTAATCACACGAAGATTTGAAATCTGGGATCTGTCATGAGCTTTTATGAATGACCTTTTGTCTTCCTTGTCTTTTTTACCACTACAAAGATTCTTTACATGCAATCCTCAGGCAACAAACATCCTATCTTCAACTACATCTGTGCTCCATGTTTAAAGCCTTTTGAAAAACTCTAATTAGTGATTGGTAATGAGAAACATGACTATCATTTCCCTTCACATAGTTCAGAAAGATCCAGAAAAAAGGTACAAACACAAATAAATCAGGGAATGCAAAGTGGTTTCATGTCTGATGGAATGGCCTCAACTCTATTCAACTAAACTTATTGGGCAATGATTCTTTTACCCTGTTTTGTGTTTATTTGGTTTAAAGATATTATATTTAAGCTAGATCCACAAATGGATATGATGCTAAAGAGCTATATTTTAGCCTTGAGTTCTATTTCTAATCAGTCCTAGGCCCCTTTTCCAAGGGACAGAAAAGTTAATTGCATGGAGCAAGCAGCCTAACTAGCACACCGAGAAGGAATGTGCCCAACCCATTAAAGAGGAAATGCTGAGGACCTAAGACTGTTTAGTTCAAATCCACTGAGGACTCAGATATAGTTCTTTGAAGATCTGGGTGACTCTTCAGTACAGCTGAGTTCCAGGCACTGTGACTGCCATAGCACTCCTTATGGAGCTTAAATCTGCTGGAGTATTTAGTTGACTGCCCTTCTAAGGATAGGTAGGCAGTCAAGTGCTTCAGCTTCAGGTATGAATTACCCAAAATATTAGCACCCAGATGGCTTTTCAGAGTGAAGCACTTTTTGTGAAGCAGAAGTTCAAGCTCTTCAAGAGTCTCATGCCTGAGAGCTCACACCCATGCTTCAGGTTTGGGGCTGGATACAACTCCAGCAGAAAGCAATCCAGCACAGCATTCAGGTGTACGAGCTTTTATAAGCTTCCATTCACTTAGGTACCTAACCATATCTGGACCCAAAAGGCTTTCATTGGAGAGATATGGGAACCAAAGAGAGAAAGCCACATTTAAACACAGACATACATCTAAGGTAGAAAGTCATTCTACGCAACCCTCACCTCAGCTGCAATGAAGCAGCAGCGACTTCACAGCCCACCACAAGCAATTTTCTGCTGGAAGCTACTGCAGGTTAGCTCCTGCAATGTGCAGGAAGCCAACATCTTTAGACACAAACTTACAGCCACACAATAGCTGCACTATTACCAGCTAAATACAACACCACCGTCCACTTTATCGACTGGACTCTTTCAAGAAGGTCTGAATTTGGCCTTTATTCACTGGGAATGAGGCCCATTCCCACCTGATCCCACTCATTTGAAACCATGCATTTTTGCCTAAGGTAATTATTTGGGCTTCTTTCACAACAGTAATACAAATAGTACACAATAGTATTACAAGACTTAAGTTGGAAGAGCGTTACTTCTTGAGAAGATAAATTCTTGAGACAGACACTTCCCCCTCCCAACACAAGCAACTCCCTTAAATGAGAAAGATGTCTGAAGTGCAACAATCAATGTTTATCATTCCTAGGCAAAATAGGGAATAAAAATTAAAGTAATATTACCTTATTAAGTATATCCACTTAACATTCCATTTTCTGAAAGGAAACAACTGAAAAGCACTAAAGAAGTCAATAAACTATAAACAGGGACAAAAGACAGGACATCATGGAATTAAGTTAAAAATGAACACAGCTGACTTTGCATGCTGAATCACCTTTAAAAATCATCTCTCTCATCACTGCATGAAGCCAAGATCTTTTTGTCCTTAGTTGTTTTTAAGAGGGAAAAAATGACAACAGAAATAAGGATGTCACTGATTCTGAAATCTCAGTTTCACTGGGTATGAAAGGGCCTCCTTCTTGCAATACTTTTTTTGTCATTTTTTCTTCATTCCTTGTGTCAGAGGCAACAGCATTGATAGAGAAGAGCAATTTCACATCTCCCATGAAGAAAACCAGACTCGACTACTTGCAACAGTCATAATCAGTTCTTGATATCAAAGACTTGTATCACAGCCACCCTGGAGTTACCCTGGCTAAGGAACTTTTAATATTTGTGTGGGTTCAATCACTTTGTATATCCACCTAAATTAACATTTTACAAACACATTATAGAGGTTTTCCCCTTCAGAATTTTCTGGAAAGCCTCTTCTTCTTTGATTCTTGACAAATTTTTGGGTTTGAAGCCCATTCTCTTTCATCACAACATTTGAGATCCATTTGCCTCAGTCTATGTTTTCCTCCTGGTATAGCACTCTTTCAACTGATTAAAATTCTGTTTGCCAGATCACCAATCTGGTTTTCCAACGTTTTTCCTCATGGTGCTGCATATCAGTCTCTGTCTCCATGTTTTAAAGCATAGAGATGATAATTCATTTTGGGGTGAATGCAACGTTCAAAATAGTTTCTATAAAAGCGCCAGCAGCCTTTGCCTGTCACACAAACATTCAACTGGTGAGCTCAGGGCCATAAAATCCTTTCAGAGTCCAAAGAGAAAAATACAGTACTTTTTGAGGGATGCTGATTTACTGGGCTCAATTGTGAGCCTTTTATGGATACACAAACAATCACAAAGACAGCTTAGAAAGAGTATTGTTTAAACACTTACAGCTACAGTATATTAAGTGAAAAAGTTTGTATTTATACAGAGCTATTCTGTCTCCAAGGTCTTCAAAGAACTCTATAGTCTTTTATAACTGCTAAATAAACGACATTCATTTGTTAACATTTTTACAGAATTTGTCACAATTTTTGAAGCAAAATCCAAGTAAATGTGCTGCTTGATTTGACAGAGTTAGCTGTGCTAGTGTGAATCTAGTTAAGCCACTTAATTTACACCCTGAGTTTAGCCCACTGTTTCCAAGTCCTGCTGGAATCAAGAGTAAACTTTAAGCAGCTGTTATGAACTGCCATGCTGCTCCATAGCAGGATAGGTAATGCTCTTAAGGAGGAGGGTGGAAAAGGATGCTTCACTAAACTTGTTTGGCTTTTGTCCTCAAAAAACACACAGTGCTGTTTGACCCTGATGCTGACAGCACCAATTTTTTTCTTAAACTTTTTAGAACGCCCTTGAAAAATCCCTCTGTCTCTTGAACAGGAGCAAAGGCTTTGAACGTGTGCAAATATTTTACATTGACAACACAAAACAAAAAAGTCCCATACATTTCTGTCCTTGCCCTATTCCCTTGTGTTTTATGTACAGCTAGTAGGAAGACATGAATGTCAGTTCCCATGAGTGACTGAAGTGAATTTGACTCTACAATCCCTCCAAATATACTGTATTGTGATTTTTCTGTTATTTCTTCTTGTTAGTCTTCTAACTGTTCATTCTCTTTTTACCCTTCTTATTCTGCTGGCTGTACCTTGTTGCAGAGTATAGCTTTAACATCCTCCCTGACCTCTAAATTTCCCAAAATTTCATTATACATCTATATAAATATCTATAAATATCTTGATAGGCAGAAGTTACAAGGATCATGATGCAATGTTCTAATCAAGATACGCCAGTGAGAGAATTATTTTGCTGTTTATGCAGAGTGGTTCCACAAACAAATATCAAGAAAGGTGAAAAGAATATCTGACCCAGTAAAGACTTGACAGAGGTTTTCCTCTAAAGTTGACTCTGAACTCAAGTACAATGTCAAATCATACAGATGCATTTATGGAACACACATCGTATCTCTGTGTGCACCTTTTTTAAACAGTAAAACATGTATGTCTTTTACAGCTGTTTAACCATACTTCCTGGTGGGGAAGCAGTATCATTACCAAGCAAGCTTCATTTAGTGAAGTCAGAATGGTGCAATGCCACAAAAATAGCTTACATTGGAATTTCAAAGCAACACCAGGTTTTGCTCAAATCAACCTATAAAGTCATTAGTGAAACCAGCCTGTGTAAATTACAACTGAGCTTAAAGAAGAGCTTCTTTAAGTTACCAGTACATTGTGCTTCCAGTAGTAGGAAAGCTACTGTTATGCCAAATTCATAACAGGGTATTCTGCACATCACAGCTTTAGGTGCTGGGACATTTTCATCCACATTAATCTTATTTTATGTACATAACCACATATAAAATTATATTGTAAAATACAAGGCAATATAATGTTAGAAGAGTTACGTGACTTTCATATTGTTTCATCTTTACACAAGAACTGAAGTGTTGCCCACAGAACTATGTGCAGATCCCAAGAGTCCAATATCCATACAGGTATACTTGTCCAGCTTCTAGCCACAACAATCACAACTAAGTCACAGTAGGGTGCTGCAAGCCCAATTTCACTGAATGTTATGCAACCTGTACTGCTTAAATTCAAGACGTTTTCAAAACCAAGACAAGTGTCCTTAATGCATTCTATAAGGAATTTTGGTGAAGAACAAAAAAAAAATCTACTAAAAAGGAAGGAAAAAAGTCTGCCATAGTATTTAGTTTTATAAACTTAACACACAACTTCAATTGCAAAATTCACATACTTGTCATATTGTCTTCCTGAACAGAGAGATTAGGCTCATTTTCCTTCTCATCCTCCCTTCTTCCTTGGGATAATATTATTATATAAACACATGCTTTATTTACTTCACACAGTAACATTCCTGTTGTACTTTATAGCTACTCAAGTTTTTCTTCTGCTTTAATACATTCTGTGGTGACTTCAGGCACTAGTTAATACATTTCCTTGATGTGCCTCTAAGATGGGGAAAAAGATATAGCTGGCCAAGTTCTAGGTCTCCTGTTCAGGCTACGAATATACAATCTTCAACTCTAG
>JAOXXN010000446.1:36444070-36462067 GCA_026770055.1 Myrmophylax atrothorax | reverse complement strand
AATTTCTTCTCTATCTGTCCAGAAAAGAAGTCACCCTGACTAAATACAATTTTACACAGAAGAACTGCAAAACAAGTTAATAAAACTGGTAATGTGACCTTTTTTTAGGCTGCTGAGGAGTCCATCATCAGAAATTTCAATGCCAGCAAAATAGCCTTACACTCAGTCCTGCATTTTACCTCAAAGTCAACACTTAAGTCATGGCTGATCTTATCAGGCCATAAAATCTGTCTTAACTACCTGTCCTCTGGCTTGTTTAGGAATCATAGGCTTTCCAATAAGGGCAGAATGTTTTACTAACACACTGCTCGCTGAGGGGTTTCTTAGAATTTGATTAAAAAACACTTTTTCTTCAACTTCTGGTTTTTCTTCCCCTAGTCATGTCCCCTCAGAATACTGTAATTAACAGTGGGGCTCAAATAAGCTAGAAAGAACTAGATTCACTGGCTCCTTTGTCTTACAGCTGGATGGAGCTCTCTCCTTATGCTAGTATAGAAGAAAAAAGAAATCTCACAGGACCCATTCATTTAGTGACAGCTTGGTATTTGCAGATAACACCGAGCATATCTAAGATAGACTAACTCAAAAAGCCTGAAAAATGGGGGCAAAAGGGAAGACTTTTTTGGCCAAAGTTCAACCAGGAACAGTCATTCCAAATACTGGACTGCTATGCAACCTGGAATTTGTATACTCCTTCGAGTAGCAAGAGTCAGAAGTGAGGGGGACAATCCAATTCCAGTAGCCACCAAGCAGTACAGTCTTAATGGCAAAAGGGACTACTGGTTCATGGTGACAGTGTGATTAAATATCTTTCTGAAGCTTCTAAGAAAGGGAGGCAGTGCATTGCAAGAAGCATACTTCACCACTCTGAAAACGTAAATTGAAAGACCTCCAGCTGCCAACTGTTCTTCTCATTAGAGTCAATATTCTCATTTACCATCCATGAATTTACACTTGGAAAACAAGGAAGCGGGGAGTTGTATTTCAGTACAAATGGACAATGCACATAGATAGGCAATGCAGAAATCCAAACATAGACATAGAAATTCTATTTAAAGATTTGGAAGATAAGGCTCTTCCCTAAAACCTCAGCAGAACATAATTCTCTGTGCTTCAGCAGAGGAAACCTGTCAGGAGACTGCAAGTACCTTAAGGTCTTAGTGTTGCCCAGTCATTATTTAACTTTTCTCCAAATCAAGCCAGCAGATGCTCTGTAATACCTAACCCATAATTCATCAAGCTCTTCATCTCCTAAGCCAAAACTTGTCCTCAAGCTCCCCACACAATGTGGCAAGAGCCAAGGCCACAAGCTGGGCACCTACACAACCCTTTTTTTATAAATATGAAGCAGAAACTCTCATGCAGCCTCCATACTGTGAAGAAGTTCATAAACACGTAATAAATTAAATATAGAGAAAAATAGTCACCAAATGAGACCACAGTCCTGGACTCCAGCTTTCCAAAAAGGGTATCCATCATACTGACACTGAACACACTCATAGTTATGCTATTCTAGTGAAGTGTTCACAAAGCACCTTTTATCTGAAGGAAAAACCATCATCTAGAAATAGCATGATGAAATTCCTACAGTGAATCCAGGAAATCTGTTTTGCTTCTCCACAAAATGCAGAATGTTGGAGCATTTGCTAATCTAAGAATTCTCACATATAATTTTTTTAACCTTTCTGTCTTGAAGTGTCACTGCAAAAACTGTCAAGATCTTAAAAAACCCAGGGTGAGGGCTTTGTAGGGGGAAAGAAAGGAGTATGCTTTTTGTAGTTCTACTCACATCGAAAAGGTTGATCCTGGCCCAGTCTCAGTGGTAATGAGCCTTCGGTAGACTGTTCCCCTGAAATCACTTTTTTTACTGGAAAATATTTGGGCTTAATCACATATTCCTGCGTTTGGCCATGATGAAGATTCATCATCAGTGTCTGAGATGAAAGTGGTATCATCCTGTTTTGAAAAAAGATAGAAAAGACAGAAAAATGTAAGAATTAATGAGTTAGACTTAGGAACTACTGGTAAAAAAATTGAAGACTAATTCAACTGTATTACAGGTTCTTAAAATACAGTTTGGGAAAGTTACTAGCTTCCAAGTAAGCACCTGATTTTCCATGCACTTAGCATTCTCATTGTCTTGTCAGCTCAATAAACACCTAACAGATAAAAACTACAGGGACTATATGATTTCCTTTTTGACATGGCAAGAGGAATATCATGGACAGCTCAGAAAACAGGGAGGA
Source organism: Myrmophylax atrothorax (assembly GCA_026770055.1). Taxonomy (NCBI): domain Eukaryota; kingdom Metazoa; phylum Chordata; class Aves; order Passeriformes; family Thamnophilidae; genus Myrmophylax; species Myrmophylax atrothorax. The sequence goes on along the minus strand of JAOXXN010000446.1, from coordinate 36,459,821 downwards.
ATATGATAAAGCCCTGCTCAAAATCATGAATTGCAGCTCAACTTTAACACAGAGAGCAGCGGTGCATTCAAACCCTTCTCAATTTCTTACAGCTGTCATTTCACACCAGGTGCATTAAATAGAACCTAAACCCATATGACTTTATCCCTCTGTCCTCAGAAACCCTGAGCACTGTGCCTCTTCCCCCTTTTCAGCCTGTGTCCCATGTTACCAGGCCTGTTTCCCACAATCACATTACTTTTCCCATCCTCTTTCTTTGGCTGCACTACTGAACATCTCTGACAAGTGTCCCATAACCACATAGTTTCCCTTAAGAGCAAAACTGTTTCTCCTTCCTATTAAAGAAGATAATTCCCTCAAGCTCAGATTCCCTCTCCCCCAATCCCAGTTACTTACTCGTCTTGTTCAATTCTTATGAGCTCAGCTTCTCACTGCACAAGGCCTTGCCAACTTTTAATTACAATTCCTTCCTCTCCCTATCAAAAACTCCATTGTTACTTAGCCACCATCAGCAGTAGGAATCATTTCTTCACTAACAAACTGGCCTTCACTCTCCCACAGCACTACCCAGCAATAAATAGGGCAGCAGATTGGGCAGCCCTTAGACACGTGCAATGAAACTGCAAGCTGTTTGGGGGCCCTGGACTGCAGACTCCCACAGCCTCACAAGTAATAGCACACCTTCAAGTAGCAATTCTACTAACAGCATGCCTTCAGATAGTCACAGCTAGTGTAGTTCAGACTGTGAAGACACTTATTCCTCAGAGAGTAGCATCAATTGCTAACCTAAAACCAGTGCCTATTAGGTATGTTGCACTTTGCTCAAATGAAGGCAGAAAAAGTGGGAAGCTGTAAGCCTCTCTCACTTTATTCTCAACTGAGGGTCTGTAATTAGTTTTGTCTTCAAAAATGGAAAAGCTACGGGATTTGTAACAACCAGCCCTCAGAGCCACAGCTCTGCAGGGTAAATAACTGCCCTCAGAGAACAATGCATGATCACTGTATCACAGAGGACAGCTGAACAGCACTTCCCCACAGTGGTGAGACCTCTGACTTTCAGCTAAGAAATTAGATGACTGTTGCATTTTTTTTTCCAACATGTGGAGCCTGAGCCAAAGCAATGCCTAGTTCCTTGGTCATGTTATTCAAGATGCTTAGTAACTGCTGTAGCCAATGGATTTGTGGTTAGAATGAACAATGAAGTTTTGTCCTACATAGATGCTCTTGTTAACTTGGACCAGTTTGAGGAAAAGAGCATTCATTAACAGTGGCATTCTATGACTCCTATGTAGAACTGCTCAGGCTGCCTCCAAGTCAGTCTTTTCTAATACAGTATTTACAGTCTCATTACATCCAGTAAAAGTCCTTTCCCCCCACTACGAAAGAATACCGTACTTCTACGTTGTCTTTAAGTTTCCTACTAGCAGATCCAAGAGAGATTTCAGGCACACTGGAGGTCAGGCTCAGAATTCAAAACAGTCTGCTAAGAAGTATCACCAGGAAGCCCTAAGTCTGAGATAAAGTGGGAGTTGCTGCCTTCAATACTGCTTAGGTATGAATTTAATTTCTTTAAAGAGTCACTGCAATCATTCCCACACAATGTGTTTTTTCTAACAGACCTCATTTGATGCCCATGTAGAACATCCATTCCTGTTCCTGGACATGAGTGTTTATACTGAAGGTATAAGCAGGCCTTGAAAACAGAGCTCCACATATGACACACAAATGCTGCTATTTAAGTGGCTGAGTGTATTTTGTTAAGGCTATAACATGTTGTGAAGCATTACAGCGTCCAAGAATAGTTAAGGTTGGAAAGAATCACTGGTCGGATCAATAGGTCCAACCTCCCTACTCAAGCAGGGCCTTCCTAATCAACCCCTGAGTATCAGTCCCCTAATTATCTTTGTTACCCTCCACTGGACCCCCTCCAGGAGCTCCATGTCTCTCTTGTTCTGTGGGGCCCAGAACTGAACACAGGACTCCAGATGTGGCCTCACTACAGCTCAGTAGAGGGACAGGATCATCTCCCTCAACCTGCTGGCAATGCTCTTCCTAAGGCACCTCAGGATACCATTGGCATTCTAGGCCCCCAGGGCACATGGCTGGCTCATGGATGGCTCAGTGTCCAGCAGGAACCACAGGTCCTTCTCTGCAGAGCTGCTTTCCAGCAGGTCAGCCCCCAGCCTGTACTGGTGCAGGGGGTTTTATCCTTCCCCAGGTGCAGGACCCTGAATTTGCCTTTGTTGAATTTCTTCTGTCCATGTCTCCAACCTGTCACAAACCTGCAAAGCACTGTAGGGTATCAGCCACTCCTCTCAATTTTGTTTTGTTTTGTCAGTGAACTTGCTGAGGAGGCATCTGCTGCTCCATTCAAGTCCCTGATGAATAAGTGAACAATACTGGACCCAGTATCAACCCTTGGGGGACACCACCAATGACAGATCTCCAACTAGACCCTGTGACACTAATTAAGACCCTCTGGGATCTGCCATTCAACCAGTTCTCCAGTCACCTCACTGTCCACTCATCCAGTCCACACTTCCTGAGTTTGCTGATGAGGATGTTGTGAGAGACAGTGTCGAAAACCTTGCTGAAGTCCAGGTAGACAATATTCACTCCTCTCCCCTCATCCATTCAAGAATCTTTGTCATTGTAGAAGACAATCAGGTTAGTCAAGCATGATTTACCCTTTAGAGGATCCATGCTAACTACTCCTGATCAGTTGTGTGTCTTCCATGTGCTTAGAGATGGCCTACAGAATGAGGCATTCCATTACCATTCCAGAGATCAGGGAAGGCTCGTTTCTCAGTTCCCAGTCCCCTGGGTACTCCTTCTTGCCCTTTTTGAAGACCAGGGTGACATTTGCTTTTCTCTGGTCCTCAAGCACCTCTCCTGACTGCCATGACCTCTCGAAGCTGACCATGAGTGGCCCAGCTATGGTGTCTGCCATCTCCCTTTAGCACTCTCACAGATGCATCCTATCACGGCCCATGGACTTGAAGATACTGTCTGCCTAGGTGACCTCTAACCCAATCCTCCTTGACGAAGAAAAACCATCTTCCTTCCTCCAGGGGTCCTTCAGTGCAGCAAGACTTCAAAGCAAAAAGATATGATTTGTGGTGGGCTCAGGGGCCCCCAGCACAAAACAGAAGCCAAGCCTGCTACTATGCTCAGATTCATTTTGCTGTGCCAAGCCAAATGGCTCGGGCAGGTTATCATCTGTTCAGAGCACACTAGAATAGCAATGCCAGGCATTGAATGGAGTGTTTGAATCTATTCCTAATATTGGAATATCCAAATAAATAAGTAGCAGGATAGACTAATTTCCTCAAAACACTACTCAAGATTCAAGACCTCCAAGAATAGCCAGTGCCTCTTGCTACCACAGCCCATAGGAGTATACTCAAAGTAGGTCACAGACACTCTAAACTAGGCTTTTATTACTTAAAAGAAAGAAATTAAAAGCATACTTGTCAACTCATGGCATTCTACTTACCATTAAAAGATAAATAGCTCTTATCTAGTAATAACCATCACAAGTGATAGTATTTTATTGCTTCCCAAATTCAGTGTGTTACTTATTGCACATTGGAACATGACACAACTCAATGGAACCCCTGCACATGGTTGAAATACCAAATCCTCGAGTCCTACTAAAGCTCCCTGTGACACCAGTTAAAAAGATGCAATCGACAGTTCCAATCTAAGTTCTGAATGAAATGAAAAGACTACACAAGAGTTTTTCATTACACAGGCTGAACTGGTAGTTTTCAATTAGATAGTCAAAACTGATATTAACTTATTAAACAACACGAAAGCTTTCTATTCCTGAAGAGTACACCAGACAGACAAACAAATGTCTAACTGCATCTTCAACAAACAACTGATGTGATAAATACTAATAAGGTTACAAGAGCACTACAGTGGGAGAAGAAACATTTGCAGCTATCATGCAAAAGAAAGCTCTCTTGCTTGATTAAAGCAAACAAGGAACATGATGTATCAGAGTAACTCTGGCAAGCCGAACCAAGGCCAGCAACATTTGGCATGAGAAGTAGTGTCTAGACTAAGACAAGCACCATTGGGGTTACTTTCCATATTTTATTTACTGTAAGTCTGATGCTCCCATACTTGGCTCCTAGCTAGCAATGTTAAAAAAACACAGGAATTACTAACACTATTGTTTCATGCAAGCATACAAATTAATTCCTTCTTCACTACCTCCTCTCAATGTCACAATGAAAGTCAAAAGGAGGAAAAAATGCAGCATCTTCTAAAAGTATGAGATAGTAAAGAAAATATGCAGGCCAGTTTAAAAGGCTTGAAAATAGAACTAAATCCCACACACACCCTGTGAATTATTAAAATTCAGTTGCTAGCTCAGCCTGACCTTTGCCAGCTGTTTCCTCCTTCCACTGCTTCTCCGATATATACTTTTTTAAGATACATGAAAAAGTTTAACTTCCCAGCTGATGATAAACAGATGGATCTCTTCAAAGCCCTTTACATTAGCATACCAAACATTAATCAAGCATGGCCTATTTCACAAGGTCTTAACAGTCACAAGAGATGAAAGAGAGAAAGCGCTCAGCTTTTCTTTCTTTTCACCATTGCAAAAACTGATTTCATGTAAAAATACGGATTTTTGATGCATACTTAGAGGTCCTATCTCTGAAATACAGTGCAAACACTGCAAAAGAAGCACTGAGATCTGTGTACCCTAAAACAACTAGGGTTGCATTCATTATAAAACTGCCTTGACTTTATATCTTTGCAATACATTTTTCCCCAGGCAAAATTTGGCAAAGCCAGTGCTTTGAATATGACTAATTTGTTTTAAAACAATACCTTCAGGTTAGTATTCTTACTTTTTTACCCCTTTAAAGGGTTAGAATGTTATTTACACCACAGACAAGATTTTACTTGATCATCATCAAGTTGATTTGGTTTGTAAATTAGGTAATTCCACAAATACAACAAATCCTAATAAAGATACTTAATGTACAACAAGATAAAAAACGGTAAACAGGAAATCAAAAGGTTTGCACAGAAATGTGAAACAAACTTTTATGTACAAGTTTTGCTCATTTTATATATCATTTCAATGGTTAAAGCCTTGTCCAAGACACTTTCAGGGATCATATAACTCTTGAGTGTTTGCTAATAATGCTAGTTCCACTCTCTACTGAATTGCTCATTGGTTAGAATCCTTTTGCCAAGCTAAAGCTCTGTGAAACAACACTGTTTGAAAACTCAGTGCAACACTGACATAGTCCGTCTTTCACATACAACACAAACTGAAACAGGCTGATTACAAGCATTTTTCCAGGTTTATAAAAACATCCACAGAGTTCCCAAGCAATGTTTCCTTTCCTAAATGTCAAAAAGCAGAAAGAGGTCTTAAGGCAAAAGAAATTTATCTCTTGGTTACATATGCAGATGCTCAGTCACACAACCTGAAGGAAGCTACAGTTCTTGCAAGTTACACAGCAGTAGGTAAGAATTCCTCATATAATAGAGCATTCACAGATTAAATTTGAAGACTATTCCTTCTGTAAATAAATTATAAATGATATTTATATCTGTGGGGGAAAAAAGAAAAGCTTACCTACTACATTTTTCCATTAGAATGAATACAGAAAGTTTGTTCCACCCTGCTTTTGAAGTGCCATCAAGATACAAGTAATGCCAATTTAAAAAAAAAAAAATCTTAAGAGTATTAAGTCTCAAGTATCCTCAAAGTAAAGAAACACTAAAGGAAACAGTATGCATAGAGGCTAGAAAAACCTGATATGAGACAATGATGAACACAAACCAGCCATGAGTCTGTAAGTCTCACAGAAACAGCAATTCACAAACTTCCCTCTTCACCATGCACCCAATGAACAACTAGAAGTTAAAATTATTCATAGTCTCATGCATATTTTCACCAACACGTAACCACTGAAGCTCTTTACAAATCCAGATTAATTTGATATCTGGATTATTCTATATAGATTCTCAGCCACATATACATCTTCAGTTTTCCAGACACTTCTTATCAGCAAAGGTCAAGGAGGAAGAAAAAGAAAAAACCCCACGAAACAACCCTCTAGGTATGCTGCTGACTGACTGGTTCTTGTTCCTCTGTTCTTATTGGTTGTTTCTTTATTGTTTTCCAGGATGCTGCATTTGATAATACCAGTCAGACAAAATACTTTCTCAGTATCAAACTCAGTAATTAAGCTTTTAAAAGACTGGCTGCTTATGTCACAAGTACTTGCTTTAAAAAACTGACCTGCAGATTTTCATTATGTTGCAGTACTGAGTCAAGACAAAATTCACTGGTTAGTAGCAATCTTACATAACTAAAACACTGAGTCACTTCAATACATAATCTTGAGTAAATTCATGTATATTATCCCCTTCCCTGTTTTACATTACATTTTCTACAGAAAAATTGCTTTGTTTTTATAGTACTAATGGCATGTTACACTAACACTGTGTAACAAAAAAAATTACTCAGATAAAGACATCAACTAGTGATAATTTCTAATCTGTGTGCCCATGAGACAGACTTTGGTATTAGAAAGCCATGCTGAAATGACAACTAAAAATAGAAATATAAACTCCCACAATGGAAGTTAAATGACAAAGGCAAATAGGTGCAACTGCCGCAAAGGAAAACCACTAATCTACTCCAACTCATGAGCATGTTAAACAAAAGAACAGACAAAGAGCCCAGTAAGTTGATAGAATTTATTTGAAATTGAAAGACTTTGAAGACTTATCTTACAAGAGGCTACTAAGAAATCATAAATTATAAAACAGCGTTTCAAGCTTAAAATGGGCAAATATATGGAACAGAAGAGATAAATTTAATTTTCTTGGACATATATTAATTATAATATTTTGAAGTCTACTAACACATACATGGTTTGGTAATGCATCACTTCAGTTTATTAAGTAACTCAAAAGTATATGCAAAAATGTTAGAGTTGTTAAAATCCTCAATTCTAATTTCATCTTCTAGACTAGTAAGTATATATTTACAAAAGATAAAGTCACTTCCAGAATACACTTACATCCTTACCTGAATTAAGCAGAAATCTGTCATTTAGAAATATAATACCTAAATAAAAGGAAAAATGCCAGTGAAGAACATAAAAACTTGATCTATACTTGCTAGTCTGACATATTAATTCATGGTTATCAAAAACATATATACAACCAGCAAGTAACTGCCCCACACATTGTTTGCATAGATGCAGATGGATTAGCAAAAAATGTTTTGTCGCTGCAGCTTGTTATGTCTAGAAAATGTTTTAAAAGTATGATCTTGGTGGTATAAACAGAGCTTCTCAGAAGGAATCAGATATAAGGAATATACCAGAGGTTCATAACCTGTTTATATATTAAATTCATGTACAAGTAGGAAGAGAAAAAACCCAAGACAATTAATAGTGGCTAGACAGGAAGAGATGAGGATTCTGAGTACCTGAACTACAGATGAAACTGAGCACGAATGAACATGACAAGGTGCACCAGAAGCAACCAGAACTTGTCACACAGAACTGTCTATGCTGACTGCAGCCAACCAACCAAGAGATTCTGCCATCAGCCCCACGAAAGCTTCTAGGCTTAAAACATAATACCCAAGGCATTACTGAGTGCAAAGAGCTGAGCAAAAATAATATGGAAGGCTTTAAAAGGCAATGACATTCACAAAGCTAAGAATGTCAATGAATTGCCCAGGCAGAGAAAAGCTAGGCTCTGGTTCCAGACGAAATGCCTCAGAGAATGTATGACAAAGATACAAAATAACCCTTAACTCAAAATTAACTACAATTAGTTCTAGACTAAAAGAGAAACACTTTTCCCACATACTTCATAATCAGAACTATGACAAGACATTATCTACCATTATTGCTTTCAGGAATGCCAATGTAAAGGGATGATGAATACACCTCAAATTCGATTATGAGATCACAGAAACAACTCAGAAATCCCTACACTTAAGGATATCAGTTTCCCAACATAATAAAAAATGCAAACAGATCTTTTATTTCTCCTCCTGAGGAAGTGTCAGGTGTGCAACTCAGAGAACTTTATCCCTCTGTAATATATACAGATTTCTTACATAAGCAACTACTAGCACATGTATTAGGATATCGACTTTGCCAAAGTGTTAGACACCAAAAGTGCTCTGTGCCCATATGAGAACAAATAGTGTCTTCATGTTTGAATGGGGAGATGGTTTCTGCACATTAAGAATCTTAATCACATTTACTGAAGGCTTTCTAAATTTACTTGACAAGAAGCATAACATGGATAGTATTTTATGATGAGCAAGCCTGTAAAATCACAAGATTAAACCCAGACTCGATCTTCATTGCATGTGTTTATCGGTAGAAGCTCTTTTTGATATACAAAATCAGTACTCAGAAGCTCTGACAGACTGTACTGGCTACAGGATACACTCCCTGAAACACACCAGGGACTGCTCTTCCTAAATTACAGCACAAAATTTAGCAACCCAAAGATAGAGAGTCAGGGAAAAACCCCACCAAAAACCCCAAAAAACAACATAAAACCCAACAACCCCCAAAGTTGAACAAAGTTCTCCACAGCAGTCACCTAAATTCAAGTGATGAAACAATGGCATGCTTCCTGCCACATCTGGGAGGTTTGGAAACGATGCAATGCAAGAACAGAAGTACATGTTGTGCTGTACCACGAGGGTGAAAAGATGAGTGGTGAAAAGTTTTGGAGGTAGAAATGATACTTGTAATAGTTCAAGAACACTTTTAACTTCTAAGTTTTTAAATGTATAATTACTTTCTTAGCTGAATTAGATAAACAACTCATCTGATCTCTTTTTTCATGCCACAGAATTGAGCAATAAAGATTTTCCTTTGTTTTAAGTCATCACCAAAATGAAATGCTTCCATTTGTGGGCAGAACCAGGGAAACTGGGATCAACAGCAAGTAGTTACACATACCAGAACTCTAACTTTGGTTCTCAGGAGCTTCCAAAGCCTTGTGACATGTACAAATAGTTTGCACATAACATGACACGAAAAATATCTTCTAATTAATTTAGTAAATACTTGAAGGATCAGGTAACAGCTGTTTCAAAACCTGTTAGTGAACTTCAGTTCTTTGTTGAAATTCAGCCATGTAACTTCTTGTTCATTAAAAATGCAGAGATATGATGCTTTATGACTATGTGTTCATGATCATGTATTTTCAGAAAAATAACATTCAGGGAGATCATGTGTTTGTGCCTACATGCTGTAATATCTCAAAGAAGATAAACAGAAGGTAGCTCTAATGCTTTTTGTGCCACTACAAGATCCCTGATGTTAAAAAGGTCGCTTCAGCAGAGCTAAAGAACAGACTACAGCTAACAGAACTAATAGCATGTGTTCAGTCATGACCTGGGAAATTCCTCTGCAGAGAAAACCTTGACAAAGAACCTTGACAACACATCAACATGCTTTATTTATACTTCTATTAGAGATACCACAAAAAAAATTAACTCCACCACAATACTATTTATCTACTCATTTAATAATGGAGACCAGATATGGTAAATTTTGCCTACATGACTAACCACTTTAAGGCTTAATAGGAGCAGCAATTTAGGAGTACCTCTGTTGGCTTAGTGTCCCAGAATCAGGAGAGGTACAATATATACCTTTTAATTTCAGATATTAAAGGAATTAAGAATAAGTTTAGTACATCAACAGCAACTCTTGCCATACATATCTATATATCTATACATTTATATATATATATATCTCACTACAACATTTCACACAGCAAATAAGCATTTTTAAGTGGCATGCACGGATTTAAAAATAGGCTGTCTTTTACTCATTTACTTGCCTAAATTAATCCCACTATAAAAAGATTGGTTGCTTGAAAACTGTGTGCAAACAATCTTTCAGAAAGCAAACCTAGATAATACAAAGACAGTAATACTTTTGTCTGAGAAAGGTTCTTGATTTTCAGCAAAAATTACAGGGCTAAAGGTGAGTGTAGATTTCAATTCAAAAGTGACTCACCCTTCCAGTGCTAATGAGCCCTATGAATGCTATAATTAATAACATAATGGTGCACTGGTTTTATTTCTAAAATAATTAGGTAGAAGGTAAACTTTTCTAGTGCAATGAGGTCAAGGATGAAAGCTAAACTCTACAAAATTCTCAGTTCTACTACTAGTCTTGCTCTCCTGAGCAATACAGTTTACTCCAGAGACAGAGAAGTTAGCACAGAATAGGCACACATTTTTTCTTTTTTCCACTTCTGTATCTGTAAAACAAAGATGTACATCACCCTCTAAAAACATACTGTGAAGTCTTTAACAGTGAAAGGTTGGTAGACTGCTTGGTACACATGCAAAAAAAATATCGAAACAGTTAAACTGGTTTTAATACAATCTGCTTTCCCAGACACCAGCATAAAATCCTGATTCCACTGAAGTCAAAGGCAGAACTGTCATTTCTTTCCTTGCTGGCCGTGATTTCATCCCAGGACTGTTACTTGTCGAACACAGCTTTGCACCTCTGCAGTTTAAACTCACAGATGCTACATTCAGTGGTCTTTACCCTGCCTTGGAAAGGCAAACCAGATTGCTTGTGGTTCCTAACTCTAGTTCCTGAAACCCACATTTGTCACCCTGGAAGGCAGTGAAATGCAAACAGACTTAAAGAACACTGTATCCCTGACTTCAGCCCATGATCAACACAGGGATAAAGCATATGAAAGCGACCTAATTCCTTATTATAAAAACAAGTCCAACTACACTCCAAATTCAGCTTGCAAGAAAGCAGTTAGGAAGAATTTCTGACATACGGCTGAACCAACAATGTCTGGAAGAACTTGGATATCCTATTCCAAACCACTTTGCCTACTTAAAAAAAAAAAATAAAAATACTGTGACCAAAAGCCCAGACTGCATTCCAGAGGTCTAGGAATAGCTTGTTTTCCTATTTGCAGTTGGTAAATTTGAAGTCTGTGAGGCATTCCTCTGGTTTTTAAGGATGTCTCCAATTTCTCCTCAAAAATTCACTTTGCTTGTTTTTCTACACATAAAATTTTGCTTTACCTAGAATGATAAGCTGTGTCATATGAAATATTATTCAGAGTTAATTTTGAGAAAAAGTAATTGCTATACATGTCTTTTTTCTGACACTGTCCCAGTCCTCAGTTTTCACATAGTATACTAGGCATATATTTTATGTTGCTGAAACTTGTGACACAGGCATAACAGTAAACCACATTTCACAATACTTTTTTTTCTCCCTGTTGCATAAGGGATGTTTTTTAAACATAAGATGAATATTGTCATTTCAACAAGTCTAAACTGTAAAAGGAACAGGTTATAAAGTGTTTGAGATTACATCCTTAGGGCTCAACTTAGAAGCTTCTTCTCACATTCTTTTGATTTGTGTGCTTCGTTATTGAAATGTCTGCTAGAGTTCTTTTTCTTTTCTCATTAAGGACTTCAAAGAAATACATGCTTGAACTCCTAAATATATTAAACTAATTTAAATTATCTTAAAACACCCAGTGACTATTCAGCAAACTAGAAAAGGCAGACTGTGCTTCTGGAAATAATACACTATTTAGTTAGTGAACTGCATGCATCATGAACTGTAAAATAAACACATCTAACTAAAGAATATCACCAACATATATACATATAATTTGAGTTTAAGCTGCTAAAGTATCACAGTAACATGGAAACATAAAAATTAATTTAAAAACTGAAAGTAACCTTTTAAAAAGTTGTTTTTAAAAGAGCATTTTCATGACAAACCATTTATGCTCTTTATTTTCTAGAGGGGAAAAACTAAAAGAAAAATGAAAACATTTGTGTACCTTCCACAAAGAAACAATTCAGAAGTACAATTCACATTTAAAAACTCATTGGTTTGGTATAACAAAAAATTAATTATGGCATTAGCCTTTACAAGAATGAATTCTGTTATAGAATTTCTAAAAATTAAAACACAATTTCAACAGAACTGAAAAACCTATTTAATGTAACTATATTTTGGGCTCCACAGAAACACTCACGAAATAAATCAAATCACCTTACACACATACTAAAATAGACAACTTACAAACAAAATCTACTGAGGTAATTTGTCATGGTAGGAATGTAAGTCAAACAGTACCATCTCAGGACCACTAATAAAAGCCTGTATTTTGGAAACATCCTATTCTGTGCTGCCAGCTGGTTTGTGAATTACACATCCTCGGAAGCCTGGAAGAACTTGTTCCTCTGAGCTTTTGGAAACTGGCATTCCTGCCAAAGAGATCTTTTTGAGGCTCTCATTCAGTCCATTGGTTCTACACGAAGAAAATTCACCTCTACCTTAATAAAGCAACAAGGACTACAGAAAACTCTTGGTGCTACTATGAAACCAACATTAAACATTTCCAGATCACTTTGCTACCTTGAGTCACGATGATGCTGAGCACATTCTTCCTGTTTCCAGCACTTAAATATTCCTGTAATTGCCCAGTACTTCTCAACACTTATGGAGTTCTTTGGCAGGATTCACTGCTCAGTGCTATTTTTAGAAACTCCAGCAATAAATACCACAGGTACCTACCTTTATACACCATTTAACAATGAAAAGGCATAGCTGTTTGAAATCTCTGGGCTTAACACAGTACTTTTGAACAAAGAGTGAAAGATGGAGCAGTCATTACTCATTTCCAGTTCCTTCAATTCTACTTTGGACTTGTTCAAATGCCTTCATCCTCACATAAGAAATGAGCAAACACCCTAATAAGCTCCTCTATGCATACCCAGAGACAATGGGTTTGGGTGATGAAGGCCTTTCCAGCTGAGCAGAAGATACAAAAATCTTGCAATCTGTCCTTGGTATTTGCTGGCCAGGCAGCCAGACATGTTGAGATCAGCTCCTCTTGAGCAGGAAATTGTTGAACCATCCACAGGTGCTTTCTAAATCTGCAGTCTCCTTCCAGGGGAGATGGATAAAATTGGGTATCTTTCAGCAATGAAGACATACCATAGGCATCCTACCCACAGAGATGGCACCCCCAATTACCCCTGCTCAGGATAATGATCCATGGTAGGCAGACGACAATCCTCTGCTTCACAACTGGACAAACTGATGATGGAGTATGGAAACCAGACAAGACCAGGAAGGGGGTGGGGACTGGGAAAGCTAGAAGCTCTGCACAAGAGCCACAGTACACCTATGACCATCCAAAGCCAAATAACTTAAGCAGAGCTGACTGGCTGAGCTTTCATAATCCTTAAAGCCTGATGCTTCTTAGCTTATAAGAAGCTTTTTCTCATACACAGACTTCTATGTAAATGGAGATAGAAACTGCCATAGTAGAGGCTTGTTTTCACAATTAAAGAAATCAAGTAACACCAAAATAGTATCTCCTGTGCATACTTGTCCTAAAAGAGCAGCTTTTTCTAGCTCAGCTTAATTCCTAATGCAGTACAAATGCACTTAACACTTAGCCAAGAAACATCTGAAGTATCTTCCTTGACAGAAGTCAAGATAAAATCCCACAAGCACCTGAAAAAATACTCAATTTCAAAGTACAAGGCACACAGCAATTTCCTAATAAAATTAATCAGCTGGATGTTGAAAATATTTTGACTCTCAAAGTACCATTAATTTTTTTGTATTCTCTGTTCTGCAGGTTACAGCACAAGTTGCTGTAGTTCCTCGTAATGTTCTGTAATGTATGAAGCTCGGCAATCTCACAGGCTTATTTTTGGGTTTTTTTAATTAGTAACTGTGAAATAACACACAACAACAAAAAGAGCAATATTTTAAAATAACATCCCAAAGGGTAAAATTTGGGCTGTACTTCAAGCCATAACTGCTTTTCCTGCTTACTGATCTGTATGAGGCTGACACACCAAGAACTGCATGCAAACTGCAGTAATTTCATTTTACTACATTCAAAAACTATTTAGAAAACAATTACAATAAATACAGTGTGCAACAATTACAACTGAATTAAACTATCCAGGATATTGTTGGGATGTTGTGTTTGCTTTGGTTTTTCCCTCAGTAACATAGGAAGGATGGGAGGAAGAGAAGTAGGAAAGATGAAAAAAGTCAAGAGCTGACATTTGAATTTTAGACGAGAGGCACATATTACTTCTTCAATTCTCTGTAACAAGTTTGACAATTAAAATTACACATTTTCAGAAGACAATCACTGTAATTTGTACTGACACAAACTATTTACCCGAGTTATATAGCTCCAGTCAAAACCAGCTGTGGCTCCTCAAAACATGTGTTTAAAGGTACGGGAGAAATAGCATTCTGGAAGCTTGTGCCAAGCATGCTAAAAGGGTACAAATAAAGCTTTTCCAGCAAGCACTACCATATTAAGAAGATGAAGATTTTTAAGAGCACATGCATACTGTTTTCTATACAGTTAGGGAAGTTGTCAAACTGTTTTCAGTTACTATAACAGCATTATACTCTCTACACCCAGGAGGATGCTGAATCAGAATAGCAGCTACTTCCAATGTGGGTCACTGCAATTTTAGAACTTCACAATATAATCGAGAGGTGCAAACTTAGTAGAGCCACATCAAGTTCAGCTGTCAAGGAACTTGACAACTAATACGCACAGAGCTTATGATCTACTCAGCATCAGAAAGAAACTTTGGGTTTGAACCGCACTTGTAGAAAGAGAAGCATTTAACAAGCTTTCCCTCAGAATTTGCTATCTACAACAGAACAGACACCACAGACTTAATAGAAAGAAATGCGTGGCATCACCAGCTTTTATTGCCTATTTGGTTTCATTCTTTTAAGTTGGAAGAAACTTTCTCCTCCCCTTTGTCTTTAGTAAGAAAATAACAGTCTATGCAAGCAATTTTTTAAATGTCATAATCTAAGGAAAATGGTAATGTTTAACCATTTCTTTTAGATTACACTCTGTACAATGCATTTTAACTAATGAGAAGTTAGGCCCACTAAAGTCTGCACCTCTAAATCCAGGTACAAAACTCCTGAGCCTTCAGGATGTATTTTGTAACACACACTGAGACAAATCTTTTGTCTTAGAAGATGAAAGCTGTAACTTGGCACTCTTGGTCTTGTTTCAAGAGCAAAACTTTCTTTAACCAGATATTTCCAGTTCAGAAGAGAAAAAAAGATTCTATTTTTGATTGCATAACTTAAAAAACACACACAGAAAGCTAAGCAGTCTTATGTTTTAAATTTCTAACATATCTTAATCAAGATGAATATTTTGCCCATTTAAAGAAAATGAAATTAATTGGAAATGTTATAGAGTGCCCACAAAGCATGACATTTCCAGGAAGGGAGCACAGCCAATGAAAGCAACAAATGTTCATATTAAATTGAGGCTCATCTAGTTTCCATAGCTACTTTTTAAACAATCGTAAGCGCTTATCGTTTCTTAGAATGACCTTGTTTACTATGAATAACTTTAAACTGGCTGTTCTCAGAAAGAGCTACTTGGAAACATTTATAAAAAAGTACAACAATCAAAAGCGGCCATTGCTTTCAACTTTCAAAGAAAACAAATAGGTAGTGCTAAAGAACAAAACAACAGTAAATAACACATTTACTTTTTCCATACTGTTATTAATCAATATTAATATTGATAAGGCCAAGTGCCGGGTCCAGCACTTTGGCCTCAATAACCCCATGCAGCGCTACAGGCTGGGCACAGAGTGGCTGGAGAGCAGCCAGGCAGAAAGGGACCTGGGGGTACTAAT
>JAOXXN010000446.1:36409718-36427143 GCA_026770055.1 Myrmophylax atrothorax | reverse complement strand
CTAATAATTTCTTATTAATACAGTTAAGACTAGAAATCTTTGCATTTCTGTCTCCCTCCTCCCTTTCACGTGACACAGGACAATGGATATATTTGTTCCTAAAGCCCACGTTGATCTACCTTTCTCAAAGAACATACTGGATTAGGGTTTAGAACTCCAAGGGAACTCAGGTAAATTTCTCTTTCTATTATACAAGAAATGTAGGAACCTAGTTCAGCTTGTGAATCCACAGTTAGATGAACTAGAACAACAGTAAAATGAATTGGAAGGGTTTTGGAGAAAAAACTGATAAAGAGGTTACAAGACAACATCAAACAATATTAGCAGTGCCCAGTGATCTCCATTCTCAGATGCAGCTTTGCAAAGGAGCGGCAGGATGTACTTTGTTGTCAGATGATTATGGCCACTGAGGTGCAGAACTCTAAACACACCACCCTTCCATGCTCATTTTTACAGTTTCAAACACAGGGAAACACAGTTTATTTCCAAGTCCTGATTATCTTGCTCTAGAGACTAGAAATGAGACAGACTGCATCCTCCTTGCAGCTCTCCAAAAGCAAGGCCTGTTACAGGACAGAATCAGTTTTTTTCACTGACTTCATTTGAAACTGGAAGAACAGCAGTTGCTGCAAACACCTAAAACTGTTCACATTCAACTTCACTGCCACCCTCCTGTGCACCTCCCTCTCCCCATACGAAATGCAGCCTTGAAAGAAGACAAATCAATAAAAACATCACAGAGAAATTTCAGACTCACTTTAAGTGAGTAATGGAAGTAATGTCAAAGACTGGCTAAGACACCAGCTACTGAAGAGGCAGAGAAAATTCTCCAACAAGATGGGGGTTTCCTTGCTACCTCTGACTGTCAGATGCAATCCTAAATCTCAAACATAAGCAAGCAAAAGTACCCATTGTAGTACAGCCATACCCACTTATTTTAAAAAAGAAAACAAACTGCAAATAGAAGAAACCAGAACAACACGAGAACCAACTTTTAGTCTCCTCAATCATGCATGGTGTTGAAATTCTATGCCAGACTCTGTTCCAGGCTAAACTCAAAAAGTCATTAGTGTAAATCAAAAATAATACCTCCAAAATTAGTGCCACATTGTCATTCTGAGGAAAATAACAGTTGACTGATGTTATGGGATATTCTGTCCAGGTGAGGAGATCTGTCTCATAAGTAGAAGCTTAAAAATTCACTGAAATCTGACAGTTTAAACAAGAAGCTCTTAAAAAATATAAAAATCTGTCAAAGTTTCAAAGTATGATTTTCTGAAAACATTTGCAAGGAACAACTTTTTATAAATCTAACATATTGGACTTCTTTGAAAGCAAAGAAAACACTTACTGTGGTTGCATTTGCTGAGGTAACCCAACAGGAGGCTTCTGCTTGATGGTGAATGCCATCTGAGTCATAGGGCCAACCTTTGGTGGGACCTGCACCTTCTGAGAGAAGGTCTGCTGGGCAGCCTGCTGGGGTATGGGCCATGGGGGAACAACAGGGCTCCGGCCTCCAGTGGAAGATGTGTCTTGCACGACTGTATCCTCACAGGAATTACCTTTTGTTCCCGGTTTACACACACAAAGCTGAGGCCGCAGGCACATCCCTCCATTCTGGCACGGTGGTGCACAGTTAGCTAAGAAAAGACATTTTAAAAAGTACCTGTAAACAAAGCATGAAAGAAAATGCAAACCCTTCCCATAACAAAAAAGGACATGAATTGTTAATGTTAACTGGAGTAGAAGAGAGCAACATTGTAAGCTCCACAAAATACAGTATACAACATGGTATAGCCTTTACTGCTTTCCTACATAAGACATGCACTACATTAGAACAACTTCAAAAAGTAAAATGCTGGTTATCTAAAAAATAGGAAATGCACAAGTTAATTCAAGAAATATAGCATTACTTCAAATCTTCCTGTTAGTGGCCTTTTTACACTCTCCTTTCTTCCCAGCATCCATCCTTCCTCATACTTTAACAACTGAAGCTGCATTCAGCGAAACAATATTAAACAGAATTTTACTACTGATCCTGGCCTGGATTCATTCTATTGCTATTTTAAAAGCCCATTCACCACAGGTACCTAGAACAAATCCCTACAGTTACATTACAGACCACTGAAACGATGCAGAGAGGCATGAAGCAATTCAACCTTTGCCTCACTAAAACCCAAATGACATTCCCTCCACTGCCACCACCACAATAGCATGAAAAAAGAGACAGAAACTGCTGCTGCAAAGACATTGCTACACCTGGGGTGGGGTTGCATTCTCTGAAGAAACAGACAGGTGCTTGTGATTATCCCAAGCCAGCTTCTATACATTCTTTGTGCCGTCAGTGAAAAGGGGTCAGAGCCTACAAAAGACAGTTCGCCTTCGGATAGGATTAATTACACTGCTTTGTGTTGCTCTATCTGGCGACTACAGAGGGAGCCTGAATAATCAGCCTAGGCACAACACCCAGGTCACAGACCTAGTTAGTGCAGGATCAACTCCACTCTGAATGAATAAGAAACTTGGAGAAGCAGCAAAACCTACCCAAAAAAAGAAAAGAAAAAAATGAAAGCAGCTGCTGATCATATGCATACATAATCCTGCAAAAGCGTGCCTAATTTGAGGATTTATTTTGGATGCTTAAATTTATGATGCTATTGCATTTTGAGAATGTTAAAATCTAGAGTAACACAAACATGGCAAAACAAATTAATTCTCTTACCCAGAGGATAGAACGGAACATTAAAATATAACCCTAATTAATACAACCAAAGTAATATCTTCATTAGTCCCATTTTAGATGGGATACAATGAAGCATTTATTAAAAAAAAATCACTGCTGAGCTACTTTGCTTCTACAAAATACATTTTTCATATTGCTAATAATCTTTTAACACAGACAAAATGATATGCAAGATCATAAAGACTTACTGAAATAGTAAATCATACCTTAAACCATAACATGGGATTCTGCACCATATTCTGACACAGATAATTGTGCAACTACCCAAATGCACAACTATTTATTTTTTTAAGTAAGTCTACAGCCCTGATCTAAACAAATTAGACTATCTAGCACTTCAATCAAGTTTTAATGTGGACATTCATATATAAAAATAAATTAAATGCACAAGCATACATATGAGAAAACTTATTAGCATGGGACTGTGTTAATTTGGAGGACTAGTCTGTCAACTGACAACACCCTCTGATACAGATGTACCATGGGATACCAACTATACATGACACCAAAGTTACCCTACAACTTTAATCTGAGTTTTGTGGGGGGCTATTCTCACATATACCCCTCCATGTGTTGTTCAGAAACTTATCTTCTTTTCAATACTATTTAGCTTTGCTACCTTAATTGCATATTATGCATCTCCCTGACAACAAAAAAGTATTCATTTGCTAACTTAATTGGTTTACTTTTGAGGCTGTATCTTGTCTTTGACTGCTGGAAGACTGAAGATCATTTGCACCATAAACTTGAGAAGGGATTTGCAACAAGCATATGGTGTAATATACCAGCCAAGTCTTCCTTGTGCTTTGTTTCTAAGACTTAGGTTTTGCTCCAAACAGTAAAAATCTGCTTCTATACACATGACTGAAATTAATCATATCTTGGAAAATAGATTCAGGAGCCTAATATTCTAATTAAGTTTCACTGGCTTTGGAGAGACTTTTACAACAGAACAATGACCCCCATCATCTGTGCCACCTGCAGAAAATGAGCCAAGATGACAGTGAAAGAGTTTGGGCACACTTGAGAGCGCTTTAGAAAAACATCAGATTAAAAATGCTTTTAAAAATAGTGGGAATGATGGCTTAAGATTTTTATATATTTGTAGATTTTAATATAGCTGTACAGTTTCTCGCACTTGAGGTAGCAACTAACAGTTTCTAAACCCCTTTTCTCACGGTTTGTGCCACATTCTTGAAATTCTGTTAAACAGCCTTTTCAAGGAAAAAGATTTCAGAAAGGACATCTTGTCTGGGACACATGCACCTGGAAGATAGGATTGTAGCCAAAGCAAGAGAGAAAGGCCAGAACCCTTAGAGAGGCTCCAATGGGGCAGTTCTGAGAGCAGCACCAAGGGCAAAAGCTTTTTGGGTTGTATGCACTCATTAGATACAATAATTAAATAGTGTTATAAATTTGTAAGACCCCTATACTGGGTGTGCATGTATGTATTCCATACACCTGAAAGCTTTCATTAAAGAACTACTCTCTACTTTATCTATACTAATATTGTCTTGAAAATTTTCTCCCCTTGATTTTAGGCAACAGGACTTTTACATTTTTACAACATTAAAGAAACATTCTTAATGAATATGTATTTCTGGGGATTTAAGGACATGCACCTATATTAATTTCTGAGCTCCAGTTATTTATAAAACAAAGACTGAACACACAAGTAAGCTAGTAAGACCATCCCAAAAGTCGATATGAAAAGATATGCACTTTACTATGACACTGATCATGGCATATCTCCTCTCAAAAGTGAAATAGCAATGAAGACATACATAAGAGACAACCCTGAAAAAACTGCAACATTTTCCTGTAGTTAAGAACCAAAATTGTGCTTCAGAAGCCTAAGAAAACTTAAGTTTCTACTTATCAAAGTGAACTTAAGTTTGCAATGAATTTAAAACACTGAAGCTGAAAACAGAACCTGATTGTAAATCACCTTATCTATTTTGCCCAAATAGACTTGAAATTTCTTACTTCACTGACAACACAACCCTGAAAGTTTGTGACATACATGAACTATGTGCTCTGCAGGACAAACTGCATTAGTCTAACTGGCCTTTTACAAAGCAAGCATCATGAGACCCAGCAACTATGTTATAAAAGATGCAATTTGTCTCAGATCATATGAACAGTGACAATACGTTAAAAAAATGATCCCTTAGATCTTCACAGCAATGAACCCTTTGACTTAACTCCTTCATTAATGTTGTATAACAGAATACCACAAAACTGGATAAAAGATCACATTTTTAGGTAAGAATTAAAATGGGCATTTTAATTTACACAAGACAGCAGTTTAGTTCTAAAAATGACCAAGACAGCTGCAGTTTGCCAAATGAATGACCTCATTATTTTGTTTGAGGACAACAATAATGGCATACATAACTGAAAACATCAATATTTTCCAAAAAGCTAAACTTTCAAAACCCGGAACTTGGAACTTAAGTTCAAAAATCAAAAAGCAGGCCATTGTACCCCTGTTAAAGGCAATTGGCTTGGTCCTATTCAAGGAGGTCATGACTGGAAGTTCAAAATGGAGCTTGGCAAAGATGCAAATAATGAGATTAGGCTTAGTGGGTCAGCTTAAAGATCCACTTAGTCTAGTCTTCTCCCTCCCTTACCAAGGTGGGTGCTTAAGAACAGGGTGAGACAGAGTAAAAGTTTGTACCACTACAGCCTACAAGAATCAGAGGCTCAACAACCTGTTGAGCAAGTGTGCTGGTTTTGTGTTTAATAACCCCCAATAAATTTTTCTGTCAGAGGTTCACTGATCTGCTTTTTGAACCTCCTAGATTCAGCATCCAAAATTTGATGTGCCAAGAAAGTTGTCAACATTGGAAGGCCAGGCATAGACAATATAACCAACGATCACCCGCTTTCCAGAATCATGGTGAAGGAACACGGATTCTTTTGGGCTGGTTTTTGTGTTTTAAGGTCATGCAACCTGTATCTACTATGAATGAAGCCACAGTGACACATTTGCTTTGAAAGTACCTAAAACACAAAAGTTCAAAAGCTGTATCCCAAGATGCTCATCCTCTTCCTGCATCTTTCCCTAATTAACTGCTGCTCACCACTCTCACAGACAGGGTTGAGTAACCAAATTGGGCGCCTGGCAACATTCTTTCAAAAAAGCAAATATAAAGTAACAAGATCATTAGGCTTAAACATACTCCTTCCAAAGCACCTTATGTTATTTGGGGACTGGTCTATACACACACACTTTTCAGTCCATGTGTTCATGTTATTATGGTTAAAGAGTGTATAAATATTTGCAGTACCGAGACCTAAAATAAAAGGTCTATAATAGTTTTTAAATATGCAAATATTTTAAAACTTCTAGAATGTATTTGTTTTAATACATTCAAAATTAAGAAAAATTTATTATATTAAATAAGTATAAAATATTGTCATGCACAAATTCACTTTTGTCCGTTCAAATTAATTAAAATACCAGTATAGCTGACTGCACTTGTCATAGAACAATATTTATATTCAATTAATGCTAATTCTTGAATTGAGATCATTACAATCTCATTCCTATGCTAGCCATTTATTTTATCTTCATTCACAATTAACTTCTTCAAAAGTAACACCACAAGTTTATTTCCTTGAGTCTCTAGATCATATTGAGAATTGAAATTCACACAAAATGTATTTTCTATGAGAAACTCACAATAAATAAATTTAAATGCCCCAAAAGTTTCCTGCACTCATGCTTCTAGCCTTTCCACTTCAGTTCCACCTTTAAGCATCTCCTTCATCAACCAAAAGCAGTTGGTTTGAATTTAAATGTCCATGAAAAAATTCTATATAAATGTCTATTTTTAAAATTTCTATAAATTTCTAATAGTTTGACACCAATTACACTACAACAGTGTCATAAGTCCTGTGTTATTTCTAGTGCACCCATCCACTAGATTTTTTTTCTTTCTGTTTCCACATGAAATTTATCTTTTTTCTCCTCCTCTTGAGCACTCATAGTCAGGCACCAATTTAAACAGAATGCTCTGACTTCCAACAAATTTCATCACAGTGCACATCTGAACTTCTCCCACAGAAGTGCATAAATCCTGTCAGGCAAAATACATGGTAGAGGGCAAATAGAAAATACAGTAATTGGAAACAGGATTATAGGGCTGTTTCAAATTCCAGCATAAAATGGTTGAGAAATGATGCATGCATCAAGTTCACAGAAAGGGGGAAAACCAGCTCTGTGGCATGGATGTGTCTGTGCTTAGAGCAGAAATTTCAAGTTGCTTTAAGAGCAACTTAAGAATACTGTTAAAGGCAAAATAAATACTGTCTTTCTTATTTCATTTATTCAAGATTTCCATTCCTCAAACACACATGAAAACCAAACCAAAGCTCATCTTGGTTGAGTGCGCATCCTAAACAAAAAGTTGTGACACAAAGGCACCTTTAACTCCTGCTGTGTTGAAAGACAGAGTGATGAGCCCCCACGGATACCAGAAGAAAAGCAGTGAAGCACTTTCTTTGGAAAGCAACAAGCTGTGGGTTCTGAAAGGAAAGAGGCATATTCCAGTTTCCCTCAGAAAAATCTGAATACGGTGCTGACATCCTGGAAAAGAGTGATGTTTCTAAGAAATTGCTGTTCTCCAAATGACCCTACTGATTAGCTCACCATTTAATTTTACGCTTCTATTTTGGATACCATTTTAAGTTCTAAATCATTGTCAGGACTGAGGATGTAATACTGGAGTCTAGAAACCCAAAACCTACCTGAAGGAACATTTGGTGCTCACCATCTAATGCTTTTCTGGGGATCTAGTTCTTTCAAAAGTTGAATTTTACAAGAAATATACCCAACAATTCTAAAAATTCATTGAGAATGAAGGAGCCAGGAATTTGTAACCAAGGGTGATATAACCATTCTGTAAAAAAAGTTTAAATTGCTTAAATAATCCTAAGAAACTACATTAACTGCAGAAAACATGTATGACCTCTAACTACTAATGGAGGAAGCATTACAACCATCTGTGTCTTTCTACACAGGAACTTTGTTTTTAGCATAACTATATGATCTTAAGGAATTCTTTCCCTAAATATACTTCAAATGAAAGCATGTGTTGGAATTCTTTGCTGGTCCACTTCAAAACATGAGATTCATTCCCATACTGGCATGTAAACATGACCTCCAAGAAGGAAGAGGAAACAAAAAACAATGCTTTTGGTATACATATTTCTTTTAAAACAAACAAACAAAAACCAGTTTCTCTCCTAACCCAATGACAACATAACATACTTTACTAATATTATTTCCTATGTATCGTCATAGTATAAACTCCAAATGCCACGATTTATCAGAATTTAATAGCAACTACACTCAAATACTTGGAAAGCTTAACTTGAGCAAAAGATGATTTATTTTATCAACCATAAGAATATAACATGTGCTTTGATAATTGGCATTTCCATTCATGTTGTTTCCTGGAGTTCGTACATAAGCCTGTACAACCTGAAAGACATTTAATTATATGAGATCATAATTATACTTATTCTGAGAATACAAACATTTCACATGCTATAGATCCTTGTATCATTTCAGTGTCAAAAAAAAATCATTCACTGCAGAATGGACTAAGCCAAGGAAACTAGCAGATCTCATGTTATGCTCTGTTCTTGCTGCTGGAGTGGTTAACACTCCAGTCTGCAATCCTTTCAGTTGTCTTAACCTTTCTCATTACAGTTTCTACCCATTTTATTACTAAATACTTCATAATAAATATGTAGGAAACTGAACAAACTAAGAGAAACTCAGTAACAAGACAACTAGAAATATTTCACTGGATGCAGGATTCAGACAACTGAAGTGTTACAAAAAAAAAGAAAAAGAAAGACTGAAGAAAAGACTATAATCATAATAGAATAAGTAAAATGCTAAGCACAACAAAGTTTTTCCTAAATTCAACCAACTCTCAGTAAGAGTTCACCATTTAGTTGAGCTTCTCTGAAAAGCCAGGCCTAATCTGCTATCTAGGGATAATGAAAAAAACTGATCTGATTAATGAAAAAAGCAAATCTTGCCATAGGACACAAAACAATTCCCCTCTCTCAGGAGCCAGCTCTCCAAAACTCTGGGTTTGTGCAGAGATTACTATCTGCACTTCACAAAAAAAGTACATGTCCAAGCAGACCTATATTTAGCTGTGTGTTTAAATGAACATCTTGCCTTGCTAACATGTAAAGTCATTGTTCCCCTTCTCTGTGAAATCATAAATGCAGAGATGTTAAAAGTTTGATTTCTGTCTATACTCAATGGGGAGCATCTGTTTTCTGGGAATAAATTAGGCTATGCAAATCAAGTACCGGTGCTTTTAAATGCAGAGCAGAAAAACTAAACCAAAAACCTGAAACCCAACCCAGCATCAGTCCATGTTAGTTACAGAACATGGACTGATGTGACAACCTGAACCACTGATAATCTGCTGCAGAATTGGAAAAAAGCGACAGCTGAGGAAGGTGAGCCTGTCTTTCACCCCCCACAAATCCTACACCTCCCAGGCAATCCAAGCTTCCTTTAAGGCAGGTTTAGTTGGAACAAGCAACCTTTCATGGTGAATGCTGCAAAGAAGGGTATCATTATTGTTGCTACACTCAACTTATTCTCAAGACCCCATAGAGAGCAGAACCCCATCCCTCAGTAAAGTTCTGCTTTCCTGAAGGCTGGGAGGCTTGCTGATCCCATACACAGCCACTTTGCCCTGCTCTCACACTTTGCAGGAGAGGAAGGAGAGGGAGCATGCCCTGCTTCCAGCTCTTCCCTTTTGTGCTTTCAGGAAGAGCAGCCATACAGAAGAGAGGTGTAAGACTAGTAAGTATCAAAGTATCACTTCACTGCCAATACATCATTTTGTTCCTGCACACATGCAGAAACAGGATAGTGCACAACTGATGGCTAAGCCACAGCTTTCCCTGGCACCTACACAGCTTTCTACCCCACTTCCAAGTTACACACTGAAAACACACAGCCAGCAAACCTGAAACAGGGATAAAAATACCAAACTCAGTTTTTCTGGGTTCCTTCTGATTCCATATTAAGAAAGAGAGTACTCAGGAGATTTTATCCACTGTAGATTTACCACAACTTTATTACACACCCTGCTTCTTTAGTTAACACTAACTGCTGCAATGAGCTGAACAAGTTCACAATGAATCTGTCATCCACTTCAGTGCGGGAGCAGAACATCTAGAGAAGTTACTTTAAGGTTCTTTTGATTTGTTTTGTCAATTCTGCACACACTGGTAGTATTTGTAGGAAACAGAGACTATGTATCGTTATAAGCTTGTTTCCAGTAAAGTCCCAAGTGTCTCACAAAAAGTTTCTGGGTAGGGCAGGTTTCATTTTATATTAAGTGTGGACTTCATTTTCCTCACTAAAATGAGGGAACAGCACATGGCTCTCTTATCTTCTCACAGCTCTTTTACTGCCTCCCCTCACAGGAGGGAGGTTGGCTACAATCAGTGACTGGGAGACAGACACTGTGCCCAAAGTCCACAGAACTGCTGATTCGGGTCAGACCTTCTCTTGAAGTACATCTTACCAATTGTCCTTATTGAGGTTTGGTTTGTGTTGTGGGGCCATCTTTAGGTACATGCACCCTATTGCTTTTAAATGCAAAGGAAAAAAGGTACGCTCAAATAACGAAAAGCTAAACCCAAAACATGAACCCTCCAAGAAAGCACCTAACGTACTTCAGCCTCATGTTGGCATTCAGTCCATGAGACCAGAGCACACCTTGATCAAAATAAAACTCTAAGCCCTGAAACACACACACCATGGGCCTCAGGTCATCAAAACCAAAGGCTTTTGTTTATAGATCAGCTCCTGTTAGTCCATGCTGCTTGCTGATTAGACAAAGACTACAAGATTTTGGACCCTGTCATGCTGCCCCTTCTCAAGATCAGTAAGTGAAAAATAAGACAGAGTAGAAATACCACTGAGTGCCAACAAGAGCTTTCCCACTACAAAAGCCTGTATACGAAATTCGAATGTTTTATTTACGTATTACATTAACAAGCACAGCAGAGGAAAAACCAAGCTCCTCAAGTAATGGCTTTCACCTGAGCATAAAAACCTCACCAAACAACAGATTGAAAAGGACTAATGCACAGGTCAGTTATACAAGTCAAAATACTTATGCCTCTTTAAAACTGAGGCATTTAATTTTGATTTAGACATAATTTGAATGAGATTGATACTGCTCTTACTGAGATGATGGTCTTAGAATGAGCAGAAACAACATTTGGGGACAGCATGCTATAGTTAGGCTTTGTATACACAATGTAAATAAACAGCACTTGGTAAAACTCAAAGCCACAAAACTGATTAAACACAAGCCTCAGGAACTGTTTACGACTAGAAAACCTCCAAGAAGTACAGCTGCAAACATTTGAAGTACACAGTTCCCATGATCAGAAGTACACCTCTCTTGGATACAACCACTTCTAAGAGCTGAACTGAAGACAGAAAAAGAGCAGATTCTGAGCAATCAGTACTAAAATACTTAGTGATGCAGAGTTTTATGTCTAAACTGAACCCATGTACACTTCCAGGTCCGGATCCTAAACCTGTATCAGAACAAGCCCTAAGCATGCAACCTGTCCCTAACCTTCTCCAAGAAATTTAGGAACACAAGGTAGAAGCAACCGAGGGCATAATCCATCCAGGTCTTGGACAACTGGGATCTAGAACTACTGGTTGCACTGTGTGCAGATTCAGGAACTGAACAAAGGGAACTCTTCCTCTGGGCAAGTATTCATACAACTTTCCAGTCTCCTGCTTTTACAGCAACAAGAATCTACTGTTGTATATTTTCTTATTCTGAAAAATAAATTAAACCTCTGTAACGTGTTTATTTCAACACTGAGTCAGGAAGTCTTTTA
The DNA here is from genome assembly GCA_026770055.1 of Myrmophylax atrothorax. NCBI lineage: Eukaryota > Metazoa > Chordata > Aves > Passeriformes > Thamnophilidae > Myrmophylax > Myrmophylax atrothorax. The sequence goes on along the minus strand of JAOXXN010000446.1, from coordinate 36,415,481 downwards.
AAAGAGGAGAATTAGCATTATAATCTTTTAATAAAGACAACAGACTGTTTGTCTTGTTTTCTGATGACCTTTGCAAGGTGCCCAAACACACGACAAACAAGAAAAGTTTGTGATCAAACTCACAGAATTCAATCCAGTTCCAACACCAAAATCTTCTCCTTATGCCCATGCATGAAATATGGGCACACACAACATCCTCAGCTAAGCAAGACAGAAGACCCTCTTCATCATATTTGACAACAGTGGTGTACGTGGGTTCCACATCTACACAGGCAGCAATTCATCTCCCTGTAGGAAATTTCCTCTAAACATCATCCTGCAAAATCCAGCTCCTCACCTGTTTGCCCCACGAGCCTTTCTTATACCTCTGCAATAAGGAGCTCATGCTTCAGTACTCCATTAACAGCCAGCTCCCTCTTTCCCACTATTTTAGCCATCCACTTTACATTGAGAACACTCTCAAACAACTGATATTAATACTTCAGACAAAACAAATTACACATTTTAGAAAGTGTCTACTATTGCAATAAGGTAGTTCTTTTCATTTATCTTTTTATGATATCAGAGTCTACAAACAAAACTTCCCAACATAAAAAGCAGTTCTTTATAACCATCAAGAAAACAAACACAGAACAAACAGAAGGAAGTAGCTTTAACTAAGAGAAATTTAGTAGCAAGTAACAAAGTCAGAGACAACAGATTTCAATAGGATAAACATGCAGTTGGGTGGCAGGAACTAATTTCCAGAATAGGCCTTCCCAACAGTTGTTATAACTTGTCCAAGGCCACATTTAACCTGTGGTTCAATTTCCATAAGTGAAATAAATAACAAAAACCCCACACTCCAAGCTTTACTTGCCTTACAGCCATATTATAAAGCTAATTAATGCTTCTATAATGCTCTGTTATCCAACAAGTACTAACAAAACATGGTGTCTCCAGGCTTGGTGGTATCTTATTACTGCACTTACACAGATTGTAACCTATGATAACTATGACTGGAAGACAATCTTTGTCATAAACCCTTTCACATGCTCCTAACTTTCCAAGCTGTTTACTGCTGTGGTTCAATTTTTCCCACCCTTGTCTTTACCCAAAGGTGGATGTTCTGAAAGCTTCAAAAAGCTTGGTTTTGATTGTTAGACATAATTGTCCCAGCATAAAGCAATTCTGAATACTTTTAACACTGAGCACTATGATTTCATCTTTTTAATTAGAATGATGCAGTTCTTCATAATTGAAGTCACACCAATTTGAAAAAGTTCTTAAGATAAAATTTGACAAAGTAAAACTGAAATATTATGCACAGAGGGGGGAAAACTCCTATATGCCTGAATTGTATACACTAGCATTATCATACAGTTTACAGGAGGACAGAAGCTCACTTTCTGAGGACTGTCAGGCTTCCAAGAGAACATGAATACTGTAAACACAACAGGCAGTTCAGCTTCAGACTAAAATTTAGAAAAAGGACTTGAAAAGCTCACCTGCCTCCTCCATACAGATGCTGCCCTCTGACCTGCACAGAAACATTTCAAATACCCCCTGCTGGTGTCACTGAGGGCAAAGTGATGTGCTACTAGCCAGAGCACCACCCACCTGGGACAGAAGTCACCCCGGGGAATGGCAGCCTCAGCCACAGCCTCCCGTGTGAGAACGTGAGGCCAGCAAACACCACCATGCAAGAGAAAGGGAATGGGAAGCAGCCTGGGCTGCAAGAGCATAAGTCTTCCCCTCGCCCCCTCCGTCTGTGGGTTACAGCGAGGCTTATTCACACAGGTGCAGCAGAGCAGAAACACATGCTGCTTGTTCCAGCCTGGGATTACACCTGAGCTAATAAACCTCGCTGATCAGAGTTGGCTCTCAGCACTGGGGTTCTGGAAGCACTGCGCAGACAAATGGAAGTTGGCTCTGGAAAGAGCCAGTATAGGTCTGGGGTTTATTAACTCAGGCTTTGCACCATGCAAAAGAACAAAATCTGGCCCTAGAGACAAAATAGCTTATTAGAGTGATACTGAGCCTGAGCTAATAAACCCTGACAGATCCAAACTGACTTTGCATCAAGTCAGCTCAGGTGTGCTGGCACCTGTGGTGCAACTAATTACTACTGCAATAATCCACTCAGAACCAACAGAGTGCACTATCTGAATTTAAAAATCACTTTTTACATGAAACAAGAGGGGTTAACTGTTGTTCAGTTATAGGGTTTCTGGTCTTCTGAAAGGAAGATCAGCAGCTTCCAGAAAAGGTGATATCTGGCTTTTATGACTGTAAGACTAATCTTCCATAGCTAAATCAAGTCAATGCTATCTCATGGTTTGCCTAAGTTACAAAACAGATGACTTCAGTACATTCAATGCTTCCCTTGGCCTGCCAAGAGAGGGGTGAAACTGAGAAGATCCAAGCCAAGTGTATTATACCACTGCTAGGAGGTATTAGAGTAGCATCAGAGGACGCAGCAAAAATATTTAATGCTAGGCAGAGCCTAATATCAGAGGCTCAAAAAGAGAAAGAAAGGTCAAGGAGAAAATGCTCTCCCACCTTTCTTTTAACTCTTTCTCTGCTGCTCCATTCCTCCAGTAACTATATGAATGAACCAAGTACTTAAGGGATTTAAATTAGATTCTCTGTAGTTATCCCCATAGAAATCCAATTGTCTGGCTTGGTCTTTATTGAAGACTCTAAAAATAAAGATAAAAACCAACCAAACAAAAAAGAGAGAACAGTTGAATAACAATCAGAAAAATGAAAAAGACAAAACTTAAAGGACCGAAGAAAACTACTTAATATACAGACAAAAGTAAATAGGATAGACTGTAGTTCTTTGGAAATAAAAGTTACTAGAAGACAAAGAGCCACAAAAAGCAACCTTGCTTGGGTTTTGTTCAAAATAGTGACAATAAAATTGTTTGAAAATAGCATAGCAGTTGAAACACAGTTTTTCACTTCATCTCCTGAAATTACTAAGAGATTTTTTCACTTTGGTTAGTATTTGAGCTCTGCAATTAGCCTCAAAACACTACTGTAAGCTGAAGGAAACCATTTTAGCACTTGTAAGGCATTAAGCAGAAAAGGCAACTAACCTAACACAGCAGCATGTATTTTAAGCTGCAAATGTTAATTTAGAAGAGTATCTTAACTACATTCTAAGTTGGCTAGGAAAATTGTGAAGTTTTGTCTTTAACCACTGTAATAAAGTCTTTATTTCTTAGCAACAAGTCCACACAGGTCAAAGGTACTTGACCTTAGTCAGGATTACAAAAGTCATTGCTCTCTATAATGAAAAATCCCACACAGGGACAAAAGTCACTACTTAAAAAAAAAAATAAGAAAAGAAGCAAAGTAGCACTTGCATCTTTAAAGCATTTACTCCAACTCTCTCAAGGACAAAAGTTTGTCCTGCTGAATTAAAGCAATGTCCCAAGATCTGCCCAATCTCACTGATATCCAATGGAGTTTGCTGAAGAGGTACGCCATTCCAGTCTTTCCTGACCTCTTTACTCCACTTTAGCCATTTGCAGCCATTCCAAATCTTGCCTAAATTAGCAGAAATTCTTCCACTTTCACATTAGAAGGGACAACCAGTATAAGAGCATTGACTCTATCAGTGTTATTTTATGCACATACTTTGTGCTTCTAGTTATCAAAGTAAAGGCACATTCCTCGCCAGGACCTTCTCCAAACCTATTTCTTTTGCCTTGTTCCACGCTTCAAGAATTCCATGCTCCAAGCACAAGATCATCACATGGGCTGATGGTGAAGCGACAGTGTGGGTAGATGCCAATTGCCTGCTCTCCACTTGTACTCCTCTGGTAGATTATTTACCCTGTTATGCCCCTCATTCAAAAAACTCATAAAACCCACGAGCTAATGAGGGGGGGTGGCAGAGGAGGGCAGGGAAGTGTTCCCCTCCCCCCCCAAAAAACAAAAACAAAGTCTCCACAAAGCTCTCTCCAAAAATGTCACTGTTTGTGCTGAGAACAAATGTAAGACGCATCCTCTATTCATCCTTTAGCAATGCTGAAGGTTAGGAAGGAGGGATTTCGGGATCAAGTGTTACAACTGCTGCTGCGGTTCCGTACATCAGCCAGCACCTCTTTGCCCAGAAGCGATGCCAGCATCCACCACCTCTCACCAGATGCCAGCGTGGTCCCCTCGGGTCCCCACCACACTAATGACCGCAGGGGAGTCCCTTCTTACACCTCCCCTCCCCGACCGCACGGCTACTCACGTTTGATGCACCTCTGTGAGCCCGTGGCCTTGCTCCAGCCATGGCAGCACTGTCCCCCGCACACATTGACCCTGCGGGAACAGCAAAGAAGGACGAGTGTCCGGCGGGGCACCTCCGGTCAGCCCCGCTCCCCCCCATCCCGAGGAGGGCAGCGAGGCGGGCACTGAGCCGGGGGAAGAAAAGGCGGGAAGAATTAAACCTCCCCATTAAACTCGACGCTTCAGCCCCGGCCGGGCATCCGCCGCGGACTCTGGGACAGGAGTGAGCGAGTCCCCCGCCCGGCCTCAGGTGCCGCGGGCAGGCGGCAAAGAAACGGGGGTGGCTCCGCGTCCGCAGCGCGCCGGGCACCGGCGGCGGGCAGGTAACGCCGCGGTGTCCCCCAGAATCCCGTCACAGGCCTCCCCCGCCCCCTACCCCTCCCGAGGGGGACGACAGCGGCCGGGACGAGGATGCTGGAGGTGGTCGGGAGGCTGCGGTCCTGGGGCGGGAGACGTGCGGGGCGGGAGGGCGTCTTACCCCGGCAGCGGCGGCAGCTGGTGCTTCTGGCGGAGGGGCAGGGCGGCGCTGCTGTTGCCGTGGGGGCCCGGCGGCGCCTTGGGCCGCGGGCCGAAGCGAGCCGGCTTGGCGAAGGAGGAGGCGTGAGCGGCGGAGTTGGGGTGGACCTGTCCGGCGGGGCCCAAGCGTAGCTGGACGCCCGCGCCGCCCGGCTTGCTCATCCGCCGGGTCCGCTCCAGGGAACCTGCGCCGCTGTAGCGCGTGTTTAGCTGCACATTGAACGTGCGCTGCTGCTGCTCCCCCCCGAGCAGCGTCGGGCGCTGCTGCCGGCTGCCAGAGGAGCCCCCCCGGCCAGGCTGCAGCACGTACGTGATCCTCCGCAGCCTGCCCTTTTCGGAGGCTGCGAGCGCTGGTGACAAAAGTGCACAGGCAGCCGGGAGCAGGAGGAGGAAGCCCCATCTGATCCGAGCCATTTCCACAGCAGGAGCCCCTGCAGCCGGCGAGCTTCGCGGACTCGCCGTGCAAGGGTTTCCTCTCCGTGCGTGTGCGCGACCTGCGCCCGGGGCGCGGATCTCTCGTCCGCTCGCTGTCCCCCAACCTGCTCCGGGCGGTGGGAAGAAGGAAAAAAGCCTCGGGAACCTCCCGCCCGCCCCCCAAACTGTTTGGAAAGTTCAGCAAACACTTCGCCCCGTGGAGCAGGAAAACATCGTTGGAAGAAAGGAAGCGGCGGGTGCGAGCCGAGCTGCGAGCCGGAGCGGGAAGGGAGGAGGAGCAGCAGGGGAAGGGTGTTTGCTGGAGGGGGGTGGTCGCAATGGAGAGCAGATGTCTCGGTTGCCGGAGCTGCCAGGGGTCTGCGCGAGTGTGTAAGAAGCGGCCCCTAAGCCGGTCCGGGCTGTTCCCAAGCCCCGTCTTTAAGAGTTTCTCGGCGAGTGAGCGTGTGCGAGGGGAGGGGGCGGGCGGGGGGTGCCCCTGCCCCGGTGCCGCAGCCAATCTGGGCCCGCCGTGACGTCAGGCGGCGCTCCCGGGGCTGGGCAGGG
>JAOXXN010000446.1:36375974-36409675 GCA_026770055.1 Myrmophylax atrothorax | reverse complement strand
CGGGGGGGGGGGCTGGGGCCCGGGGCCGGGCCAGGTGACCGCGGCGCGCAGCGGGAGCGGGGAGGGCGCGGGGTCCAGGCTCCCAGCCCGCCTCGCTAAGCAAGCCTCAAAAATACCTGTTGTAACTTACAGGCACAGACTTGCCGTGTGTCCCAGCTGTCCCCCGCAGTTGGGTTGGCGTACCTGTACGTTTGCAATAGCTCAGCCTTTCCGTTCCATTCACTTTAAAGCCCCGAAAGCGTTGTGTACATGCTTCACTGTATAGGTAGGAACTCGCTTAAAGCACTTAGATTAAAGGTAAGCACGTTCCTTAGTCTCAGCCTGATGAGAGCCAGACGTTGCTCTTAACAGAAATCCTAGCAGGATTAGGAGGGACTAGACACTTTCTTGGCTTTCTTTATGTTTCTAAAGCAGTGTGTATTACTAAAGAACAAAATACAAAACACAATTGTACACTTGTAATTAATATATAAGCAAAACTGCTCACGTTTTTCTCCAGTGTGTCTTAACCAATCTCACCCTTTAGCACTGTAAACAAAAAAACCCAAAGTTCACAAAATAACCCAAAGATTACATCTTTTAAAGTACTCAGGGGCTGATGTATCCGAGTTCTTCCCAAGAAACTTTGTGAAGAATCAGTTTGCAAATCCAATAGCTTGGAATTCAGGTCCTCCTGCCTGGGTTCTTCTCTGCTCTTTTCCAAAGCTTTAAGGACACTGACCCCAGCTCCAAACTGATGAGATTTTGCTCTTAAATGCTCTTGGCACAGTTACACAGCCGGCAAGTGGAGCAGGAGGGTTTTACATTGACAAGATTCCAGGCAAGAGCCAGTGTTAGGAGGACAACGGTCCCTTCCTCCTTAGTTCTCATCTATTTAAAACTACTCAAAAATAAATAGATGTTTTAAATAGATGAGAGCATGGAGCTTGCTATAGTCACAGTGTAAGGGAGCCATATCTATGTTAAAGGCTTCTGCTCCAGTGCCTCCAGCAGTCTGAATTGAAACCCAATGTTTGAAAACAAAATGCCATAAGCACTTGGAGCTTCTAAATCCACAGTGGGTTAAACGAGAATGAAACTCTGTGGTGCTTCAGAGGAAAACTGAGATAAATCCTGAAAGTTCCAGAGCCCCAGTCTGAAGATAACTAAGAAATTAACTGTGAGACCACTGCCTCCTCTTTTAGCAAACATACATCTGTTGTTTTTTTAACTTGGAAGACATTCTCAGCAAGTGAACTGTTCAGCCTTCCAAAGGCTAATTATTGTGAATCCCGAGCATGCTAAATGTTTTTACAGTATTTAGGGGACAAAAAAATACGTTGAAACAAGAGTAGGGGCATGAGGACTGAGTAAGTAGAGAGAAATTGATGTGGTACTAGGAATTGTTGCTCTGCACAAGGCTGCTGTCCTTCAGAAGTTTTCCAGAATGAGATCACAACTACGTGTGTGGCTTGGTTTATTGAACAGAGGGCAAAAACTGCATCATTCCACAGCAGAAGCCAGTTGCTTTTGAGAAATGTGGGGTTTAAGTCACAACAAGCAGGGGGCAAATGGGTGTATTACTGTCAAATGGGTGCATTACAGCAAATGGTAAGGGACATCAAGGGAAATACATTCACAAAGGTGGATACCGTGCTTAGAATCACTGAGGTATAAAAACATTCTTCAAAAAATATTAGGTATTATCTGCAATTAATTGGTTGAGGTCAAGCACTCCTCACAAATTTACATGGCAGATCTGATTTTCAGTGTTCTCTTTTTTCCCTCTGGTAAGGAAATCCACTCTTTTCTTCTGTTTGTCTGCTATCTGTTTTTGCTCTCTCCCTCCCTCCTGCTCCTCCTCCACAAGTCTGGAGGGTCTTGGATGTTAAGGACCAGGTTTTCTTGCAGTAACACATTAGGTTGGCCACAGAAGTTTTAACAGCAGAAGAGAACTTCACTGAAGTTCTGTAGTCAAAAGCTCAGCTCAAAATTTCTTCACATGTTGAAGTTTCTGCTTCTAAAGGACAAAAGTGCATCCAACACCAAACAGCCAGATGCTGGCCTTTCAAAATCAAGCCAGGTGGCTGCTAAATTTCCTGAAGATTTTTTAATAAATGGTATCACTGCTTGTAAGAAACCTGCACTGGCTGCCTCCCCACTCCCTGACTTGAGTTAGCAGTGACAAACAGGAATTAGCATCTCACACCATCTTTCAGGCACACCTCTCTCTTGAAGAAGAGTTGGGAAAGCAGTTTGCACTGCTTCTGTTCTTTTCCCCTGTGGTTTGTGCCTAAGGGGTGAACTTAAGGAAATGTAAAGAAAGTTCCTTAGTCTGTACCAGAGGGGCAGACCTTTGAGTGCTGTGCTGTAAGGGTGTAGCTGAGGCTGAGATGGGCACAACTGGTTGGAAGACTGGAAGAAGAACAGAGGAAGCAGGCAGAATTGCTGCCCAATGAGATGGCAGTATTGCTTCAAGGTTTAAAGGCTTAATAGACAGGGAATAAGTGAGTCTGAGTATCTACAAGAACTAAAATAGCATTATTCAATCTAAAATTAAGGATAAACTGCCCTACATGTTTTTGTTGAAGCCTTGTGACTTTGAGGCTAGTCCCATGTGTTGAATGAGGAAGGACAATTTTTCTGAGCTGTTGAAGTTGGTAGCACTCTGACTTCCATCATTCTTGTCATCAAACCAAGGAGACAGGACTGTGGCCCTGTGTCTCATGGAGGATTGTGTGGTGCATAGGCTTGCAGGGCAACGAGGGACCTTTGCTGGATGCTTCATTGAAGACGTACATTATGTTGAGGGTAATGTCATCTGAGCATGGGTGATCACTGAGCCAACCTTATGGGTCACAGTGCTACAGTATCCCCTTGTGACTCAATGTCCATGTTAGCCAGGCAGTAAGCTGAATGATCGGCAATGCCTGATGTGTCAAGCTACATGGCCAGTATTTGGTGGTCTGGTAGGTCCACCAGGCAGCAAGCCTTAGCCTGTAAGGAAAGCTGTGTTTGGAGCTCACACTTAACATTAGAGTTTGACAAGGCTCAATGCTGTGTTTAGCCTCAATGTTGGCTGTAGAAGAGAAATTTTACAGTACTGTAGCTCTATTAGCTTCGATAATATTACTCCAAACTTCTTTTGAGCTAAAGGAGGAAAAGCAGTCTCTATAATTTCTTGTAAGCTGAGAATCAGCTGCAGACCTGTCTTTTCCTTTTTTGTACCATACAATTATCTGCAAAAAAGTCCTGTATTTTGCTGGCTAAATTATACCTTTGACCATAGCTCTGTACAGGTAACATGACTAATTTAGTGTCTTCTTTTTGAACAAAAGAGAACAGCTTAGTCTCATTATCATCAGAGTAGGAAAAAGAAGGAATTCATGTTTATTATGTCACTAAAGCATATAGCACACGTGACTGAATACATACATGTTTTGCAGAGTAAGACCATGTAGATGTTCATCTCATTTCTGCATGGTATTTTTCAAACCAAATTGTACCTTCCAGCCCTGACTGTTGCTTGTTCCTTGAGGCAGAAACTGTAATCACTCTATGGTTTGCAACTATAATATCCTGAGGCCCCAACTGTTCCTGAGTGTTACCACAGTATAAATATCATTAATAATGTTTCACAAAAGGAAAAGTACTGCTCACTTTATCCCTGTAGGAACTTACATTTACCTGCAAGGAACTCAGAGAGTCAGACTAGGTCTGGATGGATGTATGAGGCTTTGGAAGGAAGCAGCTTAGCTTTGTTGGACCCATTCACTACTGGTGACCTTGTGACTTGGAGATCTGTAATGATCATACTTGGAACATCTCAGTGATTCCAGACTCACACTACATTACCTTGGGTAAACAACCTTCTGCCTCCCCCTTGCTGAATCCACGGTGTATGAATGCATCTTTGTAGTGCCTTCCCCAGCACCTCCTCTGAAAGAAGTCATCATCTCCCAAGGCGGCGTTATTGCCGCTGCAGTCAGGGCTCTGCTGCATTAAGCACCGTACACACGCGAACGAATAAATCATACTGGCTTCTCTGACTGGAAGTCACACGGTCCTGAAGCAGACTGGCTTTTCAGGGATGAAGGAACTTTTATGATGAGCTTGGTCTGTGATATGAATTCTTATCTTGGAGCAATACAGGTCCTGCGTGGCACTGGGTTTCTGAAGCAGACAGATTAGCATATGGGTAGACCAGAGCCACAAGCCTGGATGGGAAAGGAAAACAGACCAATGATAGCAGAGGCAGGGGTCATCTCTGCTCCTTAGATTGCTACTAAAAGAGATTGCAATAGGGACTTTTTTTTTTTGGCATTAAGTGACACTGAAAGTTGAATCCATTTAGCAAAAGTCTGATGCCAGTCCCCAACTACTGACCACCACCATATCCAGCAAAATACACACTCAAGGCAAGTAGGAGTTGGCTTCTTTTTAATTTTCTGACATGACAGTTGTAGTGAAAGAAGTTGTGGAGATTTGCATAGCCTTGAATTCCATTTTCCCAAACTAGCAGAAATTCCTTCTAGAGTATTTGGCAGTTTCACTGTTATCCTCACATACATAAAATAACTGATTCAGAAATACAAGATTTTTTCCAAGATATGAAAATCTCCACATTGTGCTGTTGCAATTATTCTTCCCCTCAGGGAAATAAATATATCTTTTCGACACAACAATTAAAATATCCATTGAACTTTTTTATTACACCATCCCTTGCAATTGTTTGTTTCTTTGTACAATCCCATGTACACCCAAAGTAAATAAACTGCAGAGGAAATTAGGTGCAAAGGCACACACAAATAAGAAAATATATTTCATTATTTTACTTTACCTTAGGAGAAGACATATTTAAACAAATATATTCTTCACAAAAGCAAAGTAAATATTATAACTAATATTTGAAAACTCTCACAGTGTGGCTATGTCATATGTCAAGAATACCAACCTCTACAAAAATCACCTCCAGCAGTGAATCCTGATTTTTTCACTGTTGTGCTGTGTGCTGCTGACTTCTAAAAGCTGAAGGAAATAGAGTCTGTGTAAAAGCTGCTTCTGACTTGAATCAGCATTGAAGAACATCTTTAAGTTTTCATAATTATACATAATCTAGGCAAACCAGCAAATTGGCATAAGTGGAAATGAAGCAGACAGAAGTATTATGAGACTATGGAAAGAGGAGCCATGGCTCATGAGAACACCAGCCATGATTAACCCTGCTGCTTAATAACTTGAAGGGTAATGCTTTCAAACCCTTGTCTGTGCTTGGTCTCCCTCTCTGACAGTCTGGGATAATGTTGGGTGGGCGGCTTTGGTCCACTTTAGTCTTGCTCTCCATATCACAGAGACATAAACCCAGCCCTGCTTACACTGCTGTGCTATAGGCTAGTACCTGAGCTTGACAGGGTAAACAATTGTTTAAAAACCAGCTGGGCACACAGAGCAGCAGATCCTGGCTGTCTGAATTTAAAAAAGGGTAGAAACTACTTCTAATGATGCACTTGGAGCAGCTCCCAGCACACCAATGTTAGAGGTTGAGAGTATGTGTATAGGTTCTCTGTCTGCTGCTCTTTCAAGGTTTGTGGTGGAAGGTGATGGAATGAAAATTACAAGCTTTCTTTTTTAAAAAAGTAGGTAGGGAGAAAAATGCTGGGTTTTCATTTCCATCACTTTTTCTCCAGTAGCAAAATGCGTCTGCAGAGGTGTTTAATGTCAGTCTGCAGTGTGTCTGTGTTTTGCATCAGGATGCTTGAACACTGACCATGGTCTGAGCAGGAAGAACTCTGAGGATCCCCTCTACCCTCAGTTACCATATGCCTCTGTGATGAGGTGTGGCATCATGCCTAACAAGCAGCCTCAGGTGGAAACAGGCACAGCTGCTGCCCATTTTGGGTGGATCAGAAACCACTCTCAAGAAAGCAAGCCTGCAAGGTAATATTATAGAAGCCTCCCTGGGGTAGGCTACAGGTGGGAAGGAGATTGAGGACTGGAATAGAGGGCATGGCAGAAGGGATAAAGCAAACCCCAGAAAAAGGCTGAACACCTGAGCTTACAGATGATGTCAAGCACAATCTGAACTGACCTTGCCACCAGGCAGGTGGTAACATAAGAGTACCCTAGAGAGACACACCAGCCCAGCAGAGAGGCTCACCTGTATTTAGAAAACAGAAATTCAGTGTGGCCTTATAGTAAAGAGGCTTAGGCAAAGAGGGCCTGATAGTGGCTGACTGCACCAGATAATCAAAACATAGTCTGTAACCAGCCAAATCAAAGTGATGTGAGTGACTACTTGACTAGAACATTTTTCAGGTTAAAGTCAGTTTTGCTATGCTCACCTGTTAGGGTCAGGACACAGCCTAAAAAACAAAACAAAACAAAACAAACACCAAACAAAGAAGAGAAGTATGAATATGAAAATAATAAATTTTATCCTCCTTTAATAACTGTACTTCAATTAAGTCTCTATAATTGACAGAAAAAGTGTGAATATGAAAATCATACATTTTTATCCTCCCTTAATAGCTATATTTAAAATAAGTCTCTATAATTGTCAGAAAAAGTATGAATATGAAAATCATACATTTTTATCCTCCCTTAATAGCTATATTTAAAATAAGTCTCTATAATTGCCAGATTGTTTTAAGCCTGCCATTGTAATTTACCATGCCATTCTAGAGCAGTAGCAGATGAATCTAAACAGTACGTGGCTTGTGGTCCAGCCGCAGCGAGCCCACGAGCCCGTCCTGCTGTCAGACATTCCCGTGACGGCCCGCCGGTGAGTCACGTAACCGCAGCTCTGGCTGCCGGCAAACGGAGCCCACCTGAGGGGCGGCCTTTCACTCCGGCCTTCATTCAGGCACTCACTCGCTTCTCCCAGCGGGGCTCCCGGCTCCGGCACAGGCGCTGTCTCGGCAGAGGCGCGCTGATGGTCTCCTCAGAAGCCTTTAGCACACAAAAACAGGCGCTCCCGCTACATCTGCAGGCTCATTCATTGGAATACACAGATTTGCAGAGCGATGTAATAATATCACATGCAGCAGAAAGGAACAACATGCAGAAAGTCTTTCAGCTATACACATCTGTGTTCCTATTGAAAAAAAAGTCTGAAGGTGTGCCTCAGTGCTAAATAGTCTGCGAGTGAGACTCTTGTTTGAATCACATGTAGTTGGACTGTAAAGAGTAGAACCATTACCTGTCCAGACCAGGGTCATCCAGGGAAGCAAGCGTTTCTAGCATGAAGTTTCAGCTCAAGTAGCCTTTTTTTCTTTTTCTCATGTTACTTGTGTTGACTTCCAGCCAGCAGCACACAGAAAAGTCAGACAGTTCCCTAGATTCAGGATCCATGCATAGGTGAATTTGCTAGCACTGTTCACATTGAAGTTTAAAATTTTTGGAAAAATTAAAAAATCAGACTCCTATCATTTTTTTTCCAAAACAGGCACAGCATTTTCAAGAACTGTAGTTTTGACCTATCAAGACTTGAACTGAAAAGATGTAACCTGAAAACAAAAAGAAGGATGTGCCTCTGCACAGAAGGTTTTCATCTATTCCTATTCAAAGCACATTGATGGCCATCTCTGATCTAAAACCATGTAATACCTATACTCCTTCTAAGCTCAATTAATCTGTTGCTCCTCATTCTCTGTGGAGTTGTAGCCATGGCTGACAAGGATCAGGATTCTACTCCAGGACGGTAAGTTTGATGATTTCCAGAGTTGATTTAAAGGTAACCACGATTATGAAAATCAGAAATTATGACCACCAGCTATTTAAATTGAGAGAAGCACTCTCCAGTCAAGAAAACCTGAAGAAAGATCATATGTAAGTCCTAAACATTGGCAAAAACACCAGTGGGTTTTTTGAGTGTTTGACAGTATTGCAAGAGATACACTACATAACATTTTCAGGAGCTGCAGGAATCTCTTGTGATTCTGTACAGTTCAGCTCATCAACTACTGATATTTTCAACTTCAGTGCTTCATTATGTAAAGCAGGCCACAGTCATACAGTTCTTCAGTCTTCTCTTGCCATCTCTGTTACCATGTATCTTTCAAAGACTGGAATAGATTTATACTAATTGACTTTGGTGTGTTGAAAGATAGGGTTGATAAATTGAACTTTTCTACTACCTTTTCTTATGCTTTGTTAGTCTTAAAATGAGGTGGGCTTTTTCCTTCTGAAAGAATTTAAGATTTGGTTTTATTGCAGAGAGGATCTTGGTGACTTAACAAAACATTTTGGTAGAACAAAGTTTTTTTACAAATAGTTATGTTAAATCAAAGATTCACAACAGCAGTTTAAATATTTCCTTACGGTTTGACATAGGGTTTGTAAAGAGAAAAAAAAAAGAAGAAGATCCATATCCATAACTCACATATTAAAAGGTTTTGTTTGGAATCTGCATCCAAATCTCATCTCATTCCAGTGATCTCCAAGTTTCCAGCTGGCAGTGCCTGAGGATTAAGTTCTGCCCTGCTCTGGAGAAACTGAGGAGTTTTGCTTGACATATGCATGTTTTAGACCACTATTAGGAGCTCTGATCAGCACATTAGGGAAGTCTGGTTTTTTTTCCCCTTTCACTGAAAACTTGTTTGTACAGATGAGCTGAGGCTGAACTTGCATTTAAACTAAACCACTTTAGCAAGTCATTTTCTTGAATGTAACTCCTTCCAAATGTTTCCAAAGCAATTTTTTTAAAGTGCCCATAATGTTGCCACCAAACAGGTAGCGTATTATCCACATTATGAATAAAAATCAAAAAAGAGGTTTTTTTGAGTTGTCTAATGGAGACTTTTGTGAAGAAGAATATGCGTAGCATACTGTTGAAAGAGCTACTAGGAATCCTCAAGGCAGGGAGCATTCTTCTTTATTTTTGGTATGTGTGCCAGCTGTAAATAACTGTTCAATCGTTTGTTTTGTGTACTGCATGAAAAAGAGTTAATGTGACATCTAGTTAAGTAGAACATACATGTTGAATACTCCATTAGCTGGTTTTCACAGTTAAGAGAAATGTGCTTTAGGGCATCTTTTTCCTCTCTGACTGTGCAGTAATCTTCAGTGCATGTTAGCCTGTATCATGAAAGCTTATCTACTCAGCAAAGGAGGCTTCACTGCTAAAGTAGTTTAGCTCTATGCCAAACTGGAAAACTTCACCCTCCCACGGGGTAAATAAAATCCCAGGATAAGCACGAGTTCAAGTCGAGCAAGTTCTTCACCAGTTACTCTTTCCATGAGTCACACACTTCTCTTCTGTTGAATCTGTCCAGCTCCTTGTCTCAGTGATATAAGATCAGCATAATCCAAATTATCCTTCATAGCTGAAAACAATACTAACCTCTAATATTAACAAGAATAAAAGCCCTCTGCAGTTACAAACCTGACTTTTCTTCTTTCCTTCTGCAGTTTTCTTCCTTTTCCTGTTTTCCTAGGTCTGGCTTTCTAATCAGAACAACGTGCTTACCCTCTCACATTGATCCTTTCTAAAGCAGCCACCAATCTTCCCAATGTTTTTCAGTCAGGGAGATGCTCTTCTTTTCTTACACTATCTGATTGTGTCTCCATTAGGAAATGATGTTGTTGGCACGTGATCATTCCTCACAGCATAGGTATAGACTCAAATCAGCAGCGGTTTGGTGGTAGACACGGAGCCCGAGTTCCAGGGTTAGCACCGCCTGTTTCAACCCCCTGCTAATTTGAAACAAGATTCTTATTTTGGGGAAAAGCTAATGCCCTTTGAGCATACTGTCTGATCCTGTAATAAATTAATCTTGCACAGTGTTTTAACTATTATATACAACCATTGTTTCCACAAGGTAATTCCAGCAAGAACTATAAACACGAAAATGTTTTTACTTTTGTGACTTCATAAACCAGAAACACTCTCTCAGAGAATAACTTGTTTTACCCAAAAAGGGGCATATAGCACAGTGATTAGCATCTTTCAGGGCTGGGTGTTATGGATGGTACATGGGAAACTTTTGTTGAAAAGGAAGAAAATAACACATTCAAAAGAACAAAGAAGACTTAAACTGAGAACGTGTGTGAGAAACCATGAGTTAGTTTTTGTCACTGATAGTGCTGATTCCACATATTATAAGCCCATCTGAAATACTGTGCACAGAAAGCAGAGTAGTCCCAAGGGGGACCTTTGGGGTTTATTGGGTATTATGTGATACGTGCACAAAGGGTTGTGTATTGGCCAAGAGAATCTTGTCACAGCCAAAAATCCCATTGAACCACTTGGAATATTTTCACAGTTTCATTTTCCAGGATATCTCCAGAAGTGTAGCTAGTGATGTCTAAGCATAGTGGAAGATGAATGGTATTCTCCTGACCTTCAGTAGTAGGTTAAGCCACTAGGTAGTCTGTTGAGTCCAAAAGGAGTTACGCTAATATTTTGGCTGCCTGAACCTGTAATTTAAAGGTGTTTAGAGTTACAGGTTTATGAGTATACTGAAGTAACAGAAACTATAGCACAACATGCTTTCAACTGCAGGCAGTTAATTATTCTCTGTTTATCTCTGTTTGTTTTACTAGGTCTCTTTTTTTACCTACATGTTTTACAGTAAACAAGAATAAACTTCATTAGGATTTATATATAACAAATGCCAATGTACTTAGAGGAAAAATACAAGCCCCATAACAGATTTTGCTTTGTTTTAAAAGTACAATGGTGTGAAAGCTGAGCACATGGTTTAGGTTCCCTTTTATCACTTTAGAGTGTTGTCTGGCTTTTCCAAACCATATACATAAATATGACCATGTAACCAGAGGATAGGAAAACACTTGTCTAAACATGTGCTTGCCCACAGTACCACAATTTCCAGACTCAGAGCTGGCACTGTGTTCTGACACAGAAATTAAGGGTTGCACCACACATTCTGAACAATTGCTCTAATGTTTGAAATACAATGGCTACACTGTTTTGTTTCCAAGTTCTTTGGTAAAAATCAGTACAGATTTTTCGGTATGATATTAGCTCTCCAGATACTGTAGAAAAGTATCCAGTGTATTATTTCTGAATTAGCTGTAACTTCTAATACTCTAAAAAAAAATCTTCAGATTAAAGCTTAGGCAGAACTTACTGGCACTTGGGGCAAAAACTTGGAAATTCAGTGAAAATTCTGAATAGTAGTAGCCTGTGGATTTAGAAGCAGCAGGTGGAACACAAACAAACAAATAAAACAGGTTTTCTAAGAAAACCTCCAAGTTACATAGACCAGTTTCATTATTATAAACCAGCAAGTCAACCAAGCACCATGTTTTATGAGGTGTTAGAGAGTCAGAGGAAAAGGGCCTGGGGAACTGTATGAAAAAATAGAAGTGCAAGGTAGTGGAGAAAAAAACCCCACATTTGCCCCCATTAGAAGACAATTCCCTGTGCTGGGTGCAGTTGGGATATATGCTGTATAACCACACACAGCCCGGTGCTCCTCAGCCCAGAGAAGTTCACTTGAAAAACCTCAAAGGTTTTCCCAGCCTCACAGGTATTAACCTCTGTAACACTGTATGGATCACAGTCCAGCCACTTCTGCATACAGACATTCCTCACTGAGTGGTTGTAAGACAGAAAGATTTCGGGGACCTATTCATTCTAAGCTTATTTCTTAATGGCAACTCGTATTTCTTCTTTCCTGGTGTCCAAAACTGACCTTTTCATTTCGACTCAAGGAAAGCACCTCTGTGGGACAAATGCACTGAGCAAACAGCTGCCAGTAGTACGGTAGGATGCCTGTCATGACACCAGTAGCATGACTTGCCTGTCACTATATCCTTCTGTGAGGCTCTAAAAGAAGGAGAAGGTGCTTAGGTGTTCAAAATTACTTTTTTTTTTTTAAAGAGACATTGAAAAATGTGAGCCAAAAAGTGATCTTTGCAACCTTGCAGCTATCCATGATCTCTGCTGCATTTAACCCAGCTAGACAGAATCTTTTGACTGAATTATAGGAATGCTACAGCAATTTTTTTCCCCTTATACTTCAGTAGTTCTCAGCAAAAATGTCAACTTATCTGGGCTTAAGCTGACACTGCTGTGGCTCACTGTCG
Organism: Myrmophylax atrothorax; assembly: GCA_026770055.1. Taxonomy (NCBI): domain Eukaryota; kingdom Metazoa; phylum Chordata; class Aves; order Passeriformes; family Thamnophilidae; genus Myrmophylax; species Myrmophylax atrothorax. The sequence goes on along the minus strand of JAOXXN010000446.1, from coordinate 36,397,645 downwards.
TTTCTAACACTGTCTAGTTCTGTTAAGCAGCTAATAATACTCACACCTATGCAACACTTTTCATTTATAGACTTCAATACACTGGCACAGCTGCACCCCCATTTTACACAGGGAAAAAGTCAAGGAAAGTGAGGCCAACACTGGACTTTCTGAGGCATGCTGCAGTTTGGGTGGCAAGAGGCTGACAGATATTGTTTTTTTCCTCTGGTGTGCTGGAAAAGGGTTTAATTAGCCACAGCAGATTTCAAGTGTGCAGCCATTTATGGGGCTGAGGGCCCCACAGGGTTCCCACATGTCTGGAAGGCACAGCTGGTTGTGCTGTGGGTGTGGGGGCTCAGCCCAAAGTGTGGCAGCTCCCTCCTGCCACAGCCCTGGGGCACAGCACATCTGCTACACCCAAACACTGCCTGCTGCCATGGGACAGGGAGAGGCAGGAATAAAGGAGAGGGAGATGCACAGCCTTGGAAAGGTTGCTGAATGGGGTCAGAGGGGAGGTGAAGGGGAGACTGTGTCAAGAGAAGGGGACACATAGCAGAAACTCCCAGGAGAGTGAGAGAAAATTCCTTCAGGGGAGAAGAAGGGGGACACATTGCACCTCATATGCTTAAGTTTTGGTCCAGCAAAAAAGTATAAACCTCCCTCAAGTGTCCTTAAATTCGAGGAGCTGGAATACAAAGGTGCCTGGGCTTTGCAGCCTTAACATCTTTCCACTCAGACATCTATCCATGTTCCTGCCCTGTACTGGAAACATTCATAGAATTATAGTTCAGTTCTGCTGTAAGCTTAACAGAACAGGAAACCAAACCCCTGTCATTGCACAAGAACAAGATGGACCATAAAGCAAGATCCCAGGTGAGGGCTAACTGTGCAGTCCTTGTTCTTTGGAGCAAACCAATCATCCATGGTGCACAGGCATACCAATCTCATTTTCATAGCCCCATTTTCATTGCCCAACCACTTCTTTGAAAGGCTGACGCCCTCTCTTAATTTTCAGCCTCTATTTATGCATCACCACTTTGTATCGACTCCATGCTTTCTGTGTGAGAACTTTCTTTCCACCTTGGCAAAGTTCAGGGCTTTTCCTAAGTGGATAACAGGTATGTCGAGTTAACTTCAAGTCTATTAACACATCAATTATGGATTAATAACAACATCTATGTTTACACAGGACTTTATAGCCACTGTACTTCCTAATACCTTGGAATTGTTAATATAAAATATTAATTCCCTTTACAGAGGTGTAGACAATGTTCTTGTCTTAAACCACTAAAAAAGGTGTAATGTAGAAGTAGACAAATAGATTTATCAGTTAAATAACTAAGCTTTACTCTTAAAAAACCCATTTAAATAACATAGCATTAAAAAAATATTTAAATAGTATGGAGTTACAGCTTAAATAATAGACACATTAGAGAAAACACACTTCAATAACCAAATATTAGAAAGTGTGCTCTGACACTGAAGTTTATCAGTTTTAAACCCCACCAAATATTGGCATACAGTTACTTGACAATTAATCACATCACGGCTTATATGTTGAACAGGAAATACACGTTGGACCCCTCTGTTGAGTATAACTTAGTTTTTATGTAGTTTAAGTTTTAAGGCATTTGTACATTTACCACTTAGAGTGCTAGGTCAAAAAAAAAAATCAAAACCAAACAGAAGCATACTCTAAGAATAGGCTACCAAGTGTTTATAGCATAAGCATCAAAATACTCAGGAAAATCATAATCAGAGTTTTTCTAAAACGGTTTAAAGAAAGTCACCCGCAGCTGTTAGGTTCTGATTTCCTTTCAAAATTAGATTATTAATTTAGATGCAAGTAGAAAGTAAATTTGGCTACCCCATTTTAAGTATCAGTGTCCATATAATGATATTGTTCCCTATTTTGTAGCAATTCCCTAATTACAAAGAAATTCTGAGTTGCTGGAAAGCTGTGCCATCAGACAGCTGGCTCAGCCAATCAAAAATAGGATTTCCTTTTTAAAGTTAATATTGCCATTCATGGCCATGGGTCGTGTGCAGCTCTAACACAGCTGTTCAGGGTAACAAGGAAGCAGACAAAGGCATATTTCAGCCTTTCAAACCTTGCTGCACTGCTTTTGCTTTGGGAAATGATGGGAGGACACGGGCTTCTGGCTGGGGCATACCCCTGGGAGCTGGTGGACAGATACATTTCTCCTTAAAGCTCCTGCCTGCTCATCCACATGGCTACAGAGCCAGACAGAAACACGGTGTGGGGTGAGGAAGACGGGGGGCTGCAGCCCAGCTCTGCTGCCCCTCTGCCAGCTGCAAAGGAAACACCTCCAAAGGCTGCCCTCCCTGCCAGGGCTGCTGCCCCCCCTGCCAGGGCTGCTGCCCTAGTGCTGCTGCTCCCTCATGGACACTGCACACTGAGCTTAACCCCATTACAAGCAGAAAGCAATTTTTTGCCTAGAGGTTGGGAAGGGGAAAACCAAACACAGGCAGTTCCACTAATTTGATTCTTTGGTCATGTTTGAGTGAGTGATGGTACAAAAGTGTCCTGTGATACCTCTGTGTGCATGGGAAAGCAGGCAGGAACATGCACATGGGAGGTACACACAGAACCCTAAAAATAAGAGGCTATAAATGTACAGCACAGTCAAAAGTAAGTGAAATGTTTTCAAAAAATTCTAAAGGGAAGAGTGGAAAAAAAGCAGACCAGCCCTCTGGGAACTCCGCTTTCCTAAGTCATAAAACCCTCTGTTTTCCCCGTCTGGAAAAGTTGTCCACAATGCTCAGAACAATATGCTTTTATTTTTAGTCTTTTATACCAAATAACCATGAAAAAAATATCCAGTGTCAATGGCTGTGAGTGGGCGAAAGCACCATCTTCTAGTTAGGAGAGATATGTTTTCAAAAGTTGGAGTCTAAGACATGAAAGTGAAATTGTTCAACAAAATTTACAAGTAAACTTGATATTTCAGAAACATGTATATGTGCTTAATTTTAAAACATGTTTTTCAACTACTTTAGTTTTTTATGCCATGTGTAAAAAATATTTCATGTTCTTCACTTTGAAATTCACAGAAATTTAGAATCTTAAAAAGTTCCAAAAAATTGATGTGCCAAATGAGTTTTTAATAAATCAAAAAAAATTTATTTCATTGAATAAAATGGCTTGAAAAGAAGCCAAACTTCTAAAATGGAAAGGAAGATACTTTTTTTTTAGTTTTTTTGTTTGTTTTTTTGTTGTTGTTGTTGTTGGTTTTGTTTTGGTTTTTTTTAGTTTTCTGAAGGCATCCAATGGTGCAGGAATGCTTTGTTGGAAATCTAAAGATGGACAAATAATCAAAAACTTGGTGGAGCATGGAGCAGCAGACTGTATTAATTAAACCACAATTATCTTTGTGGCACTATTTGGTTTTGCATGGTCACGCAGTATGTTCATGCATATTGTATTTAATCCTGCTATCACTAGATAGACAGAACTCCAGACACCAGGAATTTCGTTTGGCTAAGTCAAGCACAGTGACTTATTTCAGATGCTGATATCTGTTTCTTAAAAAGAAGGATTGTTACTTTTCCCTGTATATTCTACAGCTGAACTGGGGCTCAGACCCTGTGGGCATGCTCAAGGCAAACCTTCAGGCACCACCCAGATATTGCAGAAATTTGTAAAGATGTTAATGAGGCTTTGCCTGGGTGAGTTGCTGTATCTGCAGCTGAACTGGGTCAGCAACTGAAGCTCCTGGGCACCCTCCCAGCTGCTCACTATTGCTTTTTCATTTTTTCACTGCCAGAGGTTACACTCGCCTGAGATCTGCCTCTGTCACTGCATGCTTAGGCTGACACTGTGAAATTAGGGAGTTGTCAGTCACAATTGCTGTATCATTGATACTTCATAATAGGCACTCAGAGTACAGGTACAATCCCAGCTGTATCTCTCTCAGGTCTGGGATAGCCATTGGCTTTTTAGTTTTTCATGGGTGGCAACCAAAGCAGAGCGAGCCTGGTCAGTGGGCTTGCTAATGCCTGCACCCAACAGCATGGCTAAGGCTGCTGTAGGAGTTCAGAGCTCATAGCAGCAGAAAGTCATTGGAGGCACTTCCTGCCTCGAGGGAGTGGCAAACACCTCTGGGTATATGAGCCCCTCTTGTGCACCTCTCCTGAGAAACTGAAACCTCTGCTCCACTGAGCTAGTCCTTATTCTCAGTCTCTGATGTACCATAAATGTAGACACTCTCAGATCTCAACCAAAGGCAACCTTTCAGTCTGGCACACCACAGGTGCTAAGGAACAGATACAGCTAGGGTTTCAGTGCATTAACTCCTGTGGCAGGGTTCCCCAGCAATCTAACAAACTGTAAGCAGCGGACGAGGTGTTAAGAGGCAGGGTAGTTTTGGCAGCCTGCCATCACAAACCAGTGTATGCTGAATGTATGTCACAGGCAGATGCTGTGCAAAGGTCACAGAAAGCTAAACATTACAAATCCTAGAACATCCTTCCACAATTAACATTTTAAAAATAATGTATATTATATAAACTGCTGTGTTTTAAAGAGGCCAGGGACAAGGGAAGGTAGCCTGCAGCCAGGATTGTGCTAATAAAAGTATACAATAGAATTATTAACCAAGCAACCTTAGGGTTGAGAAGCAGGCAGGGTGAAAGGGGAAGACATGACATAATCCCCGTAGTACCGTGTGAGATTCCAGTGCCCTGAAAAAGGGGACAGATAGGATGGGAAAATCTGTCTCCACCAAGGCAGTGGCTCTGCCTGGGCTTAAAAGCCATGTATAATGTCTCTGAGTACCCAATAGCACACCCCATAGCTGGGGTACACATGGCCTGAAGCTTCATGAGCCCATGAAGACTTAGAGAGTATGCTTATCAAATGTAGTTTTCATAGAAGTTTTTGTTTTACTTTTCCCTACTTTGGCATTACAGATTGATGGTTTGAAGTAATCTTCATCTTTAGGGGAAAATCTGACTATAAGTAACCTCACACACTAAAGCACTCTGATCCTGAGAGCATGGAAACGTTTAAAGCTTTTCCTGTAATCAGTTGTCCCTATCTATCTCTTTCAGGACACCCTAATGATAATACAGTCCACCTGCTCTTAGTCACACAGGCTGTTTGGGAGATGGTATCTCTGGGTCTGAGGTGTGTGAGCATCTGCCAGCAGACTGCTTTAGCCAGGAAAGTCCTCTGGCACACAGGGTGAGTCAGGAGCCTGCCAAGTACAGATCACTACAAGAGAGTTTGCAATGAAACAGTGAAGCCTGCACATGCCTCTTTGTCTTCGTTTGCTTGCTGCTATAGAGGAACATCCAGCTCCTGGCTTGTTTTCTTTAGGTCTACCAGCTCATCTTCCTTTTCACTCCTCAGCTGATTTCGCCAGTTAACTGGGCACTTCTACCAAAAAACCCCTTTTTGTCTCTATTCCTTCTTCCTCAGGACCACCCTTGCATGTAGCTGTGAAATTCCTTGGTTAATTCTTGCTGGCCCTTGATCATGACCTGACATCTTTGTCAGTCTCTGATGTTCAGATTTCTGGGCATGCAGCACAGAGCAGCGTGGGACTGGATTTCCCTGGCCGGAGCCTGCGGAGCTGCCAACATAGTAATGAGGAAGAAGGATGGAGAATCTTAGCCAGACATAAATATGCTTTCTTACAGTAATTAGGAACCTCATAGCAGCTTGGGCATACATTTCATTTATGCTGTCCCAACACTTACTTGCATACTGTATTTTTCTTAGCATTTTTTTTCACCAATCTTTTGAATAGTGTTTTGAAGCAGCTCTCAGTATCAGCAGCAGGATAAATAGTGTAATCCCATTCAACCTTAATTTGTAGTTTCCAGCAAGGATAGTATTCAAATATCAGCTCTTACTATTATAATTATATAAACTTTCCTGCATGCAAACACCCAGTCAAAGGAATGCATATGCCCATACCAAGAGTTCTTTCAATACCTTTGCTGGCATCTGTTATATATTGCCTGAACAAAGAAAGAGAATGGGTCTTTTCAGCCTTCTAGTAATTCATACCTAAGGTCTTTGTTTCTGGGGCACAGGAATGAAGCCGGTCCCCAGAAAAAAAAAATAGTTGAAAAGACCTCAGTGTAATCTTGTTTCCCTTCATGATTAACTGCAACTAGGAAAAAAGGGATCTCTTTCATGAGCTTTAGGTCACTGGAAACATACTGGAGTCATGCTGCTTTGTCAGCTGAACAGGAGCTCCCAATGTGACACAGTGCTAAAAGAGACAATGCTGCTCTTGGTTACACAAGCATATACCCAAGGGTATATCAAGTAGGACAGCTATGGTATGTCTGCACACAGTCCTGAGCAAATACTGCCAGAATACTGTCCTGGCTTAGTGTCTGCAGTTCAGAAGGCATGCTCATAAATTACAGTAACTTCAGAGAAAAGCCACAACGGTGTTTAACATGGACATGACCAATCTTCCTTGTCTTGTAAGTCCTGTGCCAAAATCTCTGTTTGATCAAAAGCCAGGAAAAGGGAATGATCAGTAGAAGACAAAATTGGTCCCCCAGGAGTCCGACCACTCACTGCATGAAAAATGAGACAAGGCCATGATAGAAATGGGCTGGTGATTCCCGATCTTCCATGACCATGCCACGGCCCTGGCAGGAGACTGCACCTTTAACTGCTTGCATTTCATGTAGCTTGAGTGCTGCCAAGTAGCCACCTGGATAATACATATCATATAGGAGAAAGCCCCCAAAATCAGACTATTTGTCTCATCAAAAAACGGGCTAAGGACTGATTTCAAAGTCTGATACATGTGTAACAACTTTGATAGCAACTGTTTCAGTCCAGCAAAGGAGGACTCTGAAGCCTGATTATGAAAAATATACTCATTTCTTAATGTGAACAAACTTTTTGAATGTAATCCAGCATTGGAAATTTTCAAAAAGAAAGCTCAAGGCAACCACAAACTCATTTTCCCTCTTAAAGCCATTCCCATCTGCACAACCCTATCAGAAAGTATTGCTTATTCACATGGTAAGTGGCTGTAGTTTTATGACTAAGAGAAATCTCATAAAAATATTATTTTTTCCCCACATTGAAAATATCAAATAAAAATTCTCATACCCATTTCTAACTTTCTACTTTGGAAATACCTACTTATGACCTATGAATTAATAAACTTGAATTAAAAAACATACCCTAAACTCTAAGCTGTCCAGCTACTGTGGTAGCTCACCTCTTTTCTGAAGGTGGCATGTAACTGCAGACAGTACACATTTATCAGCAAATTGTGCAGGGCCTTCAAATTTAGTGATGAAAAAACCCTTAAACATTCAGAAGCCCCTGGCCAGGATGACTCCTGCTAGCAGTTTTAAAACTTCACAGCGAATTAAGGCACAGAGTAATTTTTTTGCAGTCCATGGATATGCAGAAGAGCTACTAGGAAATGAAGAAAAGTAGGGGTTTCTGGGAAACCAAGAGTTGCAATTATAGACACTTAAAGAACATTAAATGTATTTTTATGAAACAGCACAATCTCTCTTTCTTGGCTTCCTTAAGAACAGGCTAATAGGAATCACGTGGCAATGATAAGTGGTTCAGCAGCCATTATTGTGGCTAGTGAGGTTTTAAAACAACAAAAGCATTATTGTATGTTACTATTAAATTCTCTTTGCCACCATTGATAGAATTGATCAAGTGCCCTTCAGTGAATAAACACATTGGTGAATGACTCTATTTTTTTGGTCAGCTGTTGTGTTGACAGGACCCTTTTATCCTTTGAGTGGCAGATGGTATGTGTGGCTGCTGGGAGGCAGCAGACAGAAAGTCAAGGCAAGAGCTTAGGGACCAGACTAAGAAATGCCAGTGGAAGCTTGTGCAATGTGTGAGAATCAGCCAGACTCAGAAGGGAAGGAGAAGCCCTGTCTAGTGACTGTTCAGAATGATTTGGCCAGCCACTGGGATTATCTGCCTGATGACATGGCTGGTGGTTGCTTTTAAACATGCCGTAGTGATTTCAAACATTGTTTGGTTTTCCCAGCAGTTTCAGAAACCACCTCAACCTCCAGGAAATCAGGCAGGGCTGAACTAACTTGCCAGAGAGGACAACACCAACACAGCAGCAAAAGGAAATGCCAGTTTCTCACATGCAAACATATTAAAGGGAAAGTTATTAGAAGAGTCTTCCTCTAAATTTACATGTTGAATATCATAATATTTTGTGTAAGTCCAAGTGTTTTTGTTATTTTTAGCACAACTCTACCAAGTTAAAGGGAGCCACTGGAACCAGTAAATCAACCTATGCCTGCTTTCTGTATCATGACATGCCACATCCAGGATCCCTATGGTTTCCAGTGGTCAGAGGGAGAGCAGCCTGTGACATGAAGCAGGTCCTTGTTCTCAGCAGTAAGAGTTTGTTTCCTATTTCTCCCTAATGCTGTGTCCTGTCTCCAGCAGCAGGCCTGGCATGCCAAGCACCATTCCTACTCTCCCACGCCAGCTCAGCAGGGAGAATCGGTGCAATGAATTTTGCAGCTATTCTCTCTGTCCACTCGTCAGTGTCACCAACTACATTCCTGGGACCTGACACACTCTGGAACACCTCTGGTACACATTTTTCTCCTCCACTTTTGGCTCATTACAATGGTTTTCTTAGAAAAATGAACTAACTATGGTCATATGACTTTAAAATGTAAAGCAGACGTTTTGGCCCCTCAGCAAAACATCTCTAGAGTGAAGTACTGTAGAAACATACAGAAGATGTTTTGACCACAAGAGGGTGCCTGCATTGTCCCAGATTTAAAGTAAAACCAGAAAACCATGTTTTAGGAGAGAAAGAAAACAGCAAGTATGTATTTGTACTAGGGTAGCACCTACAAGGCATGGAGTGATGATCAGCTGATTGCAACACACTGATGAGACAAAGGGAAAACAAGTTGATGTGGGGTGAGCAGGGTGTGCTGCCTGGTACCCACCCCATCAGCTGTGCCCAGAAATTATCTTACAGAGGAAACTCTTGAGGAATAACGTGAGTTTTTCTGTGAATCTATATGTGAAATACAATGAGATTGCTGCCTCCGCCCATGTTCATTTCAGTAAAAGTAGTACTGTAGATACAAGTCAAGTTTTCAAAGCTGTTATCATATGTCATGGTATTAATGTCCCTGTCTTAAACTGTGAAATTTTTCAATCAACGATAGTTAATCAACATTGTGCATATATCTAAGACAGGGTTAGGCATCCCAGCTGCAGTAAAAAGAACAGACTTCAGAAATACAGTTTCTAGTTAACGCTTCTAATTACAGTGAGAAATCCCAGAACAAAATTTAACATGTAAGATTGGAAAAGCCTGAAAATAGTGTTTTTTCTCCCTAAGAAAATGAACTGATACACAACTGAGAGATACCACTTTTCAGTATCTACTGAGCTGTCAAACTGTAAATCTCAAAAGTACTTGTTCTCCTTATGTCTGCACTTGGCTTTTTATATCTGTGTAGAATGAACGCACACCATGTGTATTACCATACCCCATGCTTATGGTCTAAAGCAACTTTTGAAAAGTATCCCTATATAATCATGTTAATAACAAAGCAGTAGGAATTCTAGTCCAGCATTTAATGTAATAAATCCTGTTTATGCTCTGTGCCTTTTACAGTAGGCCACCTATACAAAACAATGGCAGTAACGTTACCACATAGAATTTCAAAAGATGGGAAAGTTAGTGCTGCTTGAATAAGCAATTTACAATCTTGCATGTTCTTGCTTAGAAACATTGTTCAAAGGAAACAAATCTTCCAGCTGAAAGCCTCCTTCCTAGAGTCATCCAATAATACATAAATAGGACCACTTAGACACAGTATTTGTCCCCCACCCTGACTTATTCATCTATTTGTAGTGGATGTGAAAGCTTGTGGGTGGCCTGACATGGTCCTCATTCAATTTTATTTAATTACTCACTTGATTTCACTTGAAAGAACTATTAAAATGGCATCTTAATTGCTCAGTGTTATCCAGAATCTCTTTCAAAGCCCATAAACTGTCAAGGATTAAAAATGATGTCACTTTTCTGAATTCTCTATTCAGAGGGAAAAAGAATAAAAATCTCCATCCAAGCCAAAATAAATACATAAACACAAAAATACACAGCCCTCGAGGAGGGGGCCAGCTCTTCCCCTCCCCCTGTGCTGCACTTCTGCTGTGACCAGGATTTGAGGAAAGCAGATGAAACACTCCAGCCATAAAGGTTTAAGCATGAGGGAAAGTCATGTTTGGGATCCTCAGATCCTGGATGATGGAGTTTCACAGCCACAGCCCACTCCACCCCCCAAACACATGGGAACTCCCATCCTGGGTCAGATGAAAGGTCCATCCAGCCCAATATCCTGCCTTTGACAGTGGACAGAGGCAGATGCTTAGGAAAAGAATGTAAGAACAGGGTACATGCAGAGCGAGTCCCTCTCCACCGCCAGCCCCCCACTCCCCTTAATATCCGCCCTGTTTCCGACAATCAGCAGTTTAGGGATTTCCTGAGCCAGATGTTGCATCTGGGCCACTGCTTTTAATAGCCAAATAGAAATAGAGCCTCTTTTCTACAGGGGCTTGGCTGGAACTCCAGCCAGCCTTACACAGTAGCAGCCGCAGAGAGTGGCTGTACTGCTTCACTGCAACCACACAAGGTTTCTTCCTGTTTCTGACCTCCATATATAAAAATGCCATCAATTCAGGATTAGCCCTAAAGAAAATTAATAGCCATTGGACTTTATAAAGCTAGATTATGCCATCAGTAGTCTTGTTAAGCAATCTGTTGGTTGAGTGTAAAATCCTGTTTTTACATGCACAAACACACAACCTACGTCTGCAGTCAGATGTTAGCTGCAAGACATATGGAATATGCCCCTTAAATATCTTACATATCAGAGAAGTTTGGTTGGATATTTGATTCAGATGTATTCAAACTATCTGGGAACTGAAAAAAATAAAAAAATAAAATTGATAAATATTGGAATAGAATCATAGAGCATTAGTGCATTGGGCCATAATGTCCCTTGAAGTGCTGTAGATTCCTTGTACAGCAGACATCACATATTGGCTATAAGGATGAGCTCTTACAGTTCCCAGTTCTAGAATTAGATTATTTTTTACTTTCAGAGAGTGTAAGAAGTGAAGAGAGAATACCTTCCTCAGGAAATCAGATTTTTCTGTGCTTGATCTTCATGCTTAGCTTTGCTTTTTCTTTGTTTTATTAACTGATTGGAAAGCAAAATGTCAGTTCTGCTTTAAATAAAGTCATCTGCCCATCTTCTCCTGATCAAATGCCACCCACTTTCTTTTTTTAAAAAAATTATTTTTATGGAGTTAACTCAAAAATAACTGAACTCTGAAACCGGGCACGCAAATAGTTCTAATCTTAGTGTACACACATGTTCAAGCTTGAAAACAAACTAAGATAAAAATAAAGGTGTTGGCAATTCTGAATATGTCTGTTTGGCATCTGCTAAAACTTTTAGAATGTCCTGCTTAAACTCTCCTGTATTTTGTGACTTCACACATATATACCTGCTCAGAAGGCTCTGCAGAGGCAGCAGACAATGAAGCAGCGCAATGCCTCCCACTTATCACAGCAGAATCCTCTGGATGGTGAGGGAAAAGAAGAAATTGCCTAAGCACAGACACACTGGGAAGTGTTTTCTTGCAAGTGCTGCAGATCCCAAATACTTTCGTTGCATTTTGATACTTTAAGCTCTGCAGTTGACTCTAAGCACTTGACTGGCAACAGTTCCAGTCCATTGATCACTCAGTGTATCACAATATACATTAAACTGGTCACACCACATTCCATTGCAGTGAAACAAGAGCATCACTGGCTAATTTTATGATAATTTAGCTCCCGATTCATCAGTGTTTAGGTACATATTGACCTTTAAGGAAGAAGGATACCATTTACACACCCAAGTGTCTTACTTAGTTGGAGTTTACCTAGTTTGGAGTTCACCTACTCCGATGCCCAAAAGCTGTAAGCCCTAATGCCCTTGAATTGGAGTTCTCAACATTTTTAGCTGCCCAAAAGAGACTCAAAACTGAGTCATTGCCCAAGATCAAGGTCAGACCTTCCATTAGGTAGTGATGCCTGCTCCATTTCTCCCTTTCTTTCTTAGCAGCCTTTAGAGGAGTCAAACAGCTTCAAGGAGGAGGGATCCTCTCAATACTCTTTCTGTCACAAAGAGGATTGCAGGCAGTGGAAGTAATGTTTACTCTCTTTCAATCCCCATCCCTTCCTCCTTTGCAATTCTGCCCAAACCTCTCTGCACTCCACCACAGGGTCACCAGTTCTACCATCCCTGTGCAGCAAGAAGAACAGAAGAGAACTGTCTGCAGGGCTGAAAAGGGAAGAAAAAAGCAGATGGAGAAACCAAAATCTTACCCTTTGATGGACTAACTTCAAGAACAGATGCAAGAAATAATCTTGCCCATAGCTTTTAGCAGTTACAATACATTTAAAATGCTATTAATTGATATTCATGGTGTCAGTAAATTCTTTTAAAATCATGAGAATATATCACTGTGTAGAAAGAGACAGAGACTCTACACATTGATATAGTGATTAGAATTGCCAGAAATACTCAGCTGCATGTCACAGCCAGTGACTCCTGTTAGAAAGAGCATCACCACTGCAGTGTGTTACCTCACACATGGGTGTGTATATCAGTCAAAACAGTGTCCAGCCTGAGCTCTGCCACACTCATGCTTGACCTAAAATTAAACATTAATTCACTGAAAAGAGGAGAATGGATAGTTCTGGTTACCAGGGGGGCATACACATGCAAGTAAAATAGGTACTGACAATCCTCAGGGTTCCTGAGATGCAACAGATCATCCACCTGAAAAGTCTTGTCTATCATACAACAAAGCACACTTAAATAATATCTGAATTTACTGAGCATGAAGCATGGACCTCTTCTCTCCAAATGATTCAAATATGGAAAGACTTCAAAGTATGTTTTAACTCTAAGTTGGATTTCTCATAAAGAAATGAAGTACTGAGAGCTGTTGCTAGCAGTCCAAAACAAAATACACATTGTTGCATAGGTGTCGATCTCATAAATTAGAATGTGGCTTTTCCTTAGGCATGACTTCAAACCAGAAGAAATGGATCAGCTTCCTCTGTGCCTAGGTATGTGTTTACATGGACACACCTACATACAGGAACAGCAGTCCTAACACGTTTTATCACTTAAAAAAACCTCCTATGGGAAAATAATGCTGAACGTTGACTTTTCTCTTTTCATGAATTAGAACTCAAGTGATTTCCAGTTTTGACATAGCTCTCAAGAAATGAGTGTTTCTGCCTGTGACTGACATGATTTACATTCCATGTCACCTGAAATTCAAGGGGGCATTCTTCTTTACATCTCCTACTGGCACGTGCTGACTGCAGACATGTAGTCACACACAGTTCTGCAAGCTTGCACCACTCCTGTCAAACTCAAGAACTGTTTTCCAAAATGCAACAATGACAATTCATTTCAAACAAGAAGTCCAATAGCTGTAGTTGCACTGTAACCAGAACTGTCAGTGGAAGCAGTGTATTTTCTGACTAAAAAATTGCTGGCCACTTCAGGACTATACAAAATATAGGGGAAAAAAACCAACCCCAGATATTTAAAAGCTTGCTTTGCAATATTAGTCCAAAGATTTTTTCTTAAACTGGTTTTTTTCCTCCTTTGCTGCTTGCCAGATGTTAACAGGATTGCAGGGCATTTGCACAGCTCATAGAGATCTTTGAGCACAAAGTTTACAAGAGACATATAAAATGCAACTCCTATTCTCTGATACAATTTATTATTTTTAACCAGCCCCAGCGAAAGCAATAAAATTCCCTGCTCAGCACTTGGGGAATGAGTATCTGACAAGGAATGCAGAAGAATTGCCCCCAAATAACTTTGCCCTGACCCACAAAACACAGTGCTAAAACAAATGAGATGGTTCTTCACTCCCCTCCTCCTTTTCTGTGAAGTCAGCATTCTCCACTGAAAATAAACCAGTGTCAATAAGTGACAATTCTGGAATTCTCCCTGGGAGTTAAGTCCCAGCTGAGACACTAAATCACTTCATGAGAATGTGTCCTATTGCAAAACATTTGTATCAGGGTCCCATTGCACTGTCCTTGGGTGCATTCTTTTTTTAATAAAATTGACCTTTTATTCCACTTAGGCACATCATAAAATTGCCACCAAATAATACTTCATGTGGTAGTTCTGTAATAATCAAAGAAATATGCCTGGTACATTATTCTAAATGTTAGTCCTAACCCTTCAGGCAAATACTAATGGATAGTAGCAATTTGTGTACTCATTGGAGCATAAAAATGAACTTTTTAAAATATCTAAAGCTTAAAAAGCAAACAAACAAACAAACACACACAATAGTTTGCTTGTCAAAGCACAAACAACTTCCCCACAAAACATCTGAGAAAGAATGAAAAGGCAAAAGTTTGGACAAATCCAGTTTAGTCATTAGTCACTGTGTGCGAGCCTCTGCCTGCACTAGGAAATTGTGATGCTTTCCTATTTCATGCTGACATGAGTGCTGCTGCACTAAAGAATCACCAAAGGAAGCAGTAATATGTACAAGAGGAGGCAGATTTAGCAAAATGAAAAACATTACTTGCTTTCCTGTTCCAGGACAGCAGATACCATAGCTATCAGTAGGCACATGAAACCAAAACTAGAAAAGCAACTGCAAAGACAAACACCCAACATGTGACATGGCGGATACAAACACAAAGCTGAGTTCCCCAAGGGAATGGACCCATTTCCACCAGAGAATTAATGGCACTGTGCTAGGTGTGCTAACTTACCTTGCAGGAGGCAAAACCCTCTGACTTCAGTCCACGTGGCTATGCCTCGAATTTTACTTGTCACCTGAACTCCTCCAAAGTTTCACTGAAAACAGAACACATTGCTTTGGAATAATTAAGAGATTTTAAATTGTTCTTTTTAAATTAAGTGGTTGAAAATAAACAAGCAGATTGACCCACACATGCAACAAGACTATAATCTCCCCCTTTTTCATTATGCTCCCCTTCCTCCCCACTTTCAAATGCTGAAACTGCACAGTTTGATCTTTCCTTTTCGGAAACTAGAGGCTTTCATGCTTGAGGGCAGCAGGAAAAGCTGCTGCCCACCTCCTCCCTTTTAGGCCTTAGACAGCAAATACCTCAGCTGACATGTCCTGGGAGCCTGCTGAGGTCCAGGCAGTGATTCAGAGCTGCCCCATGGGACCAGCATGCTTGGAGACCAATCGAACCCAGCATGACTTGACCTGGTCTCTTCAGAGCCCCATGTCTTGTGGCATCCTCCAGCCATCCTGGCTCCCAGAGAGGCTTTCACCCAGGAACCTGGAGGAGCAGCAGGACATCAGATGCCCATGCAGTGCTACACTGATATACCCTTCTTGCCATGTTTCTACTGGGAGCACCGGGCCAAGGTGGTCAGACACCAGCTCAATCTTTTACTCACCTCGGCAAAATCCAGGTCCTGTACAGCAAGCCCAGGACAGAGCTTACCTCTGTCTCAGTGATCATGGCATTTGTTTGGAGGAAAGAGGTCTGGTCTTGGTCTCTGTGCCAGAGATCATTTGTAGCTTCTTTTTAAACAATGGACACATGCACGTATACATATACAGGCACGTGTGATGTGACTCTTTGGGATATTTCTGTGCAGGGCTAAGAGTTGGACTTGATGATCCTTGTGGGTCCCTTCCAAATCAGCATATTCTGTGATTTGGTGAAAATCAGAATGTCATTATTACTGACTTTTCTCTCTCTAGATGGAGAAGTTTCATCAAAATGTGTTGCTTACCTAAGACTTCACATTTATGCTGACTCTATGCTAGAAAGGAGACGAGAAACATCAAGCATATTTTCCAAAACATATTGTCCGACTTGGAAGATACAGAATTACATTAGTTACCTTGGTGACCCCAGCAAAAATGACAGACTGTATTTCTGGTGATAGAAGTGACCTGACTGATATTGGTCCCTGTCAGGCAATATACTATCAACTCTGTAAAGAGGAGACACAGTCGAGCCAGTGTTTTCTCCCTTTTAGATGCAGCTCTTATGTGAGAGTGTGGTGGGTATGTTAAATCACAGCCTCTCATAGGATGTTATCATTAAGGAGAGGCACACGGGAAAACAGTAATTGCTACTGAAACTGCTTGATCTTTCACCTCTGTTGCTGGTAACTCAACACATTTCCCACTTCCATGCTTCAGGAGATACTTTAACTTTTGGAAAAATGTTCCCATGTTCCCACACTCCGAGTTTGTGACAAACATTTCAATGTTAAGTTCATTCTGCTGAGCTGATATCCCTGCCTCAGTGCAGGCACTGGTGTTTACATTATGAAATCAGATGCTTAAATGCTGTGCATAATGTCATAATAAGATCCCATGGCTAGAAAACGAATTTAGGTAAGTTCAAATTGTAAAGCCTACAAATTTCTGCTGTGAGGAAGTTAAGCATTTACTTCAAGCTTGTGTCAATATCGAACTTCTTCACACCTGGCTCAAATATTCTAGGCACAAACCAAGAACTGCAGGGTGAAATTCTAAAGTTTGTCCTATAAGAAAAGCTAAAAGAGATAAACATTAATAACCCCTCCTGGCGTTAAAATCTACCAGTTCTTTGACCTGTGATCAGAATGCCATCAAGGGTCATGAAATTTAAAAAAAGGTTTCCCCAAAAGATCTGCTTAAACTACTAATTATTTTTGCCTACTTCAGATGCAACCCTGGTTTTATGCCTTCATTTTCAGATAGTACAAATAATTTTTTTAATTGCTTAACTTTGATTTTATCCTGAAAGACCAATTAAGTAGCTTTTTCCAAAGATATTCAGGTGCCTTATTTCAGCAATTAATAGAGATTTCAAGTGGAGCATATGCTAAACATCTCTGCAGACATCACTTACTGTGTTAGGGATTTACTCCCTGTTTGAAAAAGTAGAATCCTACAGTTAACTTTACAAATAATGAATCATCTCCCTCTGACATGGCTGTCCAATGTTAGCCCTATTCTGTTATATAAAATTCAAAGTAGATGAACACTCTGAACTCATTTCCCCTTTGACTTCCTACAATCTCAATAAGTTAATGCATACCTTTTTTCATCACCTGTCCTTCATATGGGGAAGAGCAGAAGACGGAGATCTATCCTACTAAGGAATCTGCAGACAACTGACTTTCCAGCAAACCCCTACAATGCATAATTCATTTTTCAAATGAGATCCTGCCAAACTTGGAGAGTTTGAAAGCAAAAACACTCTGATGTGATTCAGTATTTTATCTAATAAACTCATATAATTATTATTGGCCTTGTTTCCTAAGACATTGAAAAAGTGTAATCATGGCATATGTCTTGCCCCAGTAAGCACAGAGTCAATTTGAGTCACCTTTTAAGAGGAACATGGATATCAAATATATTCAATTCTACAAGGTTGTTAAACTGAAATGAGAGAAAGTTCTCTTACTGCTCCACTGAAAAATGACAACAGTTTTAGACATTAGTGAATGCAAAACATTGTGGGAATCCCAGCTCTGGGACAGGTTTGGTTGGCATTTGCACTGTAGAGATGGGACAAGACCTACCCATAAGACAAAGCTATATATTAGACCTCAGCAGCTTTACTGCCCACAAAACTATTTTCTGTACAGTAATTGATATATTCTTTAAATTTTTTAAGACAAAATTGTTTGTGAAGTCCTTATCTGCTGCACATGAAGCAGCTGCCTGTGTGTGCCATCTGGGCTGCCTGCTAATTACACACAAAACATTGCCTCTGCCTCCTGAGAACCACTGCTGCCATTTCCTGTCCCCACTGATTAAGGAGAAGACCTGGAGTTCTGCTGCTGCTGGGCACTTCAGCCAAGGAGCCACTACCTCTATGCCATGTCCCGTGAGCAGGTGCCACAACTGGTCTCCAGCCCTCCCTCCTAAAAAGGGCTGGAGAGCTGTTCACACAAGCCATAAAATCTCATGCAGTAATTTCATCACAATTATATTTCTATTATTTAATTACATCATTATGGCTTCAATTTGCTATTGGAATTCTGTGCCTCTACCTTCTTTTTTGTAAGGAAGTTCTCACCTGCAAGCTAAACAATATAAAATTATGCTCTGACTATAAGGAGAAAAAAGCCACTAAAAACACACTGAACAGAAAAATGACCCAGTCTCTCTGTTATGATTTTTCCTGGAATTGATAAATACTAGACAGACTTCAAGAAAAATTGAAAATAAACTTTAAAATATGGCTCTAATAGCAAACCAATTTGGACAGTCTTATGGAAACTTAGAAAATCAAGTTCAAGCCACATAGGTTTAAAATAAAAAGGCAGAAAGAGCAGATCTTTAGATTCTGTAAACACATAGAACAGAACTCTTTTTTTTCACTAAAAGATTTCCCAATATATTTTTTAAAAATATGTTTACTTACATAATACAAAAGTGTATGCATAAAGAATAACATACTCTTAACGTACCCTGACATCATCTATCCCATCTCTCTGATGCAAACCAATTGTACTATATGCCTGAAATATTTTGTCATTGGAAGTTTTGCTAGAAAAACTAATGCCTGAAAATTTTATTTTTCAGTTCCTGAAGGAATTCTGGTTTTCATTACAGCAAAGAATAGTTATAAAAGCAGCTTTTCAAAGACCGTGTCTGGTACCACATACTGACATTAGGTGCCCAAATGAAGCCCACGGTGAGAGTAAATCATGGCATAGTTGCATCATCAGTCAGTGGATATTTGCAATCAATTACTATGGAATTAAAGTCTCTGATAGCATCCACAGCATGGAGAGTCATAGCAGTAATCACTCAATCAGTTACCTTATGTTTTTAATTAGTTAAGAGGACATAGAAAGGACTACTTCTGGCATTGTGAAGCACCGCATACATAGCCAAGCCACAGCTTTTGTGATTCTGAGCAGGACTGGGACTTAGTGCTAAGAAAATCTAAATGTAAATAAAGATGTGATGGTTTGAAGATAAAGTTGGGGTTTTTTTCCTTTTTACCTTATGAAGAGCCTGGTGCTATGATGAACCAGTTTGTTACTTCAGGAGCTTTGCTGTTCCTTCAATTGCACAGGGAGTCAGGTTGTGACAAATCATTCAAGGTGCAATAATTGAGTGCAGGTCTGTGCTGGGTAAAAGTGTGGTACTCCTGTTCCTTTAGCCTTCCCTTTCATGTGCTGTCTGTACTACACTATTTACTCTAAGCAGTATCCCTTCCTTTTACTCTCTCTGGGCAGGGAGACAATTCTGACAAGATAATATAGATCTCTTGCAATGCTGAATATTAATCATATTGAATAATTTCCTTATGTGTCTTTATCTTATTTTTGGAAAGCATGACCTAGCAAGAGTATCACTAGTGAGGGTTGAGAACCCCAACATTTCCTCTGTCTTCTCTCTGAAAATTCTCTTTAAATTTTTCATGCTTACTCTTGTCTGAAAGGTAGATTTTACTGAGAAGTTTGGAAGTAAATATATCCAGCTGTTTCTTAAGTTATGCAAGGTTGGAAAAAAACCCAACCTTTTCCTTCTGTATGAAGAAGGGAAAAAAGACCATGCCTTTCTGTGCATAGACAGGAATGCCTGCTCTGTTAGACTTGGTATGTGTGTTATTCTTACTCTGCAAGATACACAGTTGTGCTAGGTGATAAAAACACACACCATCAGTACCAGAGAAAAATCAGTTCTGACTGTAATCATTCTTCCCAAACCCACATCCAAGCACAATGAAACTCCCTCTCTGTTCAGATTAAGCTCATAGTTTCTTCTACTCTCTGGGTCAGTTTCATACAAGTGGTTTTAATACAAACAGGCAACCAGGCCAGTCATTTACTGATTTCCGCCGGTTCTTGTCCTACTGGGTGGGAAGAGCCTCCTGGGGAATGATTAGTGACTAACTTCTGTTGACCTCTGGAAGCTGAGTGCTCTCTGCATCTCCAAAGACTCAGTCCCTGCATTCACAGCTTCAGATGTGGTCACAATCTAACTATGAGGTGCTTTGAAAGCAGTTTTCAAGACTGCCTGTTCCCTTCTTCTGCCAGGGACATCAGTGAAGTAAGGCATTGACTTTTCATTAAAATCACAGAATCAATTTGGTAGGAAAAGACCTCTGAGATCACCGAGTCTGACCTATGATTGAACACCACCATGTCAAATAGACCATGGCACTAAGTGCCATGTCCAATCTTTCCTTACACACCTCCAGGGACAGTGACTCCACCACCTCCCTGGGCAGCCCATTCCAATATCTAATCACTGTTTCTGTGGATAAATTCCTCCTAATGTTCAACCTACACCTCCCTTGGTGCAGCTTTTGACTATGTCCTCTTGTCCTGTCCCTAGCTGCCTGAGAGAAGAGACTGACCCCCCACCTGGCTACAACTTCCTTTCAGGGAGTTGTAGAGAGCAATAATGTCTCTCCTGAGTCTTCTCTCCTCCAGACTAAACACCCCCAGCTCCCTCAGCTGCTGCAGACCCTTCACCAGCTCCATTGCCCTTCTCTGGACATACTCCAGCACCTCAATGTCCTTCCTGAATTGAAGGGCCCAGACCTGACACAGGACTAGAGGTGAGGCCTCCCCAGTGCAAAGTACAAGGGAAGAATCACTGCCCTGGTCCTGCTGACCACACTATTCCTGATGCAGTCCAGGGTGCCCTTGGCCTTCTTGGCCATTCTGCTGGCTCTCATTAAGCCAGCTGTCAACCAGCACCCCCAAATCCTTTTCCACTGGTCTGCTTTCCAGCCACTCTGTGCTCAGCCTGTAGCATTGCATAGGGATACTGTGGCCAAAGTGTAGGACCTGGCACTTGGTCTTGTTGAACCTCATGCCATTGGTCTCAGCCCATCTATCCAGCCTGTCCAGGTCCCTCTGCAGATCCCTCTTACCCTTCAGCAGATGGACACTCCAACCCAAGTTGGTGTCACCTGCGAATTTACTAATGGCAGACTCAATCCATTCATCCAGATGGGCAATAAAGGTACTAAACAGGACTGGGTCCAACACTGACCCCTGGGGAATGCCACTAGTGACCAGGTGCCAACTGCATGCAGCACCATTCACCACCACCCTCTGGGCCTGGCCATCCAGCCAGTTCTTAATCCAGCAAGAAGTGTGCCTGTCCAAGCCATGAGCTGCCAGCTTTTCCAGGAGATGCTGTAGGAGATGGTGCCCAAGCCTTTGCTGAACTCCAGGTAACTACATGCACAGCCTTTGCCTCATCCACTAGGAAAGTCACCTGGACATGAAACGAGATCAGGTTGGCCAGGCAGGACATGTCTTTCCTAAACCCATGCTGGCTGGGTCTGATCCCTTGGTTGTCCTGTACTAAAAAGAAAAAAAAAAGGCAAAAAAGCACAGCTCAAGTATTGTTTCAGAGTAGGAACGTGTCACCCAGTCCTTAATTTATAGGGCACCTTTCCTATTACTGAGGGTAACATAAAACAAACCAGAAGCATTTATCTCCCTAAAATACTAGAAAAAGCCCAGCATATCAAGGGAGGTGGGCACTAGCCATGCAGCACCAAACATGCCATAGGTCTTACCTGTGTTCACTCTCCTCCCTCCCCCAAAAAAACCCCAAACAAGATAAAAACAAAAATCAAACAAACAAAACAAACCCCCCTCCC
>JAOXXN010000446.1:36351168-36366506 GCA_026770055.1 Myrmophylax atrothorax | reverse complement strand
GCCTTGTTGCTCTTCTCTGGACCCGCTCCAGCCCCTCAATATCCTTCCTGAACTGAGGGGCCCAGAACTGAACACAATACTCAAGGTGTGGCCTCACCAACGCAGTGAAGAGGTGAAGAGCAGCTCCCCAGCCTGTCTGTTCCAGCTGAGGAGCGATCAAGGGCAGGTGACCTGCAGCACAGCCAGGGCAGGGAAGTACCTCCTCAGTCACACTTCCAGCCTGGAGCTGCCACCTCTCAGCTGAGGTGCAGGGATCCTGATGTCACCAAAACCTTGCTGTAGCATCCCCAGGCTACAGTGTGTTCCTTTCTACACCAGTTTAGTTGCAAAGTAGGTAGAGTGGGAAGTCAACTGTTTTGTATCTTCCCATACAGCTGTTCATCCCTAATGCGAGGCCACAAACAACACTGCAAGCTCCTCGCAGCCCTGCAAGCATGTGTGCACCACACACTGAAGGACAGTGATTTTCACGGGGTGTCACCAGCTGTGCAAGGTTGGACAGGGTACGTTTGAGATGCCACGAACTAATCTCTTTCCCTCACTCAGTCTTTTGGCAACTTAAGGGCTCAGGCTTTCTACATTTAGGAAATTCTCTCTAAAGCTGAAAACAACACACAGGGACTTTCCAGACCCTTCAGAGGTATTGGAAACAGCAACACCATGTGTCCTCCTCCACTCTCACCACTGAGATATTTAGGAGTTCCTCTGGGCTCATCTTAAAAATACCCAGAGCACAAAAATAAGTCAAGCCTGAAGGTCAGTTAAAATGAAATCTTCCAAATGGTGTTGAAAGTGCCCCACTAGACGCAGCTAAGAGTAGGGGCTGGGATTTATTTCCTAACACCTTTCATATAGCTCAGTCAGTACTTATGCCAATGTCAAGGGGGAGCCAAGGAAATATTCCAGAGGGTCAAATTTTTCAGATCTCTTCCTTTCTTTGTAGGGATGTGAACAGGCTGATTGAAATGGTGGCAGCATGGCTAGCACAAGGTTGTGCTCCATGACCAGGGATCCATAAATTCGGGTTACAGAAAACAAGAGCTACACCTTCCCTCACCAGCCAGCCATAGGATGGATCCAGCTGCTGTTAAATTTACAGGTTCTTTACAAAGAAGACAGCTATGGCCTGGCTGTCCCATCAGTGCTCTCAGCTGTAGCTGGAATATAGCACATGGGGGATTGCAGGCATGCATGAATTTCAGATTTCCATTTCTTCCCATGAATTAAACCCTTTTACAGTTGTATTTCTCTAAAGATATTTCAGCCATTAATATTTGTTCTGTGCAGCTGTGAGAGGCTTCTTTGACTGCATATATTCCCCATCTGCCATATTCTCAGGAAAGTGTAATATATAAAAATAACATTAAAGTGGAGATAGAAGCTGACTAAATGAAAGGAGAAGATTTAAATCCTTGTTCTGGGGCAGAAGAATGTAATTAATTTTAGTGGTTACTGCTCACTAGCAAATTTGATTATTTTATGGTTTCCATATTTTTACCCTTTCCTGTTTAATTACTCTTCCTTATCAGTCATTTGAAGACCAAGACCTTCAAGACTGGCTTAATTCAGTCTTGTCCTCTTTTATATGTTCTTGTCAAGACTGTTATTACCTACTACTTCTTCCAGCTGTGGCTTATTTGTTCTGCCAAGGCAACAAGCTTCCCTTTGTCAGCTCCTCAAGGTCGCTTCTGGGACATCTTCCATATGTGTAACTAAATCTAAAACCAATGGCTCCAAGGTCACCTGAAAAGCCCTTTGCCTTTTACAAGGCCTCACATCTCCTCTAGCTGCTCAGAGAAGATCACAGTAACTTGTACATAAAATGAATGTGCTAGAAATTGATGTTCTTATTTCTCTGCCTATTTGGCAATCTTTGGGCTGTGGTTTTCCTGGAGGAGGTACAGTATTCTTCAGCTATGTCTAGACCAGTCAAACTCATAGTGTCTGAGCACAGGCCCACCACAGTCCCCCACCCTGCTGAATTGGTAGCACAGCCTCTGGCATGGTTTTGGCTGGGGCCAGCTAACTCTCTTTCAAGCATTATGTGGGCACAGTTCAAATTTAGACATTAAGATGAGCCATGGACTGTTCCCAATAGGCAGTCAGGTCCAGTGCTGTTTGGGAGAGAAAATTGTTTATCTGTAGGGACGTGAGCTCAGCCATGTCAGCCTGGAGCCTGGAGCAGGCTGACACCCTACCAGACATTACTGGAAATCACAGCTCTTGCAACAGGGACTGCTTGGGATGCGTGCAGTGCCCATCCCACGGGGATCTCAGCCATGACTGGGATCTGCCTGAATCTCAATGACTAAACAATGACTGCAATTTTCCATTTCTAAGATTTTTATGAGTGCATAAGAAAGTACATAAGAAAATTTTCGCCTATTTCACATCACTTGAGTATCCCTTTCTTGAGGCACAGAGACACCTTACTTTACACTTCATGGAGAAAACCCAATTCCAATCTCCCTTTCATTTGAAAGAAGGCAAGAGAAAGGACAGAAGTCTCTGCAGTCCCATTCTCCTTGAGCCATCTGCTTTACCTTTGCTGACTCAAGAGTTAAGAGGAAGTATCCAAGTCTGCCAGGAGTTTTCTGTTCAAATCCTGCCTGTGTAACCTCTGGGTTCCTCATAAAGGATCTTGTTGGAGCAGTGGGACCTGGAGAGAGCCTGACTCCAGAAGAGCTGTGCAGGAGGAAGGAGAAAGGAGGGTTCTGGGGAGGTACAAAGCCTCTCAAAGAGCATCCTGAAGACAAGACAGCAGTAAATGAGTTGCACCAGTTGCACGTGCAAGGTGGTGACTGAAGGCAAGGAAAAAGCAAAAGAACCAGCAGCTGCAGAACTTGCACTACTCAGAGGGCCTCCCCATGTCTCTGGAGGAAGCAGGGTGTCAAAGATCCCCTTGGTGTGACTGGAGATAAAGCTGTTATTCCTTCCCATAAGGCCCCTTCCAGAGTCCAGGGAGAAGGTAAATAGGAAATGGCAGGTCATTATCTGTCTTTTACGGGTCCTTAAAAAGGAGAATTTGTTGGCAAACCCCACAAGTAAGAAAGGGGCAAACAAAAGCTTGTGCATATCCCCCTGCCATCAACAACACACACTTAGAGCCTGATGCCTTCTCGGGCCA
Source organism: Myrmophylax atrothorax (assembly GCA_026770055.1). NCBI lineage: Eukaryota > Metazoa > Chordata > Aves > Passeriformes > Thamnophilidae > Myrmophylax > Myrmophylax atrothorax. Next base: position 36,363,379 of record JAOXXN010000446.1, on the reverse strand, counting down.
CAGATCAGGTGCTGGAAGGCATAGGAAAAGACTGATGCTGGAAAAGTGGGCATCTTGTTCCTTGCATACCTCTGACAACAGCACATGGAGGTTTTTCTGCTACTTTGTTTTAGAGGCAATAAAACCAAATAGGAACAAGGAGAGTGTGTGCATATTCTTATCTACATTTTATTATTAAATGAGGAAAAAAATCAGAAGAGTAATACAAATCTCTCTTAACTTGGATTCTTAGTCAAAGCATTGCTACATCCTGCTTTCTAACCCCTGGCACAGAGCTGAGCACTGAGATCTTCCAGCCACCATTTCTTAAACCCTTCCATCCCAACACTGCAATAAGATAAATATTTAGGAGAGAGATTTAGGAAACAATTTTAAGCCCATGCCCTCATTCTGCCACAATTAAACACCATTTCCAGAGTCGTGCTGAGATCACTGATGGTATCATGTGCAAACAGGACAGTAATTTATAAAGACATATTAGAACCATTTGCCTTTAAAAGGCACAAACCCCCAACTCAACTAAGGGCAGTAATGGTATCCAAAAAAAAAAAGAAAGCCATTGCTGCTGTTATCAGTAGGACTGTGTTAACACAGACAGAACCCTCCAAGGATGGTCCAGCCATTCAGGTCTCTGTGCAGACTGTTTGAGCCTGGCATTAGTACCAGAGGACAGTGGGAGAGGCACCTGTGTGCGATGTGAGCAGCTGGACGATTGCTGTGCCTGGTGGCAGAGCTCAAGGTGGAAAGGCTCAGAAGCATAACGGAGAGTGAAAGGAAAAGTGACTGGTGGAGTCACACCCTTTCAACCCCTTAGGAAGTCCAGCAGGAAATGATGAAGCCCTGCCTCTCCTGCCATCAGGCAGATGGAGCAAACTGAGAGGATGGGGGGGAATGGAAACAGGTCCCTTAAAGAACAGATATGAGGCCTTGGAGCCAGAAAGTCAAGTAGAGGACAGTTAAGAGGAAGATCTGTCTGGAGGGTCTCCTGGTTGCCCTCCATCTACCAGATGGATTAGAATTACAGCTTTAAGAAAAAAAAAAGAAGGGTAGTTGCGGTTGGTGACTCCCTTTTGAGGGGAACTGAGGGCCCTTTATATTGGCCAGACCCATCCCACAGGGAGGTTTGCTGCCTTCCTGGGGCCAGGGTGAGGGATATTAGTAGGAGACTTCCTGAGCTAATTCAGCCCTCAGATTATTATCCACTGTAGGTAGTCCAGGCTGGCAGTGCTGACATTCATGGAAAGAGGACCAAGGTAATTAAAAAGAATGTCAAGGCACTGGGTCGATCAGTTCATGGGACAGGAGCACAGGTGGTATTTGCCTCAGTTCCTGTGCTTGCTGGGATGAATGAGGAGAAGAGTAGGAAAGCCCAGTCAGTCTATAGGTGGCTAAAGGATTGGTGCCACTGTCAAAATTTTGGGGGTTTTGACCATGGGGCGAACTCCATGGTACATAGTCTCCCCAAATCAGACAGGATTCACCTGTCTAGGAAGGGCAAAAGGACTGTGGCCCATAAGCTGGCAGGGTTGGTTAGGAGGGCTTTAAACTGCGTTTGAAGGCGGATGGGATTGAAACTGGGCTCTCCAGAGACAAGTCTAAGGGTGGAAAGCCCAAGTTAAGAGTGAAATCAGCAGCCGAGCTGAAGTGCATGTACACTAATGCACACAGTATGGGCAACAAACAAGAGGAGCTGGAAGCCATAGTGCAGCAGGAAAGCTTTGACATAGTTGCCATAGCAGACATATGGTGGGATGATTTGCTGATTGCAGTGCTGCTATGGGTGGCTACAGGCTCTTCTGAAAGGACAGGCAGGGTAGGAGAGGTGCAGGGGTGGCTCTGTATATTACAGACTCTCTTGACTCTGTTGAACTCAAGGTCACCAACGATGAGGTTGAGTGCCTGTGGACCAGAATCAGGGGGAAGGCCAACAAGGCTGACATCCTGGTGGGAGTTTGTTACAGACCACCCAACCAGGATGATGAAAGGGGATGAATTATTCTACAAGCAGCTGGTAGATGTCTCAGAATCATCAGCCCTTGTTCTTGTGGGTGACTTTAACCTGCCAGATATCTGCTGGCAGGTCAACACAGTGGAGCAGAGGCAGTTTAGGAGATTCCTGGAGTGTATAGAGGATAATTTCCTGTTTCAGCTGGTAAATGAGCCTGCAGGGGTGGGGCCCTGGTAGGCCTCCTGTCTACAAACAGAGAAGGGCTGGTGGGAGATGAAGTGATCAGAGGCTGTCTGGGGCACAGTGACCATGGAGTTTTCAATACTCAGGGATGCAAGGAGGGCCGTCAGTAAGACCTCTATGCTGGAATTCCGGAGGACAGATTTGGGCCTATTCAGAAGACTGGTCCAGAGTGTGCCCTGGGAAACAACCCTTGAAAACAAAGAGGGTACAGGAGGGATGGATGTGCTTCAAGAAGGAAGTCTTGAGTGCGCAGGAACCGGCTGTCTCAGCGTGCCAAAAGGCAAGCCGGCAGGGAAGATGATGAGCTTGGTTGAACAGGGAGTTTCTGAAGGAAATCAGGGAAAAGAAGAGAGCTTCCTGACTGTGGAAAATATGGCTGGCTACGTGAAGAGTTTAGGAATATAGTTAGGGTATGTAGAATGAAAATTAGAGAGGCAAAAGCTTGATTATGTTTAAGTTTGAAGAATCACTACTCTTTTGGGGTAGCTCTTGCTACTGTGCTGGGGTTCACCCTGATAAATCCACACACACAGTGGTAACTTTTCCCCACTGCATCCAAAAAAAATAGGCAAACAAGTCAGGCTCACATGCAGAACAAGTTGTGAGAACTACTGTTTTAAACCGTGAAGCCTCAGTTTAGGAAGTGTTCTTTATACTACCAGTCCTGAAGTGAGTAGAAAGGCTGTTTCACTGAGTTTCTCAGGGTAAGTTCATGGCCTCTGCATCTGACAGATCAGAATAACACTGCTGCTCCATTCCTGAAGTACTGATGCAATATTTTCACTAGAACTCTTGCAGAGAAAGTCCAAAGGAATAAAAAAACCCACCCTAGATTACATTTCAATGATAGTAAATCAAAGCATGAATGCTTAAAATAACTCAAATGTAATTGCTTTTCTGCACAGAAATTACCTTTCCATCCCATAATACAAATGCCATTTGTTTTCACTGATGCAGAACCTTGTTGCAGAAATGTCATTACAGCAAGAAGTAGCATCAGGGAAGATATCAGGTTTTCCTCTGGATTTGTATCTTGGAAAGTGAACATATCTGCACTATATCCAAAACACACACAGGCAGCATGTGAGTGCATATCCCAGTTGTGTTCGCTCTTGCCACAGCAAGCTACCTCCACTGCCTTCCCCATGCTTTCACAAGGAACTAGGTCCATAAGAAAAAAACATTTTCAACATGCAAAATAATTTATAGTATGAATATATGAGAAAATGTCTGGAAAATAGTCAAACACCTTCCAAAGTCCCTTGGCTCAGCTTCCCAAGCCTCCACAGGCAGCATCAAACTGACCACTCAGCTGAAGTCATTGCCAGCAAAACAACACAGGATTCAACTTCTAGAAGCCAAACCAACAAACAAATCACCCCATCATGGTAAGAGTGACATTCACAAAACTGACATCTTTTTCACTCAGTTAAACCCCATGAAAATAATCAAACCTTAAAAAGAAACTCTAAAATTTTGCCTCAGGCAGAATGCTTGAAAGAGCAGAAAAATCCAAAGATCCCATGACATCCACAAGAGACTTGACTATAGTCAGCAATAGCATGCAGGAGGCACTCAAACACTCCAGTAACAGGTGAGAGCATCCAGAAAAAGACCACCAGAGTCTCAGACATGTCACTGTGTACAGCAGAACATCCCATATGGCTTTGCTTTGCCTTGAGGTGGAAGGAGGACCACTACAAGCAAGAGATGTGTGTGCCTTACTTGTATGTTCTTCGACACCTCCATGTAAGAGTGGTCGGTAAGTTTGGCAGTTGGTGTCAGCCAATCAAAGCAAAAAACTCTTGGTATTATCCAAGAGAGCAAGGCACTTATAAGAGTATAATAGGCACAAGATACCAAGGGAACAGGACAAGGAAAGGCTTAACTTCAGGAGATTGAATCTTTGTCCAGGATGTTCAGGAAACTTCAGGAAAAATCCTAGTGATCTCAGTGCCAATCCTCCTGATTATTAGTTTGCCAAAAGTTTGCTATGATTCTGATTAGAAACATATCAGCATCTGAACTATATTTGACAACTCCATCTGCAGTAAAACAGCATTTAAAAGCAGTAGTGAGTATCTCACTGCCTGTGTCTTCTCTGTCTGAATAGTGTCACAACTCTGTGTGTTCTTGGTACTATCATTGCTTCACTTCATTTTATGGGCCTCACTTCCTAAATTGCTTCCACAGGCCATTTCCTTTTCCTTTCCTCCCTCCATAAATTTATGCAGGACTCAATTTGAAATTCTATTTGAAACTATGTAAGTTATTCTACATCGATTCTTTACATCCTGTTTTGCTTGCCTATCAGCTTTCTTAGAGATTACTGCAGCAGTAAATCCCTGGTGAAGTACAGATCGAATGCAAGGCATACTTCAGCTACAAAAAACCCACTCTGCTTAGTATGACAGTAAGTTAAGGTTACAAAAATTACCTGGTTTCAGCAGCTTGTCAAGCTTACGACCTACTTGCCTGTTTTTCACTTGCCAACAGAAAATACAGACTGTTTGAGCCTGTGTTCTCTATGCCTGGTTTTAGGACTGCATAGAATTTACAGTCAAATTGCAAACCTCTATAAACAGGAGGTGATAGCGTTGACAAAAGAAAAACCTGAGCCATGCAAGATGGAGTGCTCCAAATAAAACTCAGTCAAAAAACTGTAGGTAGGGCTGGAGCATTCCCAAACAGATACAATTCCTCAGACCATATGGGCTGTTAAAAGCCCTACAGTACACTGGCCTTTGTGCCAGAAGTTTGGTTCTTTTAATTTTGGGCTATTGCCAAACTCTGTCTTACAGCTGCATCTGTTACCTCTGGTTGGTCTGTTGTCTTTCTCTGGCAATGTAGTAGTTTGTTCTGGTTATTTACTACTCCAACTTTTGTTCAAGGAGAGACTTGTGCCTTCCTGCCTGACGAATAGTGCTAATAGTTTTTTCCTTGTTTCAGCAGTTCCACAGGGACCATCATCACAGTCTCTGGCCTGCAGTTCTCCCTCTGCAGTCTCAGTTTTCTGGCAAACACTCATGGTGCTCTTTACATAAAGGTCCTTGCCCTCTGTCCATCCCCAAGAGGCTCAGCCAAGACAGAGGGGGAAAATGCCCTTTTCCCATTCTTTCACGTAACTCAACTCACTATAAATTACATTGTCATGCTGCTGCAATTACTCTCTACATTTATTGCAACCTTAAGGTCCTTCTGAGCATCTTTCCTATCAGAACTCACAGAGAAACCTTAAAGAAGCAGGAAAGAGAGATTACAGGGAGGGGAGGATGGGGTTGTACTACTGGAAATGGACAAAATGGAATTGCTGTGAGGCAGAAGCACACAAAGAACTATAAAAATTAAGGGTGCTTTTCCAGGGACCAAAGGAGGAGAGCTCAGACTTCACATAAAGATGGGCAAGTCAACTCTGTGCCAGAGAAGCTGGAGAAAGAAACACAAAGGTAGTTTCCCTGATTCCAGGATCACCATTCCAGTGAGCAGAAACTGAAAACTGAGCAGAAAAAGATGCTTGGAAGTGGATGGAATTATGGCACTTAACACAAAAAGAATATGATGCTCATTTGGAGATGACAGTGGAAAAGAGCTGAACAGTAGGGGTTAACTTCTAAATGTGATTTGAAAAATTTAGCTGCTTCACTTCAGCAGCGATGTCATTAATAGTCTAACTTGCAGTTTTGAAGATTTTCATGCTGTTAATCCCAGTTTTCCATTGCATGACTCTTGTCTGGTATTTCTTTGCCCAGTTCATTACACTGATTTTTGGCTGAGAACTCTTGTAGTTGACTCACAGGTCACTGAGGTTTAAAATAAACAGGAAAAAAAACCTGTGAAGGGATATGTGACATCATTGGTGATTAAAAGGCTCTTGATGTGTTTTGAGAAAACATTCAGGTCAGAGTAAACTGGAAACAGAAAAATGGACATTCATACTTAGGTTACCTTGGAAAACAGTTCTATAGAGAAAGCACAGTTATTTATCACAGATTTTAATCCTCAGCCACTGTTTTTGCAGAGACCCATTTTAGGTTTAGATCAGTATTAATGGATTAAATTTGCCATAGGTCTTTCATCAATAGAGAAGGGCAATGATTACTTGACTTGTCCTCACCTGGCATCCTTGTCTTACTCAGTGAAGACAGCCTGAATCCGCAAACTTAACTTTCCTTGCCTTAACAATAAAATCAAAAGTGCAAAAGAAGTGAGTAAAAGAACAAAAGCTACAAAAATAGTAGAACAAACCAACCCAAAATGTCCAACGAGACAGCGGCTGTTCTCTGACCGTTTTGTTCATTTAAAGAGCAGAAACAAACCTCCTTTAGATACAATATATAAGCTGCTCCTAAGAGCAAGGTTGTCTCCATTTTCAGTGAGGAATTCGAACAACATGCTAAGGGTTATCAATTTGCAAGTCATTTGCTGAAACCCAGATGCTGTCACTAATAATTACACCTCAGTCTTTGAAGGATGCTAAGTTAAAAAAAGAACCCTGTGCTACTACATTCAGCCTGTAAAGGATCACTCTTTTATTAGCATAGCTGAAGGATTAGTAGAAATGTTTGTCTAATGAATACAGCAACTATATTTGAGCACATGCCTGAGTAAGCTACTGGTTGATTGAAACCTGTCTATTTATAAGTACTCCTGAATGGTCCAAAACCTATCAGTATTACTGCAGTATTACAAAGGCTTTTGCATAACAGTAAATATTTTATTGCCAGTCTTATGTCTGAAACCTATAACACAAAATGTACAGGAATGACTTTCCTGCATCTGGCCTGATTTCCAGTCTCTATAATCCATACAGCTTTCATGAGATGTACCTTTCTGTCAATGTACCTCTTACACCTCAGAATTAACAGCTGTTCCTAAGACAGACACAAATTCTATATATGTGCATGTTTATACATGTATATACATATATATATATGCACAATGTAAACAAAAATAATTCATTTCTTGAAATAATTTTTGAAACACAAAGCACTTAGTTTGAGTAATCACAGTGAAAACCACCCCATACGCTTGATGGCAATTTTTTTCCTCTTTAGACTAAGATTTTTCCTATCAAATTCCAGTTTATTTTTAAGTTCGGAGAACCCAAGTTGTGTGCCCTAGCAGCTGTTACCTTTTTGCTATTTTGTATACACTTCTGGTACAGAGCTCTTTGTGAATGAAATTAGGTACTTGTATATTATTTTAATTTGTAGTACTCTGGAAATAACATGAGTTTGTTTAGCTTCCTTTTATCCCCTGAAATACACCATGTCCATCTGTACTGTCAGTCATGCAGTCCTTGATACTGAAACAGAAACACTGAACAGAAGAGCTAAGTCAAAATAATTTCAAAGAGACTTTAGAGCTTCTCAAGCAGTACTGGTCCAAAGCAGGATAAAATTAATACTTGATTTTTTTCTGTCTTACTTATTTTGAAAATAAGAGGCATAGTTTCAACCAATGTATGTACACATCTGAAAGCTGAACTTGCAAATGAGTCCTCTGTATTTGATATAAACCATACACCATTTGTAGCCATGAACAATTATTCAAAGCTTTATTAGGAAAGTTGCCTGTCTTTCTGAATGTACCAGCCAGTCTGGTGGAAGGAATACCAAAGACAATGTGACATGGAACACAACATTTACTGGAATGTATTCAGGATGACCTGTGTGAGTCAGTGTGGCCCCACCAGACCCAAGAACATTCACTTCTGCTCATGAGTAATGTCCCAATGCAAAAAAACCTTTTAGCACCACACCCGGCCCAAGACAGCTCTCTGGGTGAATCAGGAGATCCTCCCTGGGTTCTAACCACCAGGGGCTCAAAATACATCATAGGTTGAACCATAATAGGTCAAAGGCATACTGACAAACCCTCTTAAGCTGTGGAAATAAATCCTTTTTCATACATCATACTTCCTGGCTTTGTACTCATCTTCAAAACTCTGAGACAGTTGCTTTCCCTGTCTGGGTTGGTAGACTTTTCTGTTTTACCTCCATGTCACACCAAATTAGCCACAATGGCAGACAGATGTAAAAAGGGGTAGAGTCTAATACCTTTAAAGTCAAAAAGACAAAAAAATCAGAAAGTATCTGAAGTTCTACTGTGCACTGTAAGCTATTCCTGCAAAACAATGCTTAAATTGAGTCCATGCTACACCAAGTAGTAATCACTATCATGTGCTGTATATAGAGCACTTGAAAATAACATAGATATTAGAGGGTTTTTTCGTAGATGTGACAACTATATTAGGAAAGGACTCATCAGTTTTGCTAAAATCTCGAGAATTCTGCAGTTGTCATGGGAGTGATCCAAGTAAGATGACAGATGCTTCTCAATATGGAGATCTGGTCTGCAGTCTTTAAGAAATGTTCCTTCCTTTTTCAATACTAGCCAGCTTTTTGACAGCCAGAGCTTTTATAGAAACATTGTCTTCATGACAATGGTCTCCTAGAGCTATTCTGAACCAAATGCTGCTGGCCTGAGCATAGAAAATTAGTACCATACAAAATTGAGGTGGCTTTGGTGTCTGTAAAGTTTTAAAAGGCCTCTCTAATGATCTCCAAAGCAGCAGTATGGGCTCACCTTGTAGCTGAGGAAGATGAAAACACCACCAATACAAAGGAAGAGACAACAAGTACATACCTGGTAGAGAGATTTACATGAGGTGTTCAGTCTTATCAATGAAGTGGCTGAGATCTTCTGGCATCATTATCTGTTCTGAAAAGCCAATCTGTTGAACAGGGAGTCAGCTCCTGCCTCTCCATCTTCCACACCATGTAATATGGTCTGTACATATTTCAATTGTGTATTTTTAAGTCTCTGCAGACATCTCCCCTCTATTACATCAATTATGACAGGAAAACTGATGTGCTATCCTAACATTAGTCATCCCACTCTTTAGGAACACACTGTGGACAGGAGGCTTTACCTCTTCTAGGTGAAAGACAAAGTTGTTCACATTCCACACATCTGCTAAGAGAAAGAGGCTAAAAAGAGGAAAAAACTCTATGCTGAGAAAACATGCTAAGTACCAAGGGAGAGACACTGAAAGGGCAGAATGATGTTTTCATGCGACCACCTCAGCAAAGAAATAACTTTGAACAGAACAAAATCAAAGGGAAAGGACTTAAAGACCCTCTTCCTATCTTACCTTTCTTAATTTTCCATCTCTCTTTCTTAAATGCTAGGCAGAAGCCACTACACAAAAATGAATGTGGCTTCATGTTTTGCACCTCCAAATTTCATCTATGAAAGCACCTCAGGTAGACTCTAAAATTATCATCTTTTAAATCAAGACAACTGAATTCAAGTCTTGTGTTTGCAAGCTGATAGTGGGATATAATTCTGGTTTTAAATTTGTCATCAGATCACAATAAAATGTGAATATTTTTTGGCCCCTGAACAATTTCACACCTAAACTCTTTCTTTCCAATAAAATTTAGTCCTGGGAACAATATAGTAGTTTTAAAGGCTATTTTCATTTCCTTAGTGAATAAGGGTAAGTCCTATCAGAAATAATTATAAAAAGATCGTATTTGTGGCACAGTCTCTTACAGAACTCTCAGCCTTTTTTTTCAGTCATGTGGACCCCTTACTATACATACGAGCAAAATGGAAGCAGCTAATGCAAATTCACTCTGCAAAAACCTTAATGCCTCCTCCATTTCTGGGCCATTTCAGTGTAGAGGTGTTTTGGAGCCAGCCGTCCTTCACTAGCAGGTAAACCTGTTGCTAAGATGGTAATTTCTGTGGGGACTTCATATTTAAAAACTGTCAGCAAATATTCTCCGTTCTAAGAACGTTACAAAGATACACAGCTTTAAAAAGGCTTTTCCCTTCATGCACCAAAATAATATGAATTTACTGCTGCTTCAAATCCAATTAAGTCTTCAGTTTCCCTGTACTTTCTGACTTTCTCTTCAGGGAGAATATTCTTACCATTCAGTAACAGCCCATTCCATAAACTGTGCAAACCCAGAACACAGACAACCACATTTTTGGAGACTGCATCATTGTCATGAAGGGAAGATCAAACTACAACCATGTAAGTGAGGAAACTATTTTGCACAGGTTACTGGAAAACCCTGCAAAAAAAACAGAAAAAACCCCTATTTTAAGCAGAGTGGTAGCAAAGATGCTTTAAAATGAAACCATGTGAAACAGCCTAGATGAAAATAACTCACTCGGGTCTAGTCAGATATAAGTATTTTAGATTAGACTGCAGTTTTATTGCTGCCTCAGTGGGGGAAATGCCCATGACTACGAAAGGCCCAAATGAAGTGCCAGTCTATTGCCCATGGGACAAAAGTTACGTATATTTGAATAAACAATACTGCCATAGGTAATAGCTGTTTGTAAACTCTAAGCCTGCTACTTTGGCTATACTGCAAGAACAACAAAAAAGCCTCAATTCTTGCTCTCAGCACCCCGCTCCCGCCCTGTAATTAATTAACACCGAATTAAAATCGGAAAGTGCCCCGAGGACCTGCGGAGCCACCTGAGGCCGTGGCCCTGCCCGCCGCGGGCAGCAGGCTGGGTGGGCTCCGCTCCCACCTCCGCTGTGGCTTCTGCATCTCCATCTCCTCCGGCGCTCCTGCATCTCCTTGGGCGCAGCGCCGGCCCCGCTGCCCCGGGTGGGGCATCCCGCGGCATCCCGCAGCATCCTGGCGCCTGCGGGAGGCGCAGGCAGGCGGAACTAATCCCCTCTAATCGCTTTACAAATACCGGTAGCTCTCGTCCAGCAAATCTGCGGCGGAGGAACCAAAACACGCAACTTTGTCAGACAGCAAGGCCAGATAAGAAAGAATCTTAAAAGGCAGCCTGAACTCTGAAGAAAGCTGACCACAAGAACAGCATTGTACAGAAAAATGTTTATTGAGGCTGTTGTTGCCTGAGAACTGCTATCATTTCGTCAGCAAAAGCAGCGGTAAAAGAAACAGTTCATTATTGTCTTCCTGTCGTGAAATCTGGTCCGTGTGTCAGCACTGATCTCTCAGCTGGTTGCTCAGCTCCTGAAGTTCAGCAATCATGTTGTCCATGGCTGTCACCTCATCGGCTATCTCACTGTGAACATCATTACTTGTTACATCTACAAAAAGTTGCTGCGTGGCAAAAAGAAATACTTGTAAGTACTTTATAAATAAATACTTTTAAAATATACACAGTTTCTCTGTTTTGGTGTGGAGACAAAATACAGGAAGCTCATCACCACTATACTGCCTCTCATAATAGTGCTAACAATGACAGTATCTCTCTCTAACAAAACGCCATTTTGTGGCCAATAAACAGAGGGTACACACACACACACATATGGACACATATACAGGCCTGAAAGCTGTGCCACACAGCTGAGGTTTTGCCAAAGGGGTTGAATCCTCCTGTGAACACTGCGTTTCTGTTCCAACCTAACTGCCTACACTGACTCCTGGTTCCACTGAAAGTAAAGAACTTTTTCATGAAACTCAGATTAGAAAAGCATCTCATATACTGTCACTACAGTTTGCAAGCCCACTTGCTGATAAATTAGTTGTGAATTTTAATCACCATTTCCCCCAGTGTCATATTCTGTTGCATCATTTTCTCCAAAACCTCAAATATTTTTTGACATTTGATGTCCACATATGCATGGATGGAGACATTCACCTGCGTGTAATTAAGTTATACAAGAGAAAACAAAACACTACAGAATAACAAAAATAGATTGTTCTTGAAGACAAAAAAAGCAGCTAACTCACGAGCAACCATAATCTTCATCTATTCACAGGGAAAGCAAAGGAGAGGACTGTTACATGACTGGCCTAAAGCCTCAAGATATGCAAGCTCTGACTGGAGCTTTGCACATGCTGGAGCCCAACCTGTTGCTATTGCAAGACCAGGATCTGTCTTTTGACTCAGCTAATACTGAGGCTGTGTGAGGTACCACTCCACAAAAACATGGGGAAGAAGTGACACCCAAACATATGTTTCCTCTTTATTATGTAAAGGGAGAGTGATTCACACTTCATTTGACACAAA
>JAOXXN010000446.1:36331051-36349652 GCA_026770055.1 Myrmophylax atrothorax | reverse complement strand
TCACAAAATAAACTACCTTTACTTGTATTCATATAATTTATGTCACACAGTCTTGCTTTCTCTATAGTAATATTCAGTCTATGCACCTTAAAAAAAAAACCAGTGTATTTTGTGAGTCACACCAAAACTTATGATGTGGCCTTTTTCAACATATTCCAAAGTCTTAACCTAGGCCAGTATCTAAAAACAGAGTTACAGATCCAGCTAGTGCCTGCTTTTGCAACTGTCCCAGGCTTTTATCCTTAAAATTAAAGGACTCAAAAAGAGAATAAGCCAAGTTTAGCACATGGATGATGAATCAACACTTTGTAACACAAGCACACGTTATAAAACTTATGCTCTGTAATTCACAATTGCTACCCCACCTCTACAGGCAGGCAGAATCTGTCTTTAAGATGTGAAGTGTATTTTGAATGAAAACAGATGATTCAAATATGATGACAATTTCCAAGTAATTAATATCTGAATTGCTAGGGTATACATGAAAACCAGATTAAATATTAGTTCTATCTTCTAATAAATAACTCTTTTTTGAAACACTTCAAGTGACAAAAAGTAGTCTTGACATATTTTGATCCTTTCTGCAGGTTTACATCCATTCTGAGACTGCCCTGCTTCTCCCATGACTACTCACATAAAGAGCAGATCTTTGAAATTATTTCTTTCAAACACTCCTAGCTGTTTGCCCAATATTTTAAGTAAAATTCTAACTTATTCTAAAATGTCAATGCTGCCTCTCAGACTGGTATGTTTATTTCAGTGAAAGCCTAGCAGGAAGAAGGGAAATAAAAGTTTACTTAAAACTGGAATCCTTAACAGCGTAGAGATGAATATCCACCTGATGATGCACTGAGACAGGCAGGTATTACTTGATCTATAATTGATTCAAAACAGAGAAATGATTTCTGGCAACAGAACAAAGATTCCTAGCTTTCAAACAAAAATTCCTACCTTTCAAACACTCTTACCTTTGCTTTGGATGACAAGCCACGTAAGTTGAGCCGAGCTGAAGAAAGTATCTGCAAACCTTCCTGATGATTAGATTTGTTCTTGCTGCATTTTATAGCCACTAGAATCCAAATACAGAACAAAAGGACCCCAAAACAATAAAGTATTACCACTCTAGCAATAATCTTAACCAAAACCATTTAATTAAAGATCTTGATAACTTCTATAGGCAATTTTTAAATGTCATAACCCCAAAAAGAAACACAAAGAAAAAAAGCACCGAGTAATTTTAAGAAGATAACTCTAAACTCAACAGATATATGTACCCTTCTTAAGCATAAATACCACAGAACAGTGAACAATCTTACGAAGCCAAAGCTTCATCCATCTCCTGACCGGCACACGCAATCAAACAATATCTGAGGACTGAGAGGAGCTGCAGATGCATTTTCACTTGCATTATGAAGTTGCTAGATCATGAAATTAATTGATTCCATGTTTACAAGTCATAAGTTTACTGACTCACTCTACACAATTTCTGCCTCATTCCAAGTATATTTTTGTCTGCACTATCAGGATGATACTCTCTGTTACAGGACTCCCAATACTAGAAATAAACATAATGAGTAAAGCAGAATCTTATTTTGCCACTAAGCTTAATAGATATTTGTTACACTATTCATGAATAATGAAATTTTTTTGCTGGTGAACATACCATGTGCAATCTCTATGGCTCCTTTTACCACTTCCTTAAAAGAAGAAACATCTTTCTCCCAATCACTTGATTGAATTTCACATTTGTGTGCTTTGGTGAGACACTGCAGTGACTGCAAGAAGGAAAAAAAATATCAGTATGTGAGAAAACAAACTAGGAGACTAATTTAGTTTTAAGTATCTATCAAATTAATGCTCAACCTGAAAAATGAATGTATCTTTACTATGCCTGATTTCCTGTGAGCTGGAGTACTGCCCTTCTCTGCAACAGTAAGCACCAGCTGTAACCCAGATGTTCTTCACCAATATTGCATCTCAAGTATAAGAGGCATATAAAATAGCATGTGTCTAATTTTTATCTTTTAAAAATCTGTCTAGACTGATGGATGTGACCCATGCTTGCCAAGTCATCGTAATTAAATGCACATGAAAAACAGAAAAATACTTGCATTCACACTTCAAACAGCAAATTTGTACCTAAAAAAATGATAACTGAATACATCAAAGCTTTCTTCCTGTGTATGTATTCTTGGCAAATGATCTGTTTCACAGACACAGCTATTAGCTGCCTTATGGTTCTGGTTCTCAGTGTGAACAAGAAAAAATAAATGTAAATAATATGGAGGGTCCCATTAACGGGAAAAATAAGTAAAAAAGAAAAATTTAGGCAGAAGAAATTAATTTTTGCTTTTGAGTTTTACTCTCTTTCTACAGCATCAAAACCATGAAACAAATACATACCAGAAGTTACATGGCTTCTACCTTCTCTCTCCCACCAGAGTTCCAAACAATATGGCATGGGTGACTGAACTGCTCATGCTTTTGTAAATTGCAATAATGGGATATTAAGTCAAACAAGGGCACATTAATTTTTTTCTCTTAATAACCTGGGTTATAACTGGTAGTAGTTCTGGCCAGTAGAGGCAAGAACTTCCAAGAGAAAGAACAACAGTTGTTACAGCAGTCTGACTTCAGTCTGCACGTGTCTGAGTCAGAGCAGCAAACTAGAGGGGGTTTGCTGACAGATGTCAGGGAGGGGAAAGAATTCAAAGTCTTGTGGGCTGTTTGTTTGTACTTCTGGAGCATGGATTTATCCTGAAAGGAAACAGTTATGAGCTGGGGAAAGTTCAAGGAACAGAAGGGTTTCATAACCTTGGTATGGATCAGCAGGAAACTTGAAGGTTGGAAAGATTCCTTGGTGGGAAAGGTGCGGACTGGACTGCATTCAGCACAGGGAAGAAAAAGTACTGAATGAGGTGGCAGTTTGGATACATTGAGGCATGAGAGTTATAAATACATGCTAAGCTAAAGAGAAAAAAAATAAAACCCCCACAAACTTAACACTTCAGTAATTTTGCACTCCAAACTTGACAATCTTGTCTGACTTTGATTCAATTTACAATGCACTGCTGCAAATTTTAAATGTATAGTCTAGTGATTCATGTGGCATCAGATACAGCAGCAGAACAGAAAGTTAAAAAAAAATCAACAACCAAGCCACCCTTTACAATAAGCAGACACACAAGATTGTTCTTTCAAATGCAATGTTAGGAACAAAATTGGTTAAATATAATTGAACCTGTACTATATAAGGTGCAGAATGGAAGGGTATGGAATAAATGTCAAACCCTACATTTGTAAGTAGGTACATGACACTATAAAAAGCCTCTTCCCGTCTCTTTGTCCTATGATGCCACAATATAGTAAATAATGCCCTTTCACAATTCATTGAACTTTTGCATAATAAATGTGGGTGGAAAACTGCAATTGTACATCTAGAATTTTTCTACAGTCATCTACATTGACTGAATATCTGACTGACACATGATGGTGCCTATGGCAGTGAAGCAAATAAACACTGGTCTTACAATTTTTACTTTATAATATGATATAAGAAATCAGTCATTATTTAGTGTATTGCAAATTAATTTTTAAACTGTAAATTAATATATGCTGTGGATGTAGACAGTTTTGCTCTTTTAGGATCTGGATCTATGGTACCATCATACCAGGGTATTTGAATACACATGTAAGCATACCTTAAGTATTTATAAACATCACTCCATCTTGCAGGGCAAGCTGGACTGTAAGCATGTTCCATAACCAGTCTGATTAGGAAACACAGTTGAAATCCTGTCTACTCTACAAATTGAAACCACGTTTTTAACTGGGTTAGTAAAAATACTGTGATGTAACCAGATTCTGAAATGATTACATTTATAGTATAGACAGGGCCTCTGCTACTTTGCATGTCTGAGTAAGAATTTGAGGATATATTACAGGATATTGCAGTGTCTGTATTTCTGAATTCTAAGCAGGCCAAATCCCTTTTACTGCTCAGCTGTAAAGAAAAAGAGGGAAGGAAGAAAGGTAGGAATTGGAGGTATAACAGACCACAACAATGACAAAACAAAGCTTTTCACAGGGCAAAGCACAAAGAGACAATGAGCAAGGCCCAAATGATTATAAATTTAAGCCCATGAGCATATAGTTTGTGGGCCCAACCATCTTCCTAATATGCTTGACATCAAGCAATAAACAACCCTTCAGACAGACATTTCTGCCCAGCCCAAAGGCACACGCCCATCAGGGAACACATATTGAATGCTAACCTTGTATAGTTTCATCCTCAGTGAAGATCTGATAACTCCTAAGTACTTCTGGAGTGTGCAAAGCTATTTGAATTTTTGAAATTTGATATCAAATGCAAAGCACACTCCAGCATACAACAAAAAAACACTCCTAGCAGTGCAGAGTGGTTGTTTTGGAAATGCAATCAATCTGATTCTCTGGGAAGTGATAAGGACAAGAGGTGGAAGTTAACACAGGAAAACCAGCAACAGGTGAAGAGAAAGCAATGGATCAACAGAATGAATAGTGTTCGTTAATTCCATTTAAAACTAATTAAGGCCAAAACACTTTTTACTCTGTGAACTCTAACTGTGGTATAGACTATTTTAAATACATTTTCCTTTAGTGGTTGCAAAGTAGAATACACATGGCTTATGCCACCACTGGATCATGCCTTTAAGACTTTCTGAAAGAATCTTTTTCAGAAGCTGCAATATCTTCTATCCAGAATCAAGAATTTCAATTAAGAAATGCTAAAGCCCACCCCACCATTAGATTACAGATATAAGACTGCTGGCAAGAAAAGTTTCAGAATACAAATCCAGGACAATGCACATATGCTGTGATAGAATGTTTTAAAATGAAACACTGGTAAAAAAGAGAGATTTTTTTAAAAATCCATGAAAACTGATGTAAAACATCTTGCTCCTGTTGTAACAAAAATGTGTGCTATAGGAACATGAAAAGAAGAAAATGAGCTTATAGAAACACTAAAGCAAAATACGTCTGGAACAAGAGCATGTTTTACTACAGCAAGAACTACAGTTTGTTGGAAAACAGAAGGTTTCTACCAGAAGTGTAAAAAAGTATATCTCACAACACATTTACCTTTTCAATATCTTCACCATTACCATTCTCTCCGTTTCCGTAAAGTTGGGCATAAAGTCTCCAGATGGCCCCATCATTTGTCACTCGTGATGTGACTCTACCCAAAAGCTCTTGCAATTTCCCCTTCAATCCACTTGCTACCTCTCCAGCACGATCTGCCATACCATCCACTGCTGCTCTGACCAGAATAGCCAGCACCTAAAACAAACAGTAGGGAGAGTTTGTATTTCAACTCCAACCAACATCAGGATATATAACGGCATCTGTAGCATTTGGTTCCACCTAACAGTTCAGTAAAATACAAATATAGTACCATATGATAAGTACAGAATTTACTTAGAAATACATTATTAGGGAAGTCAACTGATTCAAACCTCATCTATAAGATTCTATGTTGGTGAATATAAAAAAGCCAAAGACCCAGGACAGAAATTTGGGTTACCTGAACAGGCATGTGTGACAAGTAATGGTGTAGGAAATTGTGGCAACATAGGAAATCATTGCAGCCACCTAAAGATAGTTTCACCTTAAAATACAGTGATAAAAACATCATTAAACAGGCTGAATGAAATCAATTCAGGTAATAGAAGACACTGTTGCTTACAGGACCTCTATTTAACTACCTGCAGAAAGTGAAAGATGTAAAGCGGGTAAGATGGAAACTGGAAGACAACTCAATATCACCTTGGGAATCTCTGTTTTTAATGCACTTCTGGGTGAGTTCCTAGTACCATTAATGGCCATAATTTCTGAGTCGCAGGCTTGAGAATGTGGGATCTGACCTGAGGAAATGCTGAGCATGTGCAGCTGCTGGTGAACTCAAGTGACAGCTTGGTTTTGCCTGTATGAAATGCTACCTAGTAGGTGTCCCTGAAAAAATCACGAGTCTTCATGTCCCAAACTGGACACCAAAAATTAGAAAACAGCTTCACTTTGCCTCTTCGCAATAAAATGAGAAAGAGCAAATGTAAACCAGGACAGTAGATCATATGGTGAATTACAAGAAAATAAACCCCAGAAAAGCTGTGGCTTATTCAGCAACATCCATTCTGTGCACTGCATGAGATGCAGAGACCGGGGAAGAAATAAGGACAAAAATGAAATGGAAGTCCCATAAGGCACACACTGAAAATGGGCCAGCAAGAGTCACACAAACACCCTCATGCTGGTACTGCCTGACCTGTGTGTCTGTCATTTGGCAACTTTAATGCTTCAATATTTTTGTCCATGTGACATTCATACCTACAATGAAATGACATTCATAGCAATATTAATATCAAGACACAAATAAAACCAATTTCAAAGATGACCTGAGAACAGCCACAAAACACAGAATTGTACCACTGCTCTAGCAGAAGTAGGACGGGATGCATCCTCACAAATCAAGATGCAGTTCAGTGGCAGAAAGTAATGTAAAAATTATAACAGCATCCAATTATATTACACTTCAAATAAAAGCATATGCAGTTTAGCATTTGTGGTATGTCATTTTGCTAGAAGAACTTTTCTTTTATGAATGACTCAATTAAAATGCATCCAAAAAGTAATGAGTTTTATCAGATATAGGAAATCTTCAGCAGAACAACCCAAATCAATCAGAATAGCTGATAATGTTATTAAATAAATACATGTAACAGAAAAAGTGGAAATAATTATACATCTACCTGGTATCTTTTCAGAATTAATATGATATCATAGTAACACCCACACATCAGCTAAAGACTTCCTCCCTTCTCCCCTCCCAAACTCTAACTGTAGCTTATAGCCTTTATAAAATAATGAGGCAAACTGGCTGTTCTTCCTATTCTTTTCAAGAGCTCTTACAAATCACTTTAGATTATAGAAAATATGATCAACTATTAATAGGTCCAAAATTCTGAAATACATATTAATGATTTGGAATATGAGGGACTAAACCCTGATATTAGATGAATCAGGTCTTCTGTAATAATTTGTTAGAAAAACATCAGCAAGTGTTGATATGTACATTATTACAGAACTGTAATAAAAAAGAACCCATAAGAGATGTAAGTAGAAACATTAAACTATGTACTTTTTTGACAAGGAACTAGAACTGGTCCTGAGGACTCACACCCAGATGTATGACTTGTCAATTAATTTCTCAGTTCAACAAAATTTTTACAGAAACTCCAAGAAGTTACTTCACCTAAATATAATTTATAATCATCAAAAGTTCCAAAGCCAATGATACTTAGTTTGCACATGAAAAAAAAATTCCTTAGTCAGTAGGATTTAGCAACTGAAAAATTGTCCATACTCTCACAGAGTTCTGGCTTTGTTTACACTTTAATAAGAATAATCGATCTCCTTTTTTTGTAATTCATCATGTAAGCTTTAGCACTACAGCAGTGACAATGAAACTAGTGTCAAAACCCAGATTAAAGGGCCCATTAAACAGCAATGAATCATTAAGGCTACTTGGTTGTGCCCAGTTATTAAATAAAGTTATTTCAAACTGCAAGTGAATTGTGCAAATCAAAAAGCATTATTAGCAGTGCAGCAGAGCTCTGAATTTTAGACAGTTGTTTTAAGTGTTCAAATTTGTATCTTTGAGAAATTTTAAACTGCCATACATACTAAACTACTAATGCAATGCTCTGTTCCCCAGCATCTCAAACAAGTAGAGCATTTTTTGTTTGTTCATTTGGTTTTTTCCATGTCTCTTAATGAACTGGGCTCCATATGACCACTGTGCAGAGAGTTTGTGTTTAGTGTGACATCACCCCATCTGCATTTCTCCTTCTCCTTTGCTTTTGTGAATAATGTGTTTACTAAAAACTGAACAAAAGACACCATAAGACAAAACCTTAGAAACAAACCAAATCATTTATAAATGCTGTGATTGTCATCAGTTAGTCTCCTTCCACAATTGTTCTCCAAACAACTGCTTTCATATAAAAATTCTCTTGGTCAAGCCATTTTTAGAAGCTTCACTAATCAAACTCGACAGTGCTCAAGAAAGTGGAGAACCCTCAGAAAACAGACCCAAAATGACAAATCTGCAGTCTGTGAGCTCTTCCTGCGCCCCTTCCAAATGAAAGATTTCATTATAAAGATAATTGTCATTAGTGAGCTACTTAAAAGAAACAGAGCTACAGAAATTATTAATTCCTACCCTCGCTTCTCAAACTCCCCTTGGAACGTGCTCTTGTGGCCTTTTGTTAGAAGCAGTTTGGCAACACAAACCGCTGAAACGAGGAGGGTACTTAATGGAGAGGGAACAGAAAAGCCGCTAGAATCTCAGTAACACAGAATTGCAAAGTGGAACCCTTTGTCCATACTTCTGCATTCATATTCATTGATGGCACAATGCTGAAGGTCTGGTTCCTGAGGCAGTGCATCAGAACAGCTTTCCCACCCACAAAATAGCTTTGTTATTCACTAAACTGCAACTTTCCAAGTAAAAAAGGTAGATTGCCTCCAAAACAGGCATGTGGTGGAAAGCAGTACCGTTAGCAGTTGCAGTAATGTTTTGGGGTATATTTACTACCTCATACTAATAATTCACAGAACAAACTGACGAGCACAAGAAGTAAGGCTTTCTCCTTGGGTACTTTTTAGTGACTGACCTACTAGTGGACATGACAGATAATTTAACGAGCCATTGTATTTTATTACATAAAATGCATATTCAAAGTTTTCCAGGTATACTTCACAGGAGGTTCTTGAACATTAAATGAAACACAGACATGTGAATAATTTTAAGAACCAGGAAGGAGGGAAGGTAAGAAAGCATGCTTTTAACATTTATGTGGAGTGCTAAGAAACTGAGGCTTTTGAAACTATGTCCTTTGCTGTAATCTTTTCTGGCACTGTTGCTCCTTTATAAAGAGCACTTTAGCTTTGCCTTGTTCAATTCTGTCTGCAGAATCTGTATATACAGATCTTCAAGCCTCATAACATCATAGTCTCAGAGCCTTTGCCACAAGGATGACATTGTAAAATAAGTGGAATAGCTGAGAAGCAAAATTTCCCAAATCCGTGTTCTGTACTTGGAAAAGTGGCACAAAAGACAGCAATGGCTTAACAGAAATGCCAGATTAAGATCTGAATGCTTTACTGTTATTAGAAGGAATCTGTGATTTAAAAATATGACTTCATACTATTCTGAAATAAAATAAAAACATCTGATGTAACTACAGAAATCAAGGACAATTCAAATTATATATTCAACTGCATACTTGTAATTCATGCATTCAGTCTCACAAGGGGTATTCTTCAACACTGATTATGCTAAAAGCAATTGGTGATTGGGTTTCTGTTTCCGCAAAGAACTGGATTCAATAACTCATTTCTTATAGTCTCATGCATATTTACTTTTTAAAATTCCTACCTTCTTCTCCCCACGATGCCATCCAGCTTAGTCATCTATCAACTAAAATCTATGATGACTACAAATACTAAATATAACCTGAGAGAAGAACATAGAATGCTGCATGGAAACAAAGGTGTGTGTTTCCATTTACTAATGTTCATGATTTTACACTGCTAAAAAACAGTTGCACAAGGCACTTACACAGATCATCTCTATTTAAAACAGTCCAGTTGGCAAACTGGAGAGGCTCAGAAATTAATGGTGAGCTTTGTAAACAATCTCAACAGAAGCTTTTATTTTTATGTTCTTCTTTGTTTTGCTATGGAAATATTCTTCTCTTCCTTGTAAGATAATTGATTAAAGCCTTTCTGAAATTCTTTAATCAGGCTCTGAGGTTTTTCTTGGCAAACTACTAAAATCCTTCTAATTGAGGAAACTGTTACAATGAAACCCATAAAATACATATCAGAAGCTAAAATTAGGATGAAAAGAAAATTAGGAAAGAGAGCATATATATACTTCTGTAAAAATTATAAAAACTGAATGAGAACAAGATGAAAATAGAGTTTTATAACAAAAATAGAAAATGAGTGCAAGCAATATCCCCAAATATTTTAATTAAATATACTACATAACATTTGATGAATAACAGTAACAGGAGTCTGTATCATCTCAAAATGCCTAAAATGGGCAAACACATGTAGAAAGTTCTATTCCTAGTCAGCTGTCAATCTGCTTAAAATAATACAGTAGACCACCCCTAGAAATGCTATGTAAACTAACTAACAACTGAGAAAAAAAGTCATTGAAAAAAGCCAACCATCTACAAGATGCTCCATGACAGGCCCTACCAGTACTGCAATACCGTAGCTGTCAAACACACCAATCTTTACCACATATAAGACTATTTTCCATGGACATTTCTTAGTGCAAAGAGAGTTTGAGACCCTTTAATGTTAGCTATATCACACCTCAAAGATTTTATTAATATAGAATGCTATACTGTGCATGGTTGGCTTTATAGTAGGAAGTATTGCAGTCACGTACAATTTGTTATTAAAAAGGAATTTGAAAAAAGTGTTTAACATCTCTGCCCCCCTTGAACAAATGAGATGTTTCCACAATCATAGCTAATTCTATCTGTTCTCTCTCCTCATCACTGGACTCCAATTCACACAACCCAGGAAAGCTACATTTATGGGACAAGAAATGAAACATACTCCTGGGATCCATGAGCAGCAGCAGCAGCTGGCTCCTCTTACCCTGGTACTACACACAATCTCCCTAAGAACTCGTAAGCTCTTCAACCAGATCCATTAATTTTGTGAGGGATTTTTGGAGGTGTTTTACTACTCTACTTAAGAGATTCTTTGGGCTGCCTTTCAGATTCACCTTGCTGTTTCCACTGAGTGTACAGAACCCTGCTTGGAGCAGAATCTGGTTTCAGGCAAGGTAACATCTCAGCTGAAGCTGTTAAATAAGTTCTCTGGATTTTGTCTAGGGCATACATTTACACACACAAAAGTTAACTGAACTTAACTGAACTACAGTGAAGGATGAGCAAAATATCTCTTTTATTTTCCTTTGTTCTGGTTACTAAGAATCAATGTTATGAGGGTAATGCATTCAAGTTACTTTCAAAGGCTCATTTGTGGAATTTTCAAACTCATGGGCAAAGATTACCTTTCTTTAAATAATTTGTATTATTTCTGATACTGAGACATTCAGGAACAATATGGAAAGAAAGAGGGGGTTATGCACTGCATTTTATACAGAAAAAGATTTTAATACTGCAGTATGTGTCCTTTCACAAAGTCTGTTATCTGCAATCTGGATGCAAAGGTTTTAATTTTTGTCCATTTTCATATTAAATATCTATTCTTCTAATCCAAACCTCCAAAAATTAAATCACTTGCCTACATAACTTCACTGGTATGCATACTGTCATTACTGATACCACTGTCAGTGGCTTTTGGCAATCTCTCTGTCTCAGAACAAAAATTCATGAACATATAGGATGATTAAACATGAAAACTTCCCCACCTGTGTATCCTTGTATTTTTCTCTTAAGTCCATGAGCCTGTGATAAGCTTTAATTGCTTCTGAAAACTCTCCAACATCTGTACTGGTGAGAAGATAGTTCTCCCATATTTGCCAGTGCTCATAGTTGCACTTGAGAGCTTCTTGGAGGGTTCGAAATGCTTTGATCCTACTCAATAATAAAAAAAGAATAGAAATTAAGATTCTGTATCAAATCATTATTACAGAAGATTTCTATACTAAAATAAGTTGGCATTGTATCAACTAAACAATGGCTTATTTAAAAGAAATAATATTTACAAACCAGTACAATGTAACAGCTATTATTCATAATTTATAATACTGATAATCCCTTAATCTCTCTTGCAAATTACTTTCTACCTGTTCACTCACAACAGTGCACTCTGTAGTCTGAACAAGGTAATTTCTGTTAGTTCTCATAATTAATTTACAAAAATTCATCAAAATTGGGCCATCTATGCCAATATTTTCCTTTCTGAATTTTTAAATGGAACCACAAGAAAACAACCTTACTCATGCTGCAGTTGTAACACACATTAAAAAATTAAAAATCACCAAGTTCATGGCAGATGCAGAATGCTATTGACTCACTCCATCACACAGCAGAAGGTTACTTAACAGGTTTTTGGGATTTATTTTAAACATTTGCCCATGGTAAACATGCATACCCATTGCACAGAAGCTCAGCATTTTGAACTGTTTTTTTAATTTAGGTCAGCTGGAAGGTTTGCTTACACCCTCTGCTCCCTGACGCTGCATTGCTCAGTACAAATGTGTCACAGTAGCCCCAAACACTACTGGGATCCTTCACCAAAGGTGCTGCCCAGTGAACCATCTCACAGTGGCAGGAGAAGGCGTTACGCAACAAAGGTGGACAGCAAAATTCCTATAAAATCACTACCAAGTTATGAAGCATCTTTATTTTTTCATATGGATCCACTGCAGGCAACTCTAAACCATTCCCTTACCAAAGGAGAGAAGTAATGGCATTCTCTGGTGAGGAACATGCCATCTGAAGTATATGTTGGTAAGGTCTGTGTGCTTACTGTAAAGCTTTAAACACACTGCCAAAAGTTGCAATAAATTTGAAACTTTAAAAAAACCTTTCCTAGAGAATTGCAAGGATATGGTTCTTCCTAAGAGACCAAAGTGTACTCAGTTGGACAGTCATGATACGTAAAAAACCACAAAGGAATAGATTCCTTTAAATAAAAACTTGAAACAGAGTTTTCCTAGGCTGGTAAAAAAAATCTGCTTTGGGAAGACATGACAATAAATCTCTTCTTAATAAATATCACATAAAGATGGCCTGATATCAAAATTTGCAATTCACTTGCTCTATTGCATGAGTAAGTTGTTAAAAGTGCTGCCTTTAAAGAAAGCTCAAAGAAATTGTTGGCTGAGTTTCAAAAGAGAGTGTAAATATCCCAGCCAGAAAAAGGCAATATCTAACTAGTTGATCAGGCCATTAAAAGTTTGAAGTGGCTGGGTCAGGGAAAAATGTAAATAACTGCCCATCTAAGCCCATACTATTAAAAGTGTTACCAAATACACATGAAGACAGCAGACTGATAGAACAAAAATATTTAAGGAAAACAGATAATTTGGCATAGCTGCAGCAGAACAGTTCACAGGCAGGACCTTTCCAGGTTCACTCCCCTTTTCTCTCTCTTCCTTATAAACTGAGAGTCATGATGCTGATGAGTAAATGTACCAACAGTTGACTCTCCTTCACTGTTAACAGACTCACTAAGGCATTTCAGACCCTGATTTTGATACATTATATTAGAAAAGAGCAGAGACCTGCTCCTTCCTCTGTGGATTTTGGAAGTTGGGATCTGCCACAGCTCTCTGACAGGCTGGAAGATGCTCTGCCTGACTCATGTACCCCATTGAGAAACTCCTTCTGCAACTGCTCTTCAATATCTGCAGGATTCACTTGTATCATCTCTCCCATCTTCCCAAAAAAGTTATTGAATTCTCAGGAGGGCAGCCACCAATAAGATGGAAATGTGAAATGTAATCAAGATACCAAAGGGATGGGGTGGAAGACGCCTTCCACAAATCATCACTCTCATCATGCTAATAAAGTCCTCCAGATCTCAAAACAAATCCCCTATGTATTTAACCAATCATATAATGATGGAGTATCCTTTACCATTGAACCAATTCATATCCAAACAGGAAACAGTAGCTGTACCAATGCATTATCCTGTCTTGGAAAGCAGGAACCTTTCACCCGGGAAAGGACAGAGGGCCAGTCCCAGTTCGTTCTGAGAAATCTGAGACCTACATTTCAAAGACTTCCTGGCACCCAAAAGAGTTCTTCTGGTAAAGCAAACCATGGAGTCTGCTTTCATCACAATTAATTTTTTCTGGAGGAAATTCAGAATACACAACACTTGCGGAGTCTTATAAAGCAAACAACCCCAAAACCCAACAAAACCCCTTTCCTCTGGGTGTTAGCAAATTGTTTGCATACACTTTTCAAAAAAATGTAAACATTTTATGTTTGTCTGCTGTATGAGACTCTGCCAAGCCTTGGCTGAATGCACAATCCATGAGTGGGCCTGATTTAAAAGCCTGGTTGGAGTAAAGCTTAATTTTTTTGAGAGAGTGAAAGAAAACAATTAACTCAAATGCCTTCCATCTGTTTTCCCTTTTAAAATCCTCAATCAATTTTATTTCTTTTTTGATGGCAGGCTTGAAAAATAAGAATTTAAACTTTCACCACCACTCACCCCCCACTAGGTAAATTATTCTAAAGTGTCCTGCTCTAGATATTCTCTGTTTTGAAAGTGAGTTAAAGGAGCTCACACACAGTCTTGGGCTATAAGTGACTACACAAATAATCAAAAAGTTGTTATTCCATAGGAAACACAGGCCACACTTGGTTATCAGCATGTAATACTGACTTAAAATTTACTGTACATATAGTCCTATCTCCCACTTGATTCCTGTGGGGGAAAAGTACAGAAACATGCCCCCCTTTACTGCTTTTGTTACCATGTCAAATAGGCTACAAGACTGGTATGTATTTAGCATATTAGATCATAAGAGTAGATTAAAAATAATAAAATTCAACCAATAAAGTGAAACTAATCACTCAGTACTTTCTCAGCCTTGTATTAGATGAACAGACAGAAAAATTCTTTTGATTAAAGACATTTTTATGAAACAAGCATAAGACAGTACACCGAGCATCTGACATTTTGAACTTTACGGAAAAGGAGCAATCTATCACGTCATTCAAGATAAACTGATGTCAGATTTCGAGTAAGGTTTTTAAAATATCTTACTCTTTTGTTTCATTCTTTGGGGACAAGTTATAATGTGAAAATTCTTAAATATTAAGTTCTTCCAGGTAAACTTTTATTACATTGAGTTGAAATAGAAAGAGGGAAAAGAACAAGCAAAGCTAGCTTGCGTGCAGATTTCCATCTGCTTTTGTAATATAAAATCCAAACTATTTGGTTTTCCCTTAAATCTACTGAGAATAATATACTGTGAAATTACATAGGTCTGAATACACTTTGCTTGAAATGGACCTATCTTCTTGACTTCATAGTCAAATTAGTTTTCAATTTTGTTATGAATGTTTTGCATTGGTTGTACTTATTACATCATAAATACTTTTAATGAGAAAAAAGTGCAGAGAGAGGTTGCTATTTGTATAAAGCTTATGAAGCTATTTCCCGTAAAATGAAATAGTTACCAGTAATTCAACCAGGAAGAGAGAACTGAAGGGCTAAGAATTACAAAATATGAGGTAAGCACCTTAAAAGAATACACTCAAAGTCAAAAAAAGGACATCCCAGTTGTTTGTTTTGGTAGCAGTATCTTCTAATCCTTTTGAAGTACTTACTTCTGTTTTAATCTGATATAAGCAGTTGATAAATTGTTCCAGGCCTCAGCATTCTAGAATGATAAAAGGAGAATTATCAAAAAATTTTTCACTTATATTGTGCTTACTTGACAAAAATATCTAAATCAAACTACTGTCAAACTTCATTGATTTTGCTAATCACACGTATTGACACATTTTATAAAAGGCAGTGAAAATATTACATTGAAATAAAAATTATATTGAAATTGAAATACATAAATAAATATTACTGGCTACATCAGCAACAATCATGTATATAAATGCCAAATAACTGCCTTGTGGTTGGAATACACTAAGTCAGCTCTGGCTTTCAGTCTAAACTGTACACAGGTATCCTCTTCTGGAAAGGTCATTGCTCACTAGCTGCAAGCTACTTACCTGCACCACTCTCTTACTGCAAAAAATGATCTGAATGTCCCCTAATGCATCTCAGGCAAAACTAAGAAATAAAACCAGCAGAGCCATGTACAGAGATGATTCCTGCCCATCGCCTTACACTGCTGCAAATGGGAAGCCCCACCACTGAATTCTGCAAAGTGACAACTGGAATAGATTTGCAGAACAGAACCCGAGCACTGCATTGAATTGTACTCTGGTTTGAAGGCTGTCCTCAGGCTTAAGGAGCATTTAAACCATGTTGGGGAACCTTTCTGAGACTTAATTGATAAAAATGGTCACTATGTTGCTGCAGATGACTGTATAAAGACAGGTTTCACCTCCATAACTGAGAGCCAGTCCGGCACCCTTTACTCATAAAAGAAATGCCACTTAACCCACTGAGAAGTTGAGTTGGCTTGGTCAACTGAATACAATTAAATGCAGATCCTAGAGAAATAAGTGAACACCATTTCAGTATCTACTTGAAAGTAAATTTACTGTACTGAACAAGAAAAAAAAACAATGAAAAAATATCAATATATAACGTAAAAATTCCACTTAAATACAGAGTTGTCTGTATGTAGATTTTTCTCCCCAAGGAACTTATTTCATTTTATAATAAAGAAAAAAGAATACTCCATCATCTTTCACCACTCTCATTCTCATTTCCCAACAGAAAGGAATGAATAATAGTTTCTATCACATAGGTGGCATTAACTCTAAGCAAGCAACATGCTTTGAAAGTTCCACTGTTCGAGAAAGGTATTCCAGGTGACACTTCCACTATCTCAATGCACTGTCAAACGGCAATATTGCACACTTGCCTGCCCTGCATCCTGAAAAAATGGCTAAGCTCCTCTCCCTGTGCTCATGTACTATATAGTTACAAATTTACCTGTCATACAACAATTTATTTGACCTTTCTATTCCCCTGAAGAATTTGATTACCTAAAGGACAAGGTATTTTAATTTGATTTTTTGTTTTATCTCTCTTTTTCGCTCTCCTCACAATTACTCATTCACTTTTCTCTGTTTTAGCAATGTATGCAAGCATAAAGGAATTTCTTAATTATATTTGAACATTCACACACTTATATTTGGACAAAGTTAAGCACTGGACAAGTATTTTTTGATGCTTTCTTGATTAAGTTTTTGACAAAAACTTATCCTTCACACACAAGTTTAATTTATTCAAAGGGCTAAGCTTTAAACAAGTTTTTCATTATTGCCTTGCTTGTTTATAATGAAAACATCCTTGTTGCCTTTAGATAAGCCATCTGAATTGCTTGTTCAAAAGTACATACATCTGGTTCCAATGTCACACAGCGCTGAAATGCTTTGGCAGCACCTTCGTAGCCTTCTAACGCAATGTATGCACAGCCCAAGGAAAACCATACACCGAGCTGGAAAGAAAAAATGAATGGTTACATAGATACCTAGATATTTCTGCATAAAATAAGTCATTTTGCCTGGATGAACACAATTCTGGCTTATTTTACCTGTTCTTCAGCTATGATAGTATTGTACTGGAAAAAATAATATCCTATATGCAGATTATAGGAAAAATCTAGGTTCAAACTTTTAATAAATATGGATAAACAAAGGTGTTAACTACATAACATAAAGACCACATAACCATTTGTGAACTGCTCTTTAACAGTCCATCTTTGTTTAGAGAAGAAAGTGAGAGCTATTTAGAAGTTTGCATACTTTGCTTCAACTCGTGAAAAATCCATACTTACTTTTATAGTATTACAATTAGGTCAAATGGTAAACACTAGGAAATGTATTTCAAAGAAATCCCATTTTACAAAAAACATCTCCAATTATTGACCATGAACACTTCAAAGTTATAGCTGTACTTGTCAGAAAAGAAGTCTCCTCAAGTTTATAGTGCAATGTTTAGAGATAGAAATGTACTCAAGTAATGCCTTGCACAGAAAACAGAACTTTACCAGTTCAGTAATCTTGCATTGAAATTCTTTAGTTATTACAATCAAATACCTCTCACCCATACAGAGGCAACCAGGGAGAAGAGCTCAGCACATCTCTTCTCCACTCCCCCTCATCAGGAAACTGTAGAGAGCAATGGGGTCACATCTCAGCTTCCTTTTCTCCAAACTAGACATGCCCAAAGTCCTCAGTCACTCCTCATAGGACATTCCTTTCAGTCAGCCCTTTCACCAGCTTTATTGCTCTCCTCCAAATGTTTTTAAGGACTTTCACATCCTCCTCAACCTATGGGGCCCAGAACTGCACACAGTGCTCAAGGTCAGCTGCACCAACACCTCATACAGCAGGATCATCATCTCTTTGGACCTGCTGGTTGTGCTGTGTCTGATGTGCCCTGGGAATGTGGTGCCCTCTTGGCTGCCAGGGCTCACTGCTGACCTACACTGAGCTGCTCTCCAGCGATAGGACAAACGGAAACAGTTCAAAGCTGCATCGGGGGAGGTTTAGACTGGACAACAGGAAGCATTACTTTACTGAGAGGGTAGTCAAACACTGGAATAGGCATGCTAGGGGGCGGCTGATGCCCCAAGTGTAGTGGTTTCAGTTAGGCCTCAAATTAGCAGGCTCAGAGAATCTATGTGGACTGGGAGACAGCTATCACCTGACTGGCTAACCAAGGAAATATTTCATACCAGATGACGTAAACCTAAAGTATGTGTGTACCAGTGGGAGTGGCTTAGTCAGTTCCACCATGGCCGAGGGACAGAGTGCTGCCGTCTTTCTCCTCTGTTAGGCCCTGCTCCGGCTGCTGCTACATTGTATTTTGTTTTAGTTTCAGGGAAGTAGAAATATTTTGTTGTTATACT
>JAOXXN010000446.1:36317775-36329358 GCA_026770055.1 Myrmophylax atrothorax | reverse complement strand
GGAAGGGCACGTGGGGAGAGCCCTGCCCAAAGCTGCGTTCGTGAAGTCTGGCCATGGTGATGGTGATGACATCTCCCAGGTACTGGCTTACTAATGCTTAAGCATGTCAACTCATTCCTCAAGCAAAAGTTACAGTGTGAGAAGAAAGTAAAATGATTCTTTACTTCTATGGAGAAAAGCTGTATGAGCAGGTACTTACTGAAACGCATACAGTGACTACAAAGAATGAGAAATAATTTTATTTTCTTAATCATTTGAAACAAGGTATTTTGCCCAGCAGTAACTATATATGGAGGTTTGGACTGAATGAAAAAAATGTGAGAACTTGACATGATGGAAGAAGAGATAAACAGTCTCTGGGATGGGAAGTAACTCAAAATGCTGCATGAGATGCTATGATGTGGAGGCAAAAAGTATGCAGAAAATGGAATGGATTGTGCAGATGGAAAAATGTCACTGTATGTTAAAGAAAACTTTAGAATTGATCAAACAGAAAATTAACTGTGTAAAAGAACAACAAATGGGTATGGATTAAAATTGCAGGCCTCAGTAAAAAGCAATGATTGAATCTCAGAATACTTGACTAAAATGGAGAAGGTAACATGCTGGGGGATATCTGAAGTCTGTGAAAGTAGAAATCCCAGAAAACACAGGGAGATTTCTATTATTCCACATAGTTTAGTAAATACCATAATGGATGAAATTCCAAGGCTAACTCTTTTAGAGATGAAGCCAGTCAGAAAACAGAATTTACCTCGATCCTTACCATATGAATGAGCAGATTCTAAATGTTACCACACAAAAGATACTTTGTATTACTTTGAACTACTCTGTAATTCACTAGTCCTTCAAGAACAAAGGCAACTCTTTTAGTCCAGAGGATGTTAAATTTAAGAGCTACTTACAATGAAAAAGCAATGATAAAAACTAAAAGGGACAGCTAAAACAATAAAGGTCTGCAGAAGACTTGAAACATTTAAAGTCAAGACATTTCAAGGCTTGAGGCAACTACATCTTCAAAAACATACATTATTCAAAAAGGCTCTAAAAAGACCAGACAATCATAACAAAAATAAAATAAAGGAGACTTCTAAGAATAAGAGGACACACTTTAAAAGCTGGTGTGATAGAAAAATGAGAACACTCAAAAAGAACAAGTCTGCAAGTTAAATGAAAAGACTTGGTAGCTGGGTATAAAGAGCAAACAAAACCAATCAAACAAAAACCAAGATTCATTGCCTTTGATCTACTATAGTAATGAAATGGTATTTTATCATCCCTTAGATATCTGGAAAGGGAGTATGAATTGCTTCCACAGCATAAGAAGTAAAGTGGCTCTTTAATCACATATTTAGGATACAGAATGAATTTCAGCTGGGTTTTTTGTGGAAAGAATGGCAAGAATTCCCTTCTTATTGGCGAGGGCATTGAAATGGCTTTCATTTTAAGCTTTCTTTGGATAGGATACAAAATAAACAAGCATCTCTGCAGAGTATTTCTCAGTTTTGAGCCTGTAGGTCATCTTCTGCAGCCCATTGTTATCTGGAAGTCTTCCTTACTTTTGTGAAGTCCCTATCTGAGTAATATATATTTTGTTGGCATTTCCTGAGTCAGTAACAGAACTGAAAGACAGGGGAGCATTTTTGGTCGTTTTGGTTTCCATTCTCAAGACATTTATAACTTATCTGGACTTCATTTGAATAAGAACAGGACTCTGATTCATGGGAACAAAATATGTCATTGAACTACCCAAAACAGTTTCAAGATAAATGATTTGAAAGGCTGGAGCCCTTTAAAAATTTTCTAAAGCGGAAGTCCAGCTAGTTATGTGGAACTCAAAACAGCAGCTTCAGCACTTTGGAGGGCAAGAAGGAGGAATACCCCACTTTTGCTTGGACCTGGAAACAGCTATGAAGAGCACAATTTATATACATAAACAATCACAAATCTGTTTTAACCTCTGAACACCTTCCACAGGGTGAACCTTACTTGGATGGGATATACTGGCTGACAAACTGCAACAAGATCACAGAAATTGTCTGCAGAACAGCTTGCAAAGGATCTGTCAAAATAACCAGCTTCATCAAGAGAACTCTTTTGCCTGGGGTTTCAGTTTTGATGCATTACTATAATAAAAGTTACTGTCATCACAAGTGTAACACAATGCTTCGCAGTGACTCCAGAACACAACAGACCAGAACACTTGAAAAAGATTTCTGTGAAATACAGAGATCAGAGTTTGTAATGCAAAGCCAAGAGAGAGAGTAAAAGGATGCTTTCATATAGACTGTACTGCATTCTTCTGGTAACTATTTTGCTTGACACTTGTTCATCATTTATTTGGTGGTAATTACTACTTTTCAATGGCTTCATCTCTTTGAAATAGAAGAGCTGCACAGGCAAAGATTTAGCTGCATTCAAGGATCTGAATGCAAGAGGATGTCTTCATTTCATGTTTCCAAATATGCAATGAAAAATTTGCTAAGAATAGTAATAAGCTGTTACTTTGACAACTGTGTGCAGAACTGTAGAAAGTGTCATCATTCAAAACTGAACACACCAAAACAAAGCCACATGTGCATCAGTGCCCAACCTGCATAGGGTTGATCTGTACGGAACGTTCAAAGCACTCCACACACTCCCTGAATTCCCGGTTGCGGAGATGGAGAAGGCCTTTGGAGCGCTGGGCGCGGGCGCTGCGGTGCCTGGAGAGCTCCCAGGCCTTGTCGTAATACTGGTGGTCTTTAAGAACATCCCCAAGCAAACAATATAATCCTGGTGTTTCCTTTTTCTCCAACTCCCGCCTAAGGATTTCTTCTGCCTGTTAAAGAACAAAGAGAAATCAATACATAATGAAAGTATTTATTTTCAGTTAATCACCTACCCGAGCCAATACAGTTTTAGCACCTTGCAATCATCAGCTGAAGACTAAGAAGTATGGCTAGTGAGGAAACATTATGTCCACCCAACACAGCATCCAAGATGAAGTCTAGAGAGAATCTGGTTCCAAACTGATATTTTAAAAACATTTCAAGATCAACATAATATGGTGGTTTTTTGTTCAACACACTAAGGAAAATTAAACCATAAAAACAAGAAGCAGCTTGCTCCTCTTTATATCTTAGGTATGTATTCTGTCCCAAGAGCAAACATCAATCCTGGACAACAAACCTTCACCTCCCTCACAGCAATGCGGTATCAGCACCATTAAGGTATCTGCAATCCTAATAGTTTATCATATGTGGGTTTTACGTATCCAAATAAGTACTCTTGAATGGCTCTCATTTCTTTTTCTCTAATTGCTCTTTTCTGAAAACACTCATTTCCATTCTATTACGTCTAAAGACCCATTTGCTTCCATACTGTTAGTTGTACAAATGCTCCTCTTTTATACAAGATGCAGAAGTTATAAATTTACCTAGTTATAAATTTATCTAGTTTGATATAAAATATATTCAATATATATATACAGCATTATGGAAAAGATGACACAAGCTGTGTCTCCCAGACATCTATTATGGGCTATAACTAACTTTCAAAAGCTTTTTATCTCAGGGCCACTATCTCGTATAACAACAAAATTATTGTTTCTCTTTTAAACAAGAGACAGTCTGCTTTCTGTGGCTTTTTAAAAAGATAAATACACTGGACAGATGGTCTGTTGTTCAGACTGAACTCTTATCTCAGTCTCCTGCTGCACAAATGTAACATACATAGTTAAGATCAGTATAATTTTTCTGTTAGAAAAGACCTACTTGATCCACTAAAAGCAAAAAAGTTCCAACACAGCCTGCCACAGAATTCAAGTTTGACACTGTAACACTAGTTATTCTTCTATCATATCTAGTTTAGCCAAAAGGAAACCTGACATCATCTCTGCATATAAATTATTACTGCATTTCTTGTTACTGTAAGAATTTTCTTTGATCTTCAGATGATCTCTAGAGAAGCAAGGTTTCTTACCCAAGCAGTAAAATTCATTGAACCTGCAAAAAAATCATCTTTAGAAAAATTCCTTTTCTTTACTTTGCTTTGAAATATTTAATGCATAGTAATTTTAGCATCTAATTCTTACTATTACTTTTGTTAAATAAAGTAACAGTAAAGTCTGCAAGTATTTGAGGTGCACAGATGTGAAAATGGGATGCATTGTTCAGTTTTCTAAAAGAATCTTAAAATTAGCAAAAATGGAATGCCATTAAGAAGAAAATCAGTGTCTGATTATTAGGAAAATAACTTGATGGCAAGTGCCTTTAAGTGCCTATGGACCAGTTCTCCAAAAAAAAGCCAAGGAAACTTACTTAACGTTTAAAATTAGCCCAGTCAAAGCACAGGAAAATCTCATCTAACGAGAAGACTGTACCTACAGAATCATAGAACGGTTTGGGTCAGAATGGACCTTAAAGATCATCTTGTTCCAATCTCCTTGCCATGTGCCAGGACACCTTCCAGTAGACCACGTTGCTCAAATCCCCATCCAGCCTGGCCTTGAAGATTGCCACGGACCTGGTCAAAGTGCAATTTCCTTCCTCTTACCCGCCTCCATTAGTTGCTATGACATATTAATAACAGACCTTAAAGATGACCTTTTCTCTAGAGCAGAGAGAGCTGTGTGCTTTATTGTTGCAGTAGGCACCAAAGGATGGGTTTTGCTCCCTTCAGATGAAGAAAGAAGATTGAAATGGTGCTGTGTAAGCAGGAGTTTGGAGGTGGAAAGTGCATTGAATGCTGCTGCTTTACCACTTCCTCTGCAGGGCACTCCCAAGTTCAGATTGTTATTCTGTGGCAATGCTTGGATTAGACAGACAACCATTCACTAATGGTACTTCACATTTAAGAGCATAAAAATATCATGTTCTGGGCTAAACTTACAAAAATTCATTGCCAACATAAATATTTCAGCACACAGATAAAACAGAGAATTAAATAAGCAGAAGTCTGACTTTTTCTTCATCTGATTAGCTATCTGATCACCTCTCTGGCATGTTGCAAATATTTTTATTACTTAAATCTTTAAAGGCATGTACAAAGTTCATAACTACTAACTGAAAAGAAAAACAACCCAAACCCTGTACTATCAAAACATTTGTCTTCTACAAAAACAGGTGATACTTTAAAAACAGGTTTGTTCTGTTTAGGCTTTTGTGGGGGAAAAAAAAATCCCTTTCTCCTAACTTGGTAGTAAACTACTTTCAAAAATGCACATTTGAACTTTGATAACAACTCTGCTTCTCCAAAAACAAATCTTATCTGAACAGTAAATAATGTCAAGAAACATTTTCCACACAGTGTACATAAAAGATTCCATGCAATATACATAAAAGAAACATAGCCATTTATTCTTACTCATTAAACAGGTATTAATGACAAAATTGCACATTTTGTAACTCAAAGTTTTATCTAGATCTAGTAAGATTTGATATGAAAATTATCTACTAAAAGATACCTAAATGCAAAATATGAAGAAGTATTTGTAACACTGCCTTTCACTGAACAATCTGCACCAGAATGGATGGAATTTGATGCTCAGTTCAAAAGTCAGTTGATTTAAACATGAGAAAGATTTAGGCTCTGGTCTTGCTTTCTGGACTACTGTGGTTGGCATGGGAATTAAACAGGCAACACTTCACAAAAATCTTCAATCATTAAAGAGGGGTCTAGTTTAAATAAAAGGTGGTGCCTTTTTATTACTCACTACACAGATTTCTGGAAACCAATTTCAAGATTCATCCTGCATTTGGCTTCCCAATCTTAAACTTCCACTCGCCAACCCATCCATGCTTTTATTTTGTTTCCTAAAAGACTCTACGAGCCTCACTCTTCACAGATCTACCCATTCTATTAATTGACAATTCATTCCTTTGCTAGTTCAAAGTATTTCCTAAAATGCATTCATCTTTTCTGCTTGCACATTATTTGCTGGGCTGCCAGAGCAGTAGCATGAAGAAGCAGAAGAGATGGGTGTGGATAAAGGTAGTGATGGAAAAGGAAAGCTCTTTGTTTTTCATGTAGTCTTCCCTGTAACTTCATGCACAACCTTGAGTGAGACCTTTACTCCTCTTTCTTAGCTTTGCAGCTACATGCTGCTCTGTGTAATGGTCACCTGCCTTCTATGACTGTTATGATACGTAGAGGAAATTAATCAGGTTCTTGAATGAGCTCACGGACTAATAGTGCTCATCCCATCTGGGAAGCAATTCCTGAATTTAAAGGTGAGCTTCTGGAATCTTGCCATAATTGTGTTTCCTCGTTCAAGTGTTTCGAGATACCTGTGCCAGGTAAGAAAAATAACCCTGTAGAACGTGGATTGCTGGGGTATGTTGGTCTAAAACTAGACTGCATGCCATGTGGTATACTCTGATGACATGATGGAACAGAGAGAGGGCTGAAAACAGTGCTGTAAGTTGGATTACTCAGCTGATGCCAAAAGGCAGATCTCATTAATCTATTGAAGGTCAGCAGCTATCACGTTATAGAGTTCTTGCCAGGCAGAAAGGCCTCAATTTAAGGGGAAGAACTGAAAATTCACATCTCTGGCTGACCCTTTCTTTAGCAGGGAAATAGTACCATTTTTAGTCTGTTATCCATTTCCAGTGGTTAGAAGAGACCTCTTACACCTCAACCAAATAAAGTTGTCAAATGTTAATAATACTCTTGAAATCTCTGGGACCCTCTCACAGTTAAGAGAAGGGAGTGGGTCACTTTGCAACACCAGTCCTCACCACACACATGGAGACGTCTCCTTTTGAAACAAATCTATTGAGTAAACAAGGGGAAAGTCATAGTAACTATTGACATACTGTACATCCAAATTTTGTAATACCTTTTTTTCTTTTTCTATGCCCTGTTTTTCTCATTGCTTGCCACTCTGTCACTCTTCTGTTGATTCATTATTGCTTTCTACTAATTTTGTTCGGGTTATAAAGCAAGTGAATACACAGCCATATCTAGTAACAGTAAGAAATCCACAAAAGAGTTTGCTAAACATTGTAACATCTTACTCTGCAAAATTTGTGCTGCTACATGGCCCTGTAATAATGAAATGAATTATGTACTTTCCAGCTGCATAATGTGGAGCTTTGCATGGTCTTATCTAGATGCTCTGTTTCTTTATCAGTGAATAATTCAAAAGTAGGAGGAAATAAGATATTACTTGGATGTGTATTACTCATCAAACACACTGCTATTGCTGATAACAGGCTGTTTTATTAGATATTTCACTATTTAAATTCAGGTTTCCTATACGAAAGAATTTGTGAACAAAAAACATACAGAAGTATATTCAGTAGAGTTTTTTTCTTTTGGGCAGATTATGCTAAGCTCATTAATGGCATGAACATCCATTGACCAACATATTGCTCTAGTAGATTTCCAATATTCTACAAGAATAACTACCATGTTTAAAAACATAGGAACATTTTTGGTAGGCATAAGCAGTTCACCCTCTGAATGCTTTCCAATAGGGAGCACAAATAGTCACTCCCCCCGGTGCAAAGCTACATGTTTCCAATTCTCTGTCTTCTGGGCCTGAAGCTAGCTTCCTTCCAGCACTACTGTTATTTAGTACTTACACAGCATTTTCTGTTTTTCAAAGCACAGCACAATCCCTCATTCTGAAAGCATTTCTAAGCAGTTTCCTGCGTCAGATATCCTGTCCTATTCTCCAAGTGCCATTTTCATAACTCCCTAAGGGCAGTTTGTGAATGTAACTAGGACAGAATGCATTTCCAGGAAATGGAAAATATTGACCTCTATTTCTCCACTGTACTGAGAAGATTGTGATATTAACATACTATCCCCAAGGCATGCATAATGTGACACAGAATTTGTCAGCAAGACATATCTGCCCGTTTATAATGACCAAAATCTAGGCTTTGGTGCATGACAATTAGAAAAAACAAGTATGAGACATTCTGCTTTATTTCTATTAATTGAGTTATATCTCTCCATTCATTAAGCTTAAATTAGGTTAATCATAATCTTTGTGCTTACAGTGTCATAAAGGCACACACACATTAATATATTTAATGCTACCATATATCAAACAGAGAGAAGGAAAGGAAGAAAAGAACAAAACTATCTTTGTCTGAAACTGAATATTCCTGAAATCTATGTAAGTTCTGAAAATACTGCTTGATAGCAGAAGTTCCTGTTACAGCCTTTCCGTGTGAGAGGTTGCACTGGAAAGGGAACACAGCTAAAGTTGGATGCAAGTTGGCATTGCTTCCAGTATTATTTTCAAAAATCTTCCTACCATTGCTCTAATAGTACCAGCAAAATAACCAACAATAAGAAGGCTGATACAGCCTGATACCAGCGTTTCTAAACAGTTATGTCACTGATACTTAAAGTGAGGTGATGGCTTTAAATTGTCTTTGTATCTGATCACTCATAGTGGTAGCAGTACTAAAGAAATGATGGAAAAGTTTAGGAAAACATCAAAATAGACTTAACAAAATAAAGCCTTTTAATCTTATGCCACTTCTTTTCTCAAATGTTTGATTCTGTAACTTCAATATGTTAACATTAAGTAATTAAATACATCAAGCACTGATGCATTCTATTTACTACAGCTCACAGTTTGAAATCAAGTGGGAAAGAAAATTACTATCCCTTCCAGACAAAGTGTCAAGACTCCATCACGAATGACTGCTACAGCCTTCTTGAAATGCCCACAGTACTTCTTGCTGTCTATCCACAGTACTTCATTTAATTATCCTTGAACATTTTCAAGAATCACTATCACAATATTCTTGCTTCTCAAGTTACATATTTGGTAACTTCTATTTCGTGTGGTTATTACTCCAAATTGGTTTTTCAGCATTCACAGGTTATGACAAGCTTATGTGCCTTTTCTTCCTAAGCAGATTTTCCTCATTTCACCCCTGTAGAAGCATCATTACTGACTTGACAGCTAAAGTCAGACAGTCCTCCCTCCTTTGGATGATATTTCAAGACAGGGGCTCCGCTGTTTAGAACATTTTTCTTACCTTTCCATGTTGTCCTGCTCTTTCATAGCAGATTACTGCATCTTCCCACATTTCCAGTTCCTCAAATATTTGTAAGGCAGAGCTGGTGCATCCCAGCTCAAAGAGCAGACTTGCAAGCTGACGCTGAAAGATAAGACATTCCAGGTAACGGAAAATAGGTGAGTAAATACTTTTTACATATTAAAAAGTTGTTAGAGGCATTTCTGACATCAGTAAGGAGGAGACAGGCAATACGGAATTATTCTCTTGAAACTTCAAGCTGGAACCTCAGTGTATATACCTGAAAAAAACCCATCAACTGAATAATAATTGCTGTGATTTGAACAATTTAACAATATAACACAAAAATGGAAATGAATGTGGCAAGAATGAATTGACAGTGATGAAGCTACAGCCCTTAAATAAGGCACACAGCCCCATGTGGTTGAGGAACAGCTGCAGCAGGATGTTGGGAATGCTGAGAGTGGGAAACAGGTTGAAATAGGGAACTAAAGCCACTTTCAGCAGTGCTTTGTCATAGTAATATGTACCTGTGGAAAAATAGAGAGAAAGGCTCTGAAACAATTTTGTTCAGTACTTGTGAGAAATCACTGTCCCAACAACCACTGCCAAAGGCTGTCAGTTTTTAGCCAACTCAATACTGGATTTGAGTTCAGGTTACACTCCCTAGTTGAACTTTCCTCAGTTAAGTCAGCCTCTTTGTTATTTCAAATGTAGCAATTATTTCAGTGTACTTATGAAAATAAATGAGTTATTTTTTCAATTTAAAAACAAACAAGGCATGTTTTCATGACTTGGAAAAGTTGTCTTTGGTCTTTATTTTTAAAGAGGAGATTAAAATCACAAATAGGTTTTCACCTTTAAAGAAAGGGTAATTTATTTACTATGTCTGACAGATATACAATTAGGTTTGCAAAAATAAAGGGCAGCATTCTGTATAAGGGCAGCTACTTATCCCATACAGATAACCTCTGCAGTGGCTTTGGTGATCCTGAATGGATTCCCTGAAAATCTCCACAGATACAATGGACCTCTATTTATTGACTTGCGTTCAGTATCTGTAACAAATCCAAGGAGTTACCATAGGGGAAGAGACTGGTAGTAAAAAAATTTAACAATTAGCTTCAAATCTTTGATATAAATATGTAACAAACTCTGAAAACCTGTTTGTTAGCTTGATGTTAATCACTTAGGAAAAAACCAAACATCTGTTAGTGTCTAGCACTAAATCTCATTAATGTTGAATTAAATTTACTCAGAGTTAAATTTGGTACTATATATATAGGCAATGTGTCTTCATCTATGACTAGAAGACTGAAGCCATCTTTCATTATAAATCCCTATTTTAGTATTACTATCTTTGGCTTGGAAAGCTGGCTTGGATTGAAAAAGCCACTCTGACAACTGAAATGAAAACCACATTTGATAGCCTTATTGCAAGTGCCTGTTGA
Organism: Myrmophylax atrothorax; assembly: GCA_026770055.1. Lineage (NCBI taxonomy): Eukaryota > Metazoa > Chordata > Aves > Passeriformes > Thamnophilidae > Myrmophylax > Myrmophylax atrothorax. The sequence goes on along the minus strand of JAOXXN010000446.1, from coordinate 36,318,917 downwards.
AAGGTTATGTAGAATAACTTGAGAATGCTTGGAGAAGATATGATTGGTTAAAACAGCATGCATTGAGATTAGAAATCAAAAAGGAATAAAACACCATTAAAAGTAAACAACGTGAGTACCTGTAGAGGTATGCAATGCAAACAGTTCTCTCAAGTTTGTTAAATATAGCATCATCAGATAAGATTTTATTATGTAGATTTCTGTTCTAAAAAGTCAAGATAAACAATGTAGTTATGGGTAAAAAAATCCTCTCAGCACTAGTAAAAAGGGGAATGTCGCAAAAATAAACCCTCTCTCAGCTCAAGGAGTTCTTCAGTGTACTATTGACTCCTAATTTGGCTGTTTTCACCATGATCCACTTCCTAAAGTGAACTTCAAATGACAAGAAGATGCCAGTAACAGAATCTTAAGTAAACTAGTAATAAATAGTAAGACAGTGGCAAGATTATTTTAATAGGAGATATGTTGGAATCTTGTAAGTTTTAGTCTATTTTGTATTAGAGGCAAAAGGAAAGTAAAGAAGAATTGCACTAACAAGCAATTACTTCTGTGCATGACAGAACAAGACATCAGAAAGCAAAACACTGCAGAACTTGATTCCTCTCCAGAAAAACCTGGTGTATATTTGTTACATCTTTATTATCTACAGTGTTTCAACTCAAGGTCATATCACCCTCTCCTGACTTTGGAGTGACGCAGTACCAAAAATAAGCACCACAGACTTAAGTAAAGCTTGAAATGGGATTGTTCCATACCTGTATGGACCAATGTGGAGGCACCTGACAACAGTAGAAAATCTTCATGCGTTCTGATACCGATGTACTTGCATTTTCAAACTGGTCTGCAAGTGCCTGTTAAATGCAAAGTATATCCTGATTTCGTATTTACTTAATCAACCTAAAGCCCCCCATAAATTCAAAGCATTACGAATTTTAGGCAATCTTTACATAATGGAGAAATTATAAAAGATAACATGGCTGCTCATATGTGGGCTGATTATACTTTAGGATAGATATTGTCAGATCATAATTAATTTATGTTTTCCATGATTTTATATCGCTTTAAAAATACATATTGGCTATATGTATCTAAATATGACGTTATTTATTAGTGTTGTTAATGTTTTCACATCAAAGGTAATA
>JAOXXN010000446.1:36249761-36281175 GCA_026770055.1 Myrmophylax atrothorax | reverse complement strand
AAGTCAATGGCCCACGCAGGGGATTGAACCCATGACCTTGGCATTATTACAACCAAGTTTTAACCAGCTGAGCTAATCTCACCTTTCTAAGTATTATTGACAAGAAAAATACTTGATTGCATGTGCTAATAGTTGGATAAGAAACATCCATCTGAAAAAAAAAGGTGGGCCATCTGTAAACTTGTTTTACAGCAAACCTTCAGAAAAATAAACTGTTCATTTCTAGAAACATTAGGATTGCTTTAAGCACAGGCAATTAGAAGATGTAAGGCTGTATACTCTCCAGTCATATTGTATTAGCACAAACATCTTCATATTTTCTAAGGCCCAACATGAACAAAATTACATTAAGATTTCACTCCAGATGATTCTTGCTTCAACTTGACAAATTCTAATCCTCTTTGGCATAATTATGTCTTTGGAGAGCAACACAAAGAAGGTAAGGAACACAGGCATGGAAAATGCTATTTTCATACCTTGAGAATGCAAGGTTTCCATAAATACTATGACAATGGATATATTTAGCGGTTAGCAGAAAGGCGAAGAGGAAGACATAGTCTAATTTATGCAGTAAAAGTAGTTTCTAGCGTGGACTAGCCAACAAACCGAGTGGGTAGGTTTCTTCTTTCCCTTTTATAAAAAGTATCTAAACAGAGGGAATACTCATATCAGTGTGTGTTGTCCTTCACTACATCTTTCCTTCTCAAGGTCAAAAGACTTGCTCAGATATCAAACAAACATCAAAGGCCCTACTGATATATTTCAACAATTATCAAAAGCTGTGCTGTATATGGCTTGACACATCTGTTTAATTTCACATTTTCACTAAACCATGAAATCTGTCCTGCACTTCTAGTCACTCTAACAGTGATCTGGGCTGGAAAAAAAAATCAAAATATTATCAACTAATCCTGCAAATTAGAAATGTATATACATCAATATAAAAGCAACTGTCTTCAAAATTTCTGCTTTTTTCTCTGTTAAACGGTCAGTCATTTTAGCTAGCAACCGACAGCATCTTTTCCCATGTGGCTTTGACAATGGTAATTTATAAAAAACACCAAAAAAACCAAAGAACAATATGCACAGTCTTTGTAGTTACAGATTACTAATTGATCAAACAGCCTTAGGGCAAAACTATCAAGACAAGGATAATTTATGTTTTTAATTTGCAAACATGACAACTTGTACTAGCCAATTGAAATGAGCTATATTTCAGACATTACTCCAAGTCTTATGTTACTGTTTCTTTTTTAGTGTTGCATGGGGAAAATATGTTATTACTTGGTTAGGTCTTATATATTCTCTTGCCTAGCAGTATCTAACATAAATTCTACAGGCACCTTTAGAGCATTAAGGCAAGAGCTTTGCATTATAACAGCAAAACAAAAATGAAGCAATGGTTGAGCCTATAGGAAGCACATTAGCAGAAGTTCTGTATTTTCATTTATTGGGGGTCTCAGTTTTCAACAAGTTGTCACACCATGACAACATGCCACAGAGTCAATCGTGATCACCTGTGATTTTTTTTTTTTTTTAAAGGTCTCTTCAAATTGAAATGCTCATGATGTAAATGCTACCTTCGCTTTAAACAAATTGTGTCTGACTGCCAGTTAGGTAAACCAGAGAGTCAGGCAGAAATTCTCATAGTATTTAAGTGACAGAGGAGAAGATTTACTTGCCTGCACATCAGCATGTGCACTGTGCCATTTTCCAGTACTGCTAAATATTCCATATATATTTCAGTAGGTTTCGACCACACATTCAGCGTATTTCTTCCAAAGCCTAAACCTATTCACTCAACTGTATGACAAGGGTTTATTTTGGTCTATAAAACTAATCCTGGGACTGTTCAACTAAAATAGCTTTTCACCACAACAGGTGTTGGCTGATCATTAGCAGAGCTGGGCTTTAAGCTCTTAACCACAGCCATTAGAAATACCTCTCGGTGTTAAAAAGTCAAGAGCAAGGCCAAAACACCATCAGTGATCTGCATCAAGGGACTAGTTTAATTAGAATGGCATTTTTAAAATTCGCTTTGTCTAGTCTTGTCTGGCAGCCTCAGCACTGAAGTTGTAACATTACATCATTGTAAATACAGAGTATCTTTGGTTGATTTTGACTACTAAAACAAGAAGACACCATCTGATTTTTTTGCACTGCTATATACTTCAATGTGTTTGAGATTTTTTCATAGATATAATTTCAGAATCACAGATAATTGAATGCATTTGAAATAAAATATTCATTCCAAGAGCTTTAAAATAAAATGTGTGTACACACATACACAATGGACAGTTCTCTTTCTCATCACCTACAGTTATGAAGTGTTATTACAAAGTTTCTTCTTGTCCATACACACTTTATAAGGCAAAATGTCTGCAAAAACATCTTAGTTAAACAGTTGCTTATTTACACTATACTAGACTGATGTAGAAATGAATGCTAGACTCAAGAGAGCAGCAATTATATTGAGCTTACCTGAAGGCAATTTAATATTGTCAAGTATCTCATTTACTCTTAGTCTGCAAGTAAGTGACTCCCAAATTTATCACATCTGAAGGTACATTAAATACAATATAAGAGTTATTCAGCAGCTGGCTCAATCAAAAGTTAGAAGGCAAGACTGGAATAAACATTAAAACTTGATTATAATAATGCCAAGGTCATGGGTTCAATCCCCTACGTGGGCCACCGACTTAAGAGTTGGACCCAATGATCCTTGTGGGTCTCTTCCAACTCAGAATAGTCTGTGATTCCTCTCAGAAGACTTACAAAATATCTCACTACTGTCTACATGAAGACTAACATCATTTCACTTCAACTGTCTTCTCCACAGCACTTTTTATCCCACTCAAATAGTGTCCTGTAGCAAATGGGTAGGTCTTGGTAACATTCACCCATAGGTATCCTCATATCCTGTCCTTATCATTCTCAATGTATTTCCCCTCCACGGCACTGGGTTTAAGCAACAACTCTTACTCCTGATCTCTTCTGGGCAATTATTTATGCTAGATCAGCTAGGAAATTGTGATGGTTTTTGTGCCATTTCTGGGACTAAACCCAAAATCAGGCAGGAAAGCTTGCAAGTTAGTTCTGTTATTTGCTAAAAGATAATTATTATCCTCATTAGAAATAGCAACACATTTCATTATCTTTGTTCAGCTCTCTTCTACCTCCACTTAAAAGAAGGCAATCTTTGATGGAAAAAACCCAACACAACTTCTTCTCAGCAACAGACTAACAATTGCTCCACATTCACCAGCATCCTCTTCCTTTGTTCAGTCAACATTCAGGCTCAGCATTGGCAGCTGACAACACAGCTAAGAGTCCTGATGAGCAAAAAGGATGACTTCCCAAAAGAAAATATCCCCAGACTTAACAGCTTGTTTATTCCTCTTCTTTTCTTTAGCAAAGGCAACATAGGTAGCATTTGGGTAAAATAAGGCTGCCTAACCTCTGGTCTTGGTTCCAACTTCTCTTTCCATTCTCCATGACCATCTCATTTGAAACCTGAATTCACCTCTAGGCCAGCTTGCCTCTTCAGTGAATTTTATTTTATTTTTGAAGGACAGGGAGCAAAAAAGGTTTACACTTACTCAAGAATTTTCAGTGGAGCCAAAAGACCCAAAAAAAGCTTTGTATGGATTTAAATATAACAAATACAGAAAAGCAAGCTCACATCACCCTGCATGGAACAAAAATGTAACAAAAAGTAGGGAGACACTTACACAGAGCTATAAACATGTTTGTCTGATCCTGTATAATTGTCTGTTACTTAACTTGCACACATGCAGGTACATAACTCGAGGTGAAAGCTATGCAAGAAAAAAATATCACAAATCAAAATTATTTTAGACACACTGAAAAAATCAACTCAAATCAGATTTGGTTAGGAAAATGTTTCAAAGCTTTTCTCCACTTGGGATTTTTTACTTTCTGATTACAGTACAAAGATAATTATCTGTCAAATTAATTGTTCAGTTCTACTTATACAACCACACTGCAGATGTATCCTGGATGTCCAGGGTTATATAGATTTTCTTCTACATTAACAGGCATTGCTGGGCTGATCCTTAGCAGGTTTCTAAGAGCTTAATGCTCTGTTATAACATTAAGTGGTATACACATAGTATCCTCTTCCAAGAGTTAAAAGAATAATTTTTTTATGCTGTTGCTTAGGCTACTTCTTGGGTTTGTTTTTTTCTTTTCATTTTGAGAGACTATTTAAGTTCAGAAGTAAGCTTTCTTTCTCAGTTTGTTTTTTAGGAAAAGAAAGAAACTAGAGAAGAAAAGGAAATGTCAAGAAGAAAGAAGATACTGTTTTATTCAAAGCAATTGCCTTTCAGTGGCTAGTGAAGGGTAAACCACATAAGATACGGCTCCTATTTTCACTTAGAATGGAGTCCATCCATATTACTGACACTTGCTCTGTTGTGCCAAACATATCACTTATCCTATGTTATGCTGAAAACAACTTGAGCCAGATTTGACTGTAGTAGCATTGTCTTTTTCAGGTCTGTGGTTTGGATTTACTCCTGAAACAGTCTAAGTACAGACTTCCACGCCACATCACAGTACTGCATTTATTTCCTGAAGCCCAATCTCACCAGCAATAAATCATGGATTTGGATAAAAAAGACTAGACTTTAACTCTTTGGTAGCAACGATAAGGATTTCCCCAGTTATTAAAGAACAGCAAATTTCTCATTTTAATTGCTCAGCCTCAGGAATTTCCCTATCTGTGCTAAGGTTCTGAACACATTATGTGCTCTTTAGGTTATATCCTGAAAACCAGAAAAACACTTTCTTTTCTCTCTGCACAGGTAGTAAAACAGTGAATTTTGTTGTAGAACAGCTAGATATTATATTTTTAAAAGATAATTTCAGGACTATATGCAATAGTACATGCTGTCTGAGGACCTGCAATCTGTGGAGCCTCAAAACGAACAAATGACTGAAAAAAGGCTGAAAGTCACAAAAACTCTGTCAGTGGAGGATATTTTCTGACTTGCTAAATTGGTCATGTGGGAGAAGAAATAAGTCCTACTCCCCACCAGGTATTCCCTCTTAAGTAGGCTCTTAAGTCCTCTGCCCTTCCTGCTCCACCCCACCTTCAGCCTTGCCTCTCCTCTCACAAGGAGCATTTTTGACAGTGTTATTGGTTAACTCACCCTCTGCTGATAGAAATTTGCTCTTCAGGGAGACAGCTGTGACTTTTAATCTTTCCATTTTTGGTATTGCTGGCTGTGGCTACAGACAAGAATCACGTTTCATCGATACTTTCTTTAAGATGGTGGATTCTTTTTTTTTTTTAATAGTACTTCTTACTCAGCAAAATCCAGATAAAATCACACATTAAGGTTTCCATTTCTTTTTCTCTGTTCCATGCTTGTTTGCACTCCTCAGGCAAACTCAGTGCTTGCAGAACTCCAGATCACTGGAAAAATTCTTCAGGCCTGACAGATCCTGCACCCTTATGCAACTGACCCCAGGGTGGGAGGATTAGTCTGTTCTGCCTGCAGAGTTCCATTTATGAGCTCACCACTATGGGTTTGTACATAGACTGCCAGTGAAGTTTCCTGTCTATTCAGTCTGTCAGCAGCCTCTGGAAAAAAACTGCTTTATGTGCTGTTGTTATCTGATGCCACATACATCTGTACTGTGAGAGAAACGTTTAGCTTTACTGCTGCAATGATAACTTCAGGACAAATATCCACAATTACTCTTAAAATACCTTAACTGAGTATCTTTAGCAGGAAGAGAATGTAGGGTAGCAAAAGTACTCATTCCCAGGCAGATCTGGAGCACAACCACAAAAATTACACAAAACATTGGAGCCTTAACAGTTCCCTTCACATCCTCAGTAAAAGGCATAAAATTATCTTCTTGATAAGAACTAATTTAAACATTTTCATAATTTCAGAAGTTTAACGTTAGTCAAGGGCACAAGAAGAATAACAGTTGCATACAGTTTTTATATTATAAAATGTAAATGTGCCATTCATGAACTCACCCTATAATGATGTTAACTAGTCAAAATCAGCTATCACATTTTTTTTTCTGTAACAGGAAGAGCCAAAAAAGATCAGGAATAAGTACATGCCTAGACCAGTGATTTAATAGCAAGGCTGCCACTGAATCCACTATTCACCTATGTCAGAACAAATCACAGATTTTCTATAAAACACCTTCACAACCTTCAGTCCATAAGAACAGGGAGGCACTGCAAGGGAAAATCCACACCATGCCAGACAGGACTCCACAGGGAGTGTGTCTACCTGGGTTTCCCCCAGTTTGAATGCCAGCACTCACCACAGGAATTCTGCCCACAACCGTCTCTACATACTGAGATACTCGGTGTCCACAAATGAACACAAGGTGTCAAATCCAAGTGCCTCAATTACTCTCTGGTGGGCTAAGGGGCTAGCAGATGACTGGAGATGACAATTTCAGTGACACTTCTAGCAGGGCCTCAGCAGTCTCCGAGGAAAGGGCATCCATTCTGTCCCTTCCTGATTTCACCAGCAGTATTTTGCCTCTTTAAAGAGCTACTGCTCTCATATGCAATAGGATCAAGCTGTTGGAGGGCACCAACAGCCTGGCTTTAAACTTTGTGTGCAAAAGTTTAGTTTCCAGGAGCAAAACAAAGCTGTCACCTTCCTTTCAGAGACCAAGGACACGATGGTCCTGAAAGAAGGCTGATTCCTTAAGAAGCAACTAGAAGTAAGGAAGGAATGGAATAAAAATGGAGTCAGCAGTACATGAAAAAGAAAGGAATTAGGGAAGAAGAGAGCAAGAGTGAAAGATAAACAAGAGGCCAGAGCAGATAAAGGAGGGCTGAGGGAAATAAGGCATGGGTAAGTAAACAAACAGGGAAGCTGACATAGGCACAAGTGACTCATACTGGAGAAAAAAAAAAGTGAGAGACTGCTGAGGAGTATGAAAGAACATCCTGTCTTGGTGGGCAAAGGTGAGCAACATGCCTAAATCTGACAGTTGTATAGACAGAAGCTACACCCTGAATATATCTGAGACCCAAGGCAACGTCTGGGATGTGCTTTGGCTTGAAAGAAGTCAGAAGCATGAGCTGTAATGGATTAAGACAACAGTCTAGTATCTGACCAGTTGCATTATGCACAGAAACAACAGCATTTATTAAAATCACTATGAAAATTGGATGAAGACTCTTAGGGCAGCCTAAGTTGGAAGTGACCTTTAAAGTCCCTGCAATGAGTACAGACATCTTCAACTAGATCAGGTTGCTCAGAGTACCAGTCAATTTGACCTTGAATGTTTGCAGGGATGGGGCACCTATCACATCTCTAGGCAACTTGTTCCAGTGTTTTCCATGGTCTTCATAAAAAATTTCCACCTTACATTTAGCCTGAAGACGCTACAAGACATTGTACTTTGACAAACGAGGCAATCTTTTCAGTTATGTACCACCCATGTTGTGCATTTTCCCAGCTCTATTAGAGATACAACCTACAGAAATAAACACTTGTCTACTATAGATAAGGAAAAGATACAGAATATACAGACACATAAAGACACATGCTGCAGTTGTTGCATAATGAGCTGTAAGATGAGAAATATGGCCTTATTCCAACAACTAAATGACCTGCTTGCTTTTTGACTCTTACTACTAAGCTATTAAAGCTTCAGGCCATGCAAGCTGTTAACAATAAAAACAATTTTCTAAACATATTTCCTTCTTTTATTCTAAAAACTGTAAGGGTTTCACTGACATGTATTAAACTAACAAGCAAAGAAAATATCTCTGTTTCAGCCAATGATAAAAATCCAAACCAACTACAATACTAATTAGGGGGAATGCAATGCATATGCTTTTCCTCTCCAAGTGCTGGAATTTTGAAATCAAACATTTCATTTGACAGTGCAGAAAAATCTTTCACAGTCCATTTATAGAAATCTGTAAAAGATTTTCTCTCTCATCTTTTGTCTAGACTAGACAGAATTCATTGAAGAATGTGTTGGCCAACACATCCTGACAAATGTACTGAAGAAAAATCTATCTGACACAAGACATGAAGCCTTTCAAGAAAAAAAGCCTAAGCTGCAATTTAATTAAAGCAAGACATGCTTAAGGATAATATAGACAGGGCAGTAAAATCTCGAGTATGTCAAAATATACCAACTAAATACCTAGTGTGATGATTTTTATTTCAGTTCAGAAAAGGCCTCACATCTCAGCTTCCCAGCTAGAAAAACATTAAATAGTATAAATATTTTAAAACATTTTTGCAAATTGAAACAAGTAGAGCATGATGTTTTAAACATTTTATTGGCATTTACTTGAATAGTCTTCATATCTAACAGCTCTGCTTGCTGTGATTAATGCAGCCAATCCAAACATGTCAGAAGTATTTAAGTCATACCATATTATCATATATGCTAAGCACATAAATTATGCACAGAAAAAAAGGCTGAATTTTCTCACAGTGATCATGAGACTCATTTATGAAACACATTGCATGAACAGTCCACTGCAAACAGGCATTGGGTCGATTTCCTCATGCAATGAGCTGGCCTTCAGGAACACAATATGAAGCTTTCTCATTCATGTATTTGCAAAACTGGAAACTGCTTTTCATAAGGGTCACAAACACTTCATGTGAGCCACTCTATGAAGTTTTCTTGCAAAACTGATGCTAAAAGTAAGTATTAAAAATAATTCCTTTATCAGCATGTAAATTATACCAGTAAAAATATATTTGTGGAAGAAAGTAACCCAAACAGCTGAGCAATGAGGTCCTGTGCTGAGCAATGTGCTGTTTAATACATGGTCAGTACTCAAATTCAAGCATACTATAAACACACACAAAAAAAATGTGCATACATCCTCCATGCAGATGTATTTAAATGTTCCACAGATTAATTTAACTTCTTCATTTCTGGTCAACAGCACTTGAAAATTCCATTTTACTATTTAAACATGCTGCTTTTGATAAAAGACAGAAAAGGAAACACTGTGGAAATATCAGAATTAGAGCTGCTTAATCTTTGTCCTTCTGTAACAGAGAGGGCACCATGTTTTTCCATAACATCCTGAAGCCAACTAATTCCTAATAAAAGGGCAGGACAGTGTACAAAAAAACACACCAAGATGACTGCTGAACATAACAGGGTTTACTCAAATGAGGACAGCTCAGCAAGTGAATGGATGTCTCACTGAATCTAAGCTGTAGGTATTTCTCAGGAAAATTATTCAAAAATAGGTACTCCAAATCTTTGCCCTTTACATCTCCTTTCAAAAGCCCATGGTTTACAGACTTAAAAGTTGATTAAACACTTTTTTCACTAAAAAATCTTGAACTGACTATCAACAAGTGTACCAAAGAAAATACCAATTATACATCCTTTCCAGTAGCTTGGCTACCTAAAACTTTAAAAGTGAAAAAAAATAAATCAAAGGAAAAAAATTAAGGAAATGAAAATCATTGGAGCCATTTTAGTTTTTTATCCCTAATTTTAGGGGAATAGAAAAATAAATTCAAGCAGGAACAGAGTATGATAGATTTACTGCTTATTGAGTTCATATATTTTTTCCCAAAGCAGCTAGAATAGGAGAATAGCTAGAATTGACTGAATCTGTTTTTCTTAAAGAAGAAAACAAACAACAAAACAGTGACATTTTACTGATGATAAATGAATCACCAAGGATCAGATTTGCACATTTCAGGCACCTTGGGAGGGAAGAAAAAATACACATTTCATAATGGCAATCAAAGACTATGACATTCTAATCAAAACTAAGTTGTGCATGGAGTGGAAAAAAAAAATCCGTTCCTTGTTCAGTATTTCATCCTTAACACAGGCCAGAAAGAATGTTTGGTGTAGCGATAAGAAAAATTGTCAACTTCCAGTCAAAACTATAGACATGATATGATCATAGAATATTAAACTCAAGTTGCTTAGACAGCAGTAAACAAGAATTCAACCATCTTCATTTTTTCAGATGCTATTTACTTTGAAAAAGGGGAGACTTACATTTACTCCTTGTTTAGCTCATCTGTGCCCTTTCCAGCCAAACAGGCAGATCAGTAGAGTATGTCACCAAAAAAAGTGACTGCTAGTACTGATAACACACGAATTGAACTGATCATCAGAATATTGTCAAAAAGGGATTATTAAGCACCATACAGAATAGTGAGAACATCCTATTTCCTTTAGATGATACCTCAGATAGCATTTTGTTAAATAAGGGGTTTAAATTAATTTTCTTGTTGCAATGACAACTTTCTTAAGTAAGTTATAATAGTTACAACTGGCGAAGGACATAATAGGGGGAAGGGAAGCCTGTAACATGTCAACTGGCTGTCAGAGAGGCTGCTAGAAAAAATAAGTGAGCTGCTGATAGATAAAGAAGAAGGAGGAGGGGGAGAAGACAGGCTGCTGTGGGAAAAAATGTTACTGTCACCAAATTTGCCTGCTTAACTTCTCACAGCCTTAGACAAGCAAATAATCTATTAATATTTAAACATGATGTTCATGTTCTTTTACTACTGCAGTTTCAGTGAGACCACTAAAATTTATTGCTTGAGTAATTCTGTGCAGATTATACAAAAGAGCTCGCTATTCTAGAAAGGAAAGGCTATCCCAAACTTCTTGCTCAGAAAGGCACACAATAAATCAGGGATCATCTCTTGCAAGATACGACGCAAGCAGAGCTGTGGATCCCATGGAATGAGGGAAAAATGTAGACCACAGAGGAGAACAAAGTTGAAAGGGATAAAAGTGTCAATGATGTTGAAATCTGATACTTTGTAAAATAAACCAACTTCAAACAGACTGTTACTTAATCCCAGTTTGGAATGGAATGCGAGCTTCCCCCCTCCCCTGCAAGGCATGTACTACAGCACCCAGTTACTTTACCCAAAACACCTAAATACAACGGCAGCAAACAGCAGACAACACTAGGCTAATTTCCTATCCACAAAACATTGCAACCGTGTGTACCAGGCCCTTTGTGAATAAGCTTCCAGGAAATCTAGTTGAGTCCTTGCACCCACAGCAGAAACGGGCAACCTCTCTTTTGCCGTCCTCAAGCCTGTTTCCCAGCACTGTGTGATGGGCCAGCAGGCATACAGGCATTAAATTAGCAAGTGTTTAGATCCTGACATTTCTGCAAAATGATTCAGACTTTTGAATAGAAGTGCTTAGAAAAAAAAAAAAAAGAAAGAAAAAAAGAATAAAATCGGTTTGAATTCATTTACTTAAAAAAAGTCTCACTAGTACTTAGCATGGCCTTGCTGAGAGAAAGCCTTTGCAGTTGTTATAATCTTGTAACCAACAGAGCCTATTCAAAATGGGCAATACAGCTTAGAAAAGAAGTGAAAGAAACTTTTTATAAAGCCACGAAAGTTACAGCAGTAGAGACACATGGCACTCTTAATGAGCTTTTCAATACTCTTGCTGCTTATAAAACAAAAAAACTGCAGCCATTTTCTCAGCAGAGAAAAATGCACTGCTTTTATTTAAGCTATATAAACAACTTCTCTTTAGAAACCAAATTGGCATGTTAGTTTTATAGAGATTTTGATAGGAAGGCTTAACATTAAAAATATCATATGCCGTGATTTGATTGTTCCCTAGTTGCACATTAATATCACAAATGCCATAGAAAAGATGAGAAAAACAAAGCATTCCTATTTCCACCTTCCACTCCCTCATCCCAAAGGCCCCCTCCTGCACTGAAAAGCAGAAGTATTCATATATGCATATTCATACACACACAGTTAATAAAATGTGCATTATAATTCTTCACTGTGATTTTCAAAGGTACCATACAGTATCAGTTTCTATTACACTCAATAATTGCCCATCTCTGGAAAAAAAATCTGTTCAACCATTCTCAAATTCCTTTGTAAAAATAGTTTCTTATGGAATCAGTAGCTCAACACAGTGAAAAAACCTTCCCATCAAGTCTATCTTTGGAACACACAGTATTCCTTGGATTTTGCAGACTCCTTCCACATTCTCCAAGCTCTCAATCAGACCTTACTGTCCTTCACAGGATTACTGGAACAATTTTAGAGTGGTACAGTGTTTTTGTTAGAAGATGGTGAATAACTTCTAAGTTTTGTACTCCAAGCAAAATAAAAGCTATTCCACGGGGGTTTTTCCCTCTTTAAGAAAGATATCCTCACCTGTTCAAAGTATCCACAGACAGAAGAATTGCCAGAGCTTCCTTTTCCTGCTTTCACCACTTAATAAAGAAACCAACTCTTCTACTCTCCATACATGACAGAAGTCTCAGGAGTATAACAAACCAAAGCAAATAAATTTTCCATGGTCCCTTTTCTTTCCCTTTTCATCTTCTATGGATTCCAAAGGATACAAATGTGGGGCTAAGACGTGGGATGCACAAAGCAAGGCTTCTCTTTCACAGTTTCTGGTTACTTCCTCTCCTCAGTCCCCTACAGGTTAACACCGTTGCTGCCACTCCATGTCCCTTGATCAGAACACTCTAATAGGGGGGAAAAGTAGTATTCTCCCACTCAGGGCTAAGTGCTCATCACATTTATCACAAAGCCCAATTCTCCTGGACTATGACAGCACTTCAACAGATGGAAAAGGTAATTTTAAGGACCAGCTGCAGCTCCTTAATCCTGGATACCTGTTGGAGTGTCATATTAGACTATGAAACATTGAATTATCTCCCCAGTATGTAAACTCTGACCTACAGGATAAGCTTTCCACGAAGCAGAAAGAACCTGCCTTGCAGAGTTCAATCTTGTGGGGTTTTTTTTTCAAAAGAAAACAAACATTTTTCTCTTTTGTAAGAGAAAAACACAAAATCATCCAGTATTTAGTATTTTCCCTATTTCCCTTCAAGAACTGCATAATATTAAAATTAAAACATAAAGTAATGATCACTAGTTGTTACACGGAGCTTTCACATGTTCCTGGAACTTTTTTTTACACTTCAGAAATACTTCATAGTCTCCTGTCCTAAAGGTTATGTTCACATCACAAATATCTTTCATAAAGCTTGAAATATAATTTTTAATTTAATTTTTTTTAATATCATGTATATTTACGTAACACTGTTGTTTATTTAGTCTCCTCTTTGGTATACTGTCTTAACTGCATGACCTATTCTATTCAAAATAATGAAAACAGCAAGTATATAATAGAAGTGATTTTAAGACCTTACTTGTGCTCATTTTCAAAACGGATTTTTTTCCTAAAAAAAGTATTTTGGCTGCTTATATGCAGCTCAGGGATGCACTTGGGAACTTCTAGGGAAAAACTGCTGTGCAAAATTCACCTTTGTATTTTTACATTGAAAACAGCCCCCTGAAATTAAAGATAGATAAGAAAGTATGTTTAGGTATTTTAAAACTAACTCCGGGACCTGGGAATAAACTAAGCTACAAAACCTCAATGTAAAACCCGCACTGTGTTAGTTCTTTGGTTTCTTACATCATCTGCTTCCTATACAGAAAGCTCTGGGGAAAAAGTATTTTATAAGGAAGAAGCCACTAGTTCTACCAGAGAAGCACAGAGTCTCACTATTGGTTTACTGTCCCTCTTTCCCTCTCTTAAAAATGGCTTTTAAATGCAGTATTCAGTTAGCTAAATCAGAAAGTTCACCAAATATCAGCTGCATAACTGTGTTCCCAAAGCTTTTGTGATATTTGATTTCTCAGTGAGATTATAGCTTTCCCCCAAGACCTAGTTCTTATGATAATAGAATTAATTTTAAAAAAATATAACTGCTTCCCTACATGGTTAGGTGTGAAAAAAGTACTATTTAATCCCTCCTAAAATCAAGTGTTTTATTTTTGTGTTTATTCCTACGCTTATGCTATAGCAGAATCTGAGCTAATTCCTTCTCATGGATATTGAATCCACTATTTAAATATAAGAAGAAAAAATACTCAAGTGTATCTAATTTTCCTTATGGATTAACGTCTTAGAAGTTGAAATACAATGCTGATGATGAGCTAAGGGATTTAACTACAACACCTCAAGATTTAAGTCCAAATTATTGTATCAAGAGGTGCTATCCCAGCCAGTGAGACTACATACACCCCCACAGCTTGCTTCAAAAATTAGCAACACTGGAAGTCATTCTTAGTTACAAAAGCCAGTATTTTCAGGACAATGGCAGCTGCTCCCAAGTGATTTTAGTAAATGAAAAGCAGCAATCCTTTTGTAGTTGACTGCAGTTGCCAAGAAGTCAATTACAGTGACTTAATAGTGTTATTTTTAGCATTGTAAGCTATGTTGTTAAAATATATATGTATGTATATATATATTTCTTAAACATCCAGTAATTTCCAACTTCTACATATCTAAAAGGGACTTTGGAATGCCCGTTGTTTTTTTCAAACTACACTGAATATGAGGCAGGACCACATCATCTACTTGAGATCAATTTGATGATCCTTTCCCTCTCATACTACCTAGATCTTAATTCTCTCTGCTCAAGAGAAATTGCATGTCACATGCATTTATTTTTCAATATCCAAAGCAAGAGGATCTCTTGATGATTCACTCATCAATTAAAAATGCCTAATAAGTCCTCAAGTTTCCTGAAATATCTTGAAATGCCTTCCTTTTTTGAGGAAACAAATTTCAGCAGATATCAGATGAATGCATGACAACCATCTAACCAGCCTGCAGATTTAGGAATCCACATGTAGGCTGAGAAGATGCCTGCTCACACACACACACAGAGCAGTTTAAATGATGCTAAAGGAATTACTAGAGCAGCACTGATATGCTGCTCATTTACCTATTTTGGTAGTAGCACAGCTTGGTCAATACCTTTAATACAAGTGCTCCCAGTTACAGTGCCACTTTATTTACTCAGCCAGCAGGCACTGTAAGAACCAAGGCTGCGTTAACACTCGCACAAGGCTGAGTTAACAACGACACAGAATATCTCTATGGATTTGCCTCGGTGACTCAGATCTACGACACAAAAGAGCTCAGAGACTTCATCATGAAATCCTGCTGGGACTATGACCAATTTTAGGCTCAGATGTAAACGTCACAAGACACATTTGTGGAAAAGAACTTAAATAAGGTAATATCTGATGCCTGCTTTCAGCTTCCAGGAAAGATTTGGGATGGCCCTGTTACAGTTCATACTTGTTCTTGTTTGTGTCTTGGGAGCATAGGTCAAGATCAAAAGAGAAAATAGTGGTAAGATTAAACTGTCCCTACAGCCAGTTCACTTTGCAACATTGAGCAGAAGTTTAAAAAACCACTATTCTGATATTCAAATTTATTATTTACTCTCATTTTTAGACTACCAGCTACTTATTTCAGTCACTGCTGTCCACTGAATTTTACATTACTGATGAGATCTACATTCCTGTTCATCTATTACCCTAGACCCTTCTTTTTTGCTACTCTGAGCACAAGGTGACAGGGGAGCCTAAACATACCTTTCAGCTCTGTTTCTCTGGAGATCTAACCTGATAGTGGCTGCTGATCTTACTAGAGTGAAGTAAGATGAAGCTGACTTAGAGGATCTAAAAAAAGATTAATAAATAAATGACAACATAAGCTACCCACAGTCACTGCAATAAAAAAATTAAAGAGCAAGTTAATCACCAATTCTGTGATTTTTGAAGGATCAGCCACTAGGTGGCAGAAAAGTGCAGTTTAATTTTCTCATCATGATGAAGAATTCACCTAACAGATCTCTGACACCTCAGATAACAGGTAATACTTTCTGTCAAGCAATGTCAGATAAAAAGATGACAGAAAAGCTGATTATCTTTCCTTGCTAGTGTATGAGCTACCTCGATTTTGGTATTGTAATAATGGTACCATTTTTAAAAAAGTTTGCAGTACTTAGCTCACCAGTTTGGTGGGTTTTTTCCTTCCTATGGGCTTTTCTACATGTACATTTCCTTACTTTGCACGTATTGATTGTTTCTCTAATTTTTTCTTCTCCTTTGATATTCTTATTGGGTACTTCAATTATGACAATATCAAATGACAGCAGAAACCTCTCATTTTTATTACATTTCTATTTTTTCCTGCTCTCTATTCCTACCTTTTCAAAAAACAACACAGAACAAAATTGTTGTCCAGAGCAAAATACCTCAGAATTTATATGATGAGAAAGCACTACAATCATTGTAGCAACAAAGAGAAAACCTACAAACCCAAACTGTTTTACAGAAATTCACTCAGTTCCCTCATGCATATATTACATGTCCTGTATTAGCATAAGGACCTAAACACACATTACTTTGAAACCAATCTATTTTACATTTATTTAATAAGATTAGGATTTTCTTTTTTACAGCTTGAACTTCCTTCTACAAAAACACACCAACCAAACATTGCCAAAGACAACCTAAGATTACTGTCCATAGTCTTTTCACATAACTGTAACTGTCAGTGATAAGATTCTAGCTCAGTTGAAATGAAAAGGAATTTTGCTAAGATCCAGTAATTTACATTTTCAGATGACACTACTACAGCAATAATCTAAAGACTACAAACTGGGGTAAGGAAGCAAGCCCTTTTTACTGTACCCAAACTTAAGTCTAACATTGTGGAAAATGAGTAAAAAAGGCAACACAGTCACAAGCCTTTCTTCCTCCAGGAAGAAGCAAATTGTGTTTTTAATTTAAAAAAAACCAAACAAACTGAGAATGTTCAAAGCTTCATTGGAAGTTACAGAGTTATTCTGCAGCAAATCAGCCACTGAACTGGGAAGAAACATGTCTAAACAGAACATCTGATACAGACTGCATAAATCTGACACAATAAAGCTGAAAGTCCTTTTGAACTCCACTTAAACACTGCTCAAAGAGCAGCACTTTCAACATTAGCGTCACAGGAAGAGTTCGCTGAATTAGCTGTAATTTATATAGTTAATAACAACTAAACAAACACATACAAAACTGTTTTGTATGTGTTTTCAGGTGAAATTAACATTTTTAGATGTCAAGTTCTTCCTGCATGATGATGCCTGAAAACCAGACAGAATTACAGCACCACTTTAATTTCTTGAAATAAGAAAAAGTTAATGAAACATCCGAGTATTAACACGAATTTGGTCTACAAACAGGTTCCTCAATAATGTGACAGATTACTGCTTGGTACTTAAATGTTAAGTGAAAATCTATTTACTAAAAATCCAGATAAGTTACTTACTGAAGTAAAAGC
This sequence comes from Myrmophylax atrothorax, assembly GCA_026770055.1. Classification (NCBI taxonomy): domain Eukaryota; kingdom Metazoa; phylum Chordata; class Aves; order Passeriformes; family Thamnophilidae; genus Myrmophylax; species Myrmophylax atrothorax. The sequence continues at coordinate 36,264,006 of JAOXXN010000446.1, read as the reverse complement.
CAAAAGTTCTTCTTCAGTTAATTTGTGTATTGGATTGTTCTTTTGGAAGTCTATACTGTAAAGAGAAAAATATAAAACAATGCTGATTTCATCTTTAGAATAACATTAGGCAGAACATATTTTCCAAACTTGCAGAAATCTAGAAGACATTCTGGAAAATTGTTATAATGACAAATGGGAGCATGGTATGTGCAAAACATGACCTAGACCTAGGAATAGTCACAGAAACAAAGAACCATTTAGAGGACCAAGATATTTTAATAGTACCTTTCCAATACCATTCTCAAGTGAAATGTCTTACTTCGTTTAAGCTTATGGGAATAACAATTTTACACATCCTAAAAAGTCTGAAATCCATTGTTTTTACAGATATCAAAAAACCACTAAAGCTCAGAAAGTGCTGAAAGGTAATCTCAAACAAATACCCCATTTCTATTCACTCAAGAAACATGACCACAGAGGTCCATCTTTTACTAAGTGGCATTACCACTACCCTTGTAGTATTCACAGGGGGAAAACCAGAGGAGTACACAGAAGTGAGAATTAAAGCCCTTTTATTCAGAGCTGGATTTGCTTACAGAGATTATAAAGAAATTTGGCTTGCTACTCCACATGGGTGGATGTTCTTCTTACACAACAGCCAACCAACATTTACAAACATACTGCAACAGGTATCACCAAATCACATAAAAAACAACAAAGCTACAATTCAAGCTCCCTGTTAAAACCAAAGCTATCAAGTGAAAATACATCATAAATCACATCACAAATTATGGATCATCACCAAACTCATATAATGGCCATAAACATAAGCTTAAATTTATCCCACTAAATTTTGCAACAGGCTTTGTATTCTTGGCTAAAATTGCAAGATACTTATTGTGATGACAGATTACAGATTGAAATTAGGCTCCCTACATTGCATACTTTAACTTTGGAGACAAGACTTCGCCCCAGACTTTTTTCCTTGACATTTTGTTAACTCTTTTTTGTACATATGATACAATTACCACTGCAGAAATACTAACCTCAAGAACAAGACAAAGAAGAGATGCCTGTTGAAAACTCAATTATCTTTAAAAAGTCATGGTGATCAAGAGAGGTTCCTGAGGACTGACAGAAAGCAAATGTCACTCCTGTCTTCAGCAAGAAGGAAGATTCAGGTGAGCCTCATCTCATGAAGCAGTACATCCTTGAAGTCATTTCTTAACACACAGAGGCAGCAGTCAGTAACATTCACCAAGGGAAAGTCATGCTTGACCAACTTGATAATCTCTATGACACAATGACTGGCCTGGTAGATTTGAGGAGAGCAGTGACCATTGTCTATCTGAACTTCAGAAGACTGAAAACTGTCTGAACAGATAGGCCCAGAGGGTTCAGATCAGCACTACAAAGTGTAGCTGGAAGACCAGTAACTAGTGGTGTACTGCTGGGGTCAATATAGAGCTCAATACTGTTCAACATGTTTATTAAGAATCTGGATGATGGGGCTGAGCGTATGGTCAGCAAGTTTGCTGATGGCACAGAACTGGGAGGAGCAGATGATATACCAGCAGGTTGTGCTACTATCCAAACAGATCTCAACAAATTGGAGAAACAGGCTGTAAGAACCTCAAGCAGTTCTGCAAAGTGAGATGCCAAGAGCTGACCATGCTGGACCACAGGGTTGGACAAGATCATCTCCATCAGTCCCATCCAGCCTCAACCAGTCTGTGATAATGCAGGATGACGTGGCGTCAGAGTAGTCTGCATGAATTTAAAGTAGAAGAAAGTGTGCCTGAATAACCAGATAGATGAGATGACTAGGTTGGTGGGCTTTATCTTGACTTTGGAAAGGTGCTTGACACTGTCTTCCATAACATCCTCATAGACAAAGTGATCAAATATGGACTAGGTAAACACACAGCTCAGTGGACTGCAAACCACATGAACTGCCAGTTTCAAAGGACTATGCCAAGCAGCATGAAGTCCAGCTGGAGGACAGAGCCTAGCAGTGTCTCCTCAATGCAAGAGAGACATGGACACACCAGAGTAAGCCCTGCAATGGGCCACAAATACGGTTTAGATAGTGGAGCACCTGACATAGAGGGAGACAGTGAGAAAGCTGGGATGGTTTAAGCTGGATAAGAGAACGCTCTGGGAGATAGTATGAGTGGGTATGAATACCTGATGGCAGGGAATAAACAGGAAATCACCTGTCCCTACTCAGTGATGCCCAATGAAGGAACAAGAAACAGTGGCCACAACCTGAAAATCAGAAAATTCCAGTAAAAAGAGTAAAGCACAAGAAGGGGTTACTCAGAGAGGTTGTGATGACTCCATTCTTGGAGACATGGTTGCAAAAAGCCTGCTCTAGTTGACTCCTTCAAGCAGGGAATCTGGACCACATGACCTCTAGAGGTGCCCTTCAACCCTCAACAAATTCTTTCAATTTTCATTTGATGATACCTACAGTTTATATTTTTCAGCCTTATGTTTTGTTAACAAAAGGAAGAACAGACACTATTTATTACTGAAAACTAGAAATAAATCATTTTTTTAACATTGTGATTGAAAATTTCTCAACATTCTGCATGTTACCAGGTATCACAACAAGGATTTCTCTTGCCATCTTATTCCAACTACCTCATGTAGAACACAGGAGGATTCACTGATTTTCTTTTCTTAAAGTGTTTTTTTCCCCTTAAAAAATTTAATTTAGTTTTACTTTTCTTATTGAAGAATGAGAAATGTAACATTTATGCTGTGTCCAGGACATACTGTAGGTCCTGAGAAACAACTAAAGATGTGGCTGTTTAATGACTTTACACTGTCTTCATGCCTGAGTATACTAATGAGACTATACAGAAGCTGTGCGAGTACAAAGGAATCAGCACAGAGAATTTTGGGAAATGCAGTACTTGGCATTTTATTTACATAGTGATTGAATATGGAACTAAGAATATGATTTTCAGTAGAGAACCCTCCACTGTCTTCAAGTGCTTATGGTAAAAAATGGTCAGGATAGAAGAGGTAAAACACACTGATGTTCTTCTGGTAAATTCTACCACGGTATACCAAGAATGCATCTTCAATTTTTTTTATATTGTACTACTTTTTACCTTTAAGTTCCTTCCCCAACCTTTGCTTATCTGCCAGCTGTGGAAAAAAAAAACAGTGTGCCTGATGTATTTTGGTTTTCCCTCTGAAGACATGATATCAATATATAATAAAAGAATTCTAAGAGTAGAGAGCAAAGCACTCAAGACAAGAAAAAGCAAAATTGATGCCATACAAGCATTCTTTCTCCTTATATGCCCACAAAAGGAAATAGAATTACTATCTGTGTAGCAGAGTACCAAGCCTCTGTCCTGATGGCATGGTTCTCTTTCAACTTCCAGCCTCATCATACAAGGGAACAGAGGGGGGAAAAACCCACAGGAAGAGAAAGTTCTCTCTAAAGAGTGCTGCTCCAGCATTTCTAAAATGGCCCTTCTTTAGGAACCACTAATATTCAGAAAACTAGGGCAGTCCAGGAATGAGCACAGACAAAACATTCAGGAAATTAAGGGATGAGATAGAAACAAATGCTACTCTACCAGTGCAAATGGCATTTGTTCAAATGACTGCAGTGAAATGTAGGTAGGCTGAGATGGAATAAAAGCATAATTATACCCCCTTCTAAGATTCAATTTCCTACTTCTGTCAGGAGGTATGATTCTTCTTCCCCCTTTTTTAAATTTTTTTTTGTATTTGAAATAAAATTGTCAGTGTGTGCAATGAATTTTCTAAATGTATTTTTAGAAAAAGGTTAGTGGCACATAGGAGCGACTCTATTTAAATGGTAACATCCAAATTTGTTATGCTATATAATAAAGAATATAAAAACATGCCAGATTTAGAGTTGATGATTATTTACAGCAATATAAGCTAAAAGAATAAAATCTACACATTTTTAAAAACAATTGTGAGATGTGCAAGCGCAAACACGTGAACTGATATAAACGTAAGTAGATTGCTTAAACTTGAACTGAAATTAGGTAACTACAGCTCTCTAAGGTTCAAGGTTTCATAAAAAGGGTTATTTTCAACTCTTTGATAATAGTAATGCTCTGATTAATCAACCAGCTTGTTTTATCCTGTAACAACATAGGTATCTAATAATGCAAATTGAGTGGGTGGATGAGAGAGGAAATGCCTTACTGACTAGATTTTTTTGCAAGGGCAAAAAAAACCCAAAAGAAACCCCAAAAACTTGCACATTACTGTAGGGAAGAATATGACCAGAGTAGCTGCAAGACAAGAATTTCTACAGTGGAGGGAAGCTTGAGAGATCTTCTAACTCTCCTCCCTGCACTACAAACCTCTAAGTTCAGGCAAATGGTTATCTAGTCTGCTCCTACAGACCTCCCATGATGGAGCTTCCATAGATGCTTCCTACTGTTTATGCTCCTGTTTCATAATACCAACAGCTTGAGCAACCTATATGAATGTGGCCAGGAGGACATACCAATTTTGCTTTTGGTTGAGAAAAGGTTTAAAAAAAGCAAGCCATCTCCTTTTGGTTTTGTTACATTCAGTAAAGTTGGACTGACAATAAAGAAAACTAACTATCATTCTTCCTTCCCAATTTAACTTGAGTGTTTCTGAATTCTGGTGAAGAGAACATTTAGAAGAAAAAAAAATCTGTCACATATATCATTGTTTTATTCCTTCCTTGAGAAAATTTTTCATGCAAACAGGAAAGTAATAAAGAATTTCTCCTCAGTTACTTTTCTCCTTGTCCAATGTCAGCTGCTAGCAGAAATACTTGAAGTCACCTTGGTGTAGTCACCTCACTAAACACTAGTCATTCATGTGAATGTCACTTCAGGTAGAAAATACTAAGTTTCTCTGTGCATGGGGGGAAAAAATCAAAGCAAAAAGCAAAGCATAAAGAGAGGCAGCAAGAAAACTTCAAGTATTATGGCAACACAAGAGCAGTTAAGCAACCAGAATGTTAAGTGACATGACCATAGCTTTTGAAAAGCTATGGGTAAACCAAGGGACAGGTCAATTTTGACAAAAGTGGAACCTGTTCTCCAGCATCTTAAAAATATATTGATTCAAGCAGAAAGGATGAATTCTCTTCTTATTCTGGACAGACTTTTGTCACAGCTTTTTGAAGCATAGAGATGCAGTTCTTCCAGATCAAAGCAGTGCTAAAATAGATCTCTAATTTCCATTTCTGCCACATCCATTTCCAAAGCTTGAAGACACATAACTACCAAGATGTAAGTCTTGAAAGAGAAAAATATTTTTAATGATTTTTCCATAATGAATCAAATCAAATTTAAAGCCATATTCTGAATCTGAATCTAGAGTACAATTGTAGCTTGGTCTTAAGAATTTCTAATAACTGTGTTAGCTTTTGTCAGAGTACTTTATGAAAATTTCATTTCTCTGCCCTGTATTTGCTCTGATTTCAAGGACAGGTTAAACAGCTCATCCCAGAGAATTTCAGTAGTTGAAATCTGGTTGGAATTTAGGACCTATTACTGTAAGATGTATGATGAGCAATTTTTTCCTACAATATGAAGAGAAGTCACTAATCACATTGTTCAGCTTTGACTTAAGTCCTTGACTTAAGGTAAAAATTACTTAGCAACAGCCAAAAGATCACTGTGTTATCAACATTATTCCTGTGCTAAATCCAGTACATGGCACTGCACCACCTACTAAGAAGAAAATGAACTCTGTCCCAGCTGAAACCAGGATGGATGCTAAAAGCAGTAACTAACTCTGTGCCTGAAGGAAGATAAGAGAGCAACAAAAATAATGCCAGCCTTTAAAATTGGTGTCAGGGGATCAGTGTAACTACTGGCTTGCAAGCATATCATCTGTTGCAGGTAAGTAAGGAGAGACCATAATGAACAGGACTTGAGATACACGGACAAATACAATGCAGGTAGGGAGAGTCAGCCAGGCTTCTGTAACAACAAACAAACAAAACAATGGTGCATTACAAACCTGCTGGAGGCTTTCAGAAGGTTTAACCAGCATGAGGATACACATAAGCTGGTTGATGAAAGCAGCTTGGATCTCTCGGATTTTTTGAGAAGTTCCTAACCAAGAAGGGCTTTCAAAGAAACTTAGTACTCATATGAGATAAGGGGGAATGTCTTGGCAAAGGCCAGTAACCGATTAAAAGATAGGAAATGGTATGAGGAAAAGAGTAAGCCATCCCAATGGAGAAGGTCACTGGTATAATCCTGCATAGGTTTTGTGCTGTGATCCATGTGCAGTAATATTAATAAAAAACTGGAACAGGAGAATGTATAGCGAGGTAAGAAAACTTGTAAATGATATGGCATTCTTTGATGTAAGACTGTAACTAGACAATAAGGAGCTGCAGAAAGACCTTACAGGAAAAAAGGGTAATAAAATGAAAATGCCAAGCAATGCACAATAAGAAACACGGTCCCAGCATCACAAAAATTGATAGGCTCAAATCTGACCGTTTCTATTGAGGAGCAACTCATTAGCCCTGCAGCTGCATAAAAACATTAGCTCAGTACTATATAGCTGTTAAAAAGACAAATCAAAATGTGAATAATTAATTAGGAAAGCAATAGAGAATAACATACTAAGGTGTAATACATTAAATACACAAATCAATAACCTAAAGCTTGCATAAAATATTACATAAAGCTTCTGTTTCTCCATTCATATCTAGCACATTCTGTTCTGGACCTTTCATTCCAAAAGCAACAATTCTGTATTGGAAAAATTTCAGAAATAGCCAGCTAGAACAAGTATTGGTTTATATGAATAATTACATTTTATGCCTTATAAAAATGTAACATCTACAAAAGGAATGTCTTACTAGGCTAGGTCTAACCAAAGAGGGACATTGTAGAGGTTTTCAAAATTGTTAAGAAATAGAAAGCGAAGTCACTAAATTAAGCTACTGGCAGCCAAAACCTCCTGGAGGAGGTTTTTCTGAATAGCAGACAAAATACATAGACAGACAGCTTTGCCAAAAGATGCTACTAATGCAAGAAATTTATGCAGTCTTAGTGAAAGACAGTAAACATTCAAGAGATCCATTGAGGGCTGCAACACAAACAAGTCAGATTAGGCTCAGGAAATCACTGGTCAGAAGCTGGGAAAGTATTAGGGAGAAAGCAACACATGTTTGTCCTGATATTATTCACCCTTAGGTATCTTCTCACAGTCACTCTGGAAGTCAGAGTGTAAAGTTAGATGGATGCAGGTAATTGCTGAGTTTTTGTTTGCTTCTGTTTCCTGGCACATGATCTCTGCAAGTGCAGACAGGACAAATTAGTGTTCCTCAGGTAACTGCTTAAGACTCCAGTTAATGAGCATGTGATAGACTCTGAAGAATAGATGGGTCAGACTTCCCACATATGCATTTTATGAGTATTTGCTGTATTTCTATGCAGTTTTACCAGACATGTTAATTTTTGCAAATGAAAAAGAGCCAGACCCAATAAACTGATCACTTTACCAGCATTTTCAAAGTTTCATAGAAGTACTTCAAGTGACCAACTTTTTTTTATGTGAGCATTCTGAATAGAAGTTCATTTTCCCAGTGGAATCCCTTCACACAGCTCTATGTACTGATGCACAACAATATATTTTGCAGCAATTATTTTAAGCAACCATAAACTGACCATTGTGAGATCACTACACTGTCTAGCACCTGTAATTGGTTTAAAAATACACATTTTTATTTTCGTTATATGTTTGCAAAGATGAACCAGATTGCCAAAAAGTATTCAACAGAAAAACCTTCATCACACCTTTAAAGCTGTCCAAGATTTTATGTTATACCTTTCACTTCCACAGGAATGAAAAGTGTATAAATTCTGGCCTTAATAACCACAGCATCCATCCTACTTAACTTTAATCATGTAAAATTTAGGCCTTTAATCTAGCTAACTGTCTGTGCTTCCTTCAGAGTCCACGCAAAAAATACAGATACATTTAGGGAATGATTCAATGCATTGTAACGTACGAGTCTGAAGTGACATGAATGCCACTCTGCAGGTGCTCATTGTCTCCACTGACTAGAGAATGAACACACAGATACAAATACATTCTCAAACCTGAAGCAGCTAAACGTTCTCCTGTTTCACACTCAAGTTTCCCAAGAGGTTTCCATTGCCAACACATCTATTGAGATCTTTTTTTATTTAAGTTTTTTAGCCTTAATGCCATTTAGTGCTTATGCCGTTGCTTCAACTACACTTCTATGGCTCACCATGTAAATTATACAATGTGTAAATTAAATAACGTACTACTGCAAAATAAAAGTCAGGCTTCCTCATTCCTTACCAGTTGAAGCCTGGTGCACAGCCTTTGACTGAACTGAATACCTCCAGTATAACACACTATTTTGATCTGATTTGATCCTTGAGAGACAGCAAAACATTAAGAAAGAACTAGCCATGAGACATTTCTCTTTGCTTTCTTAGAATTTTCTATAGCTGTAACTAATTTCTAAAAGCTTTTCCCTTTCAGAAAATGTGAATCAAGTGATTTTCTTCCCTTTAAATTGAAACTTTAACATATTTTTCCATCAGCCTCTGAAAGTTTGACTTGAGGCTCTATACAAAGTTTTGGCCATAGTCTCAAGGCTTGACTATAAAATAAATTTTATACCATCATGACTAATTATTTTCACTTAAGACACCAAAAAAGTCCTAGCCAAGTGACATTTCAGCACTCCTGGGAGTTTCTTTTAATATTTCCTTTAGGTTCCATTACTGCTGCAGTGAGATCATCAGAAGACACCCCTAGGCACTTTCTTCCTATACAGTTACTGCAAAATATGGATAGGATGAAATAGGAGGCCTTTGTGTGAGGCAGACTGGGGTGCTTTTTGCCCTCCCTCTATGTTTTGTTCTAACTACAATTTCATTATCATAAGAGGCAAATGCTTTTTTTTAGATTTAGTTCTACAAACTGCTCAGTATTTGGAAGAAAAGCAATTTGCAGAGAAGAATAGGATAGTCAAACACTTTAAAACAAAACTGCCTCCAATTACAGATACCACAGAGAACTCGCTGGGTACAGTTATCATTGCTAGTGGGTTTTTTTATATCAGTGGATTACTGATAAACAAGTTATTTCCTAAAATCATTGTAAAAGATATCCAATTGATTCAGGCTCACACATGTTATTTACAAACAGGCTTAGGCACACTGAATGAGAAGTTGCTTGAATTTTTGTCAAGACAACTGGTTTGAGGTATTTCAAACCTCTAAAAATATTTTATATCCTCCTAAAATGTTATTGGGGAGGAGAAGATAAAAATGTTTGCACCGATGCTGTAATAGCACTTTGTTTAGCCATTTAATAATTGTAAGCCACTTCAAATTAAATTTATTCCACAGCAGAAAACATTAGGTGTATTCAGGGAATTCCATAGGATCTTATATCATTGTCATTATGTATTTTTCAAAAGTTGTGACAATTTTCAGTTTGTTCTGCTGTCCACAAACATTTCTGCAAGCTTCTGATTTTGACTTGACACTATTTAGATATAAAAAACTGAGTTGAATTAAGGGGCACTTTTGTGACATTCGCTGTAAAACAAATAGTGGCAAGCGCAGTGAAATACAGCAGAAAAAATTTGCTTACATTTAACTCTTTTTCTTTATTTGCAGGCTCCTTTCTCCAACAAACCAGGTCAGTGTATATAACATGGATATGCTTCCTTGCAAACTGACACACCAACAGCTGGCATAGACACCAAGGGGACAGCCAGCAATCCAAGCCTAAACCCCATCCAGGAGCAAGAGCAGTTCTCAAAGCTGGCATCCTACTAATCTTTCTGCAACATGGCTGGATGTCAAATCTTGTCTCCTCTGACTGAAACTATTTCAGGTACTTAACATTATCCTACCCACTGGATGGCATTTACCATTCCTACAGGGAAGCAACACTGGATTTTGTTTGGTTGGTTGCCTTTAGTTTCTTCTTGCCTTGAGTCCTGACAAACTCACAGACCACTTAGATTATAATGTACACACACAGCTGGCAGTCAATACATTTTCTATCCACTCTTCAGAGCATGACAGTGGTGGTTTCAAAGTGACATGCTGCGATCAAGAAACTTACTGTGCAGCCAGAAAACGTAAAATCCAAATTCTACTCTTTCAAGAAAAAAAAAGACAAAAAAGAAGACAGAATAATAGGCAAATTAAAACATCCTTCAGAAAGGTGAGAGCAGGAAGAATAATCTGAATGAAAGACAACACTGCGCTAAAAATAGTGCTCATGAAAATGCTCCTCAGGAAGGGGAAGGCTTTGCCTTGACTTGAATCAGTGTGGAAGACTGAAAGTGTCTGAGCCAAGAATATATATCAATTCACTGTTTACTCCACACCTTGATCCTCAAACTGGATCTAGATTTGGCCTTGAAACAAGTTTAAGACTTTGAGACTAAAGAAAATTTGAAGCCACAGTATGAATTCCTGATGAAAGGGCATAGATGAAAGCACAGACATGCAACTTCATTTGACTTCAAATATACAGCCAAGCAAGCATCTGGCCCCTCAGAAAGCTGATCTCAAATGCAGGCAGATGAAAGGCAACAATCTTCTCTACACTATTGACTTCCACTGCACTTTATGGGACAAGAAGGGAAAAAGTATCTCAAAATTTTGCCAAGTGGGGAGAGTGGGAGGAGAAATATTACAACATATATGACAAAATAAACAAAAACCCCACCACCACAAAGGAACTACTGTCAAAAGCTGCATTGCCAACATACACCATTGAATTTTTTCACTAGGATTTTGCTGACCTAGGAACTAGGATTCACCCATTGTTCAGGTTCTGGCCCTCTTCTGACTTGGGCAAGATATTCCAGCAGTACTGCAGATTCCATCATTTTGCAACTTGTAGATCAGGAAAGTGCTTTGAGAGTCATTAATGATAAACATTACCTCAAAGTCACCAATTGACTGTACAGTACTTCTAATACTGTAACTTCTGAAACAACCCACACATAAAAAAAGAGTAGGATAACTGTCATTGGTTAAATGACTACTATGTCACAGAAAATAACATTCTCTACTAGAAAAACGAGAATATTCAGCAGCAGTCAGATTACCATCCTCAAATCTCAAGCTGCCTTTTGTTATTCTGTGCTATGTCCAGAATCCACATAGCATGTAATTCCTGAAAGCCAGGAAAATAAAAAAACTGAGGAGCAAAACCATGAAGACTTCACACTATAGCTTATAACTAGCAATGGACATTCTGAATGTATACAAGCATTTCCATGTGACTGAAGAGCAGGGCAGTGTATTTCTTGATGGCTGAGCCTCACAGGAAGCTGACAATTGCAGAATCTGAAGCACGTTTTCAAACTATACCGTAGTGTCATCGCTATATGGCAGCTAATCCTAGCTGAAATTTGAAACATAAATAACCTGATGCACAAAGAAGATAATGTTTTTCAGGATAAAACAACAATAGAGCAATTAAAGTATTGCTGAAATTCTGAACTGGACCCTAATGTTTGCTCTGAGGTAAAAGAAAACGCTATTCCTGTATAATGCAAATCTTTTAGCATTTTAGCCAAAATGCAAAATAAGGAAGGGAAAAAAGTCCCATGAACTCACTATTTCATTGTTTCATTGTTACAACGATTCATGCAGTTGGTTTTGGGTTTCTTAAAGTAACTATAAACTAACTTACCATATTCCAAGGATTACAGCAAGCTCTTCTGCACACAAATCTGGTACCTGGTACTGATCAGCATCTGCTAATTTTATCTCATTAAGCACTGTGTCATCATTTAAATCATAATTCTGTTGGAAGAGAAAAGAATATTTTAACATGGATAGAAACAGCTACAGAGAAACTTACACCTTCAAAATATGAAAAGATACAGATTTATTTGAAAAAGGACAATACTACCATTGAAGAAAGACACAGTGGAAATTAATTTACCATACCTATGATAAAACAACTAAATTATGAAGCCAGTGCAAGGAACTACCATCCAAAACACTTTTGCTACAACTATACTGATTCTCATGCAGGAACAACAGCATTCAGAAGAACTCTAAGTTTACCTAATATTGATTTTCTACTTAAACAAGGTCTGAAGGCAGTTTTCCTTTTTGATCTGTTGTTTACAGAATTATCAAAAATGTCATCCTCTATTTTATATATATATATATATATCCTCTATTTTATATATAGGATATATCTCCTCTATTTTATGTATATACATATACACACACACACACACGAAACAGATGAATGTTATGGTCCTTAACATGCAGGTTTTCACGCTAGCAACCATGGACCTGTGGGAACTAAAGGATTTCTTTTTAAGTATCAGCAAAGGCCAACTACATAAAACGTGCCTTCTGTCGATACACGTAAATTCCTTACATAGAAATCTTTCATTTAAAGTAGTTTTTAAATTGAAAAAAAACAGATGGAAAAAGCCTCATCAATCCAGCACCTTCAGATATTTTGTTCCGGTAGACACAAGAATGGGTATTCTGCAAACGTTTGCTCCTGGACAAGTACTTATGAATTTCCATAAAATTTCCCATGGAACATTTTTTATTTAAAGAGTACTTAGTTTAACTTCTACAAAAAAGTATGCTACCTGGAGTTCACTGCCTGTAGTTTAACTAAAAGGAGAAAGTAATCAAATCCATAAGTGAAAAGTGTAAATTACAATGTTCACAGAATTTGTTTGCTTGGAAACAATCAAAGATGCACTGGCTGAAGGAGGAGGAAGCTGTAACACTGTTTCTCCTTCCCTTGGAAATCAAACAAACAAAACAATTGGTTCTGAAACCAATGGCCATACTACTGTTTTTTAGTTACCAGTAGTAGTTTTCATAATCTATTAAAGACAGATAATGGATTTATATTAACAGTCTTCCAAACTTCCTATTAATTTCCTTTCAGAGTCCTAGTAGTAGCTGTTTCTCATTCATATCTTTTGATTGGCAATGTCAAAATGAACATCTACAGAAGAACAAAGAGCAAACAGGAATGCTTTGAAGTGGGTTATGTGCATTCATCACTGGTATTTTATCACTATATGAATGAAACTAAACTATGATTTGACAGAGAATGTAAATAAACTCATTTTATTTTAAGGGGATAAAGAATGTATTTGCACTATCACATACTGAATACCATCATTTTCCTCTCTTACTTCATTAGCACATAAGGATTATCCACCACTTCCAGATGAAAATTATTTTAGAACTAGTATAATGATAGCACTTCATTAGGTGTAACATAAATTACAATTTAACTTATATGGCAATTAATTAGAAAATCCCTCCTTCAGGTCTACTTAATTTTTAAAATCTAACCTGTATAAACAGTACTAATTGCTTTCGCTTCAATATGAATATCAATCCACTGAATTCAACTGCAACTGTATGCCAGAGTTTTAAAGCATGACTTCCATTCCTAGATTTAAAAAGAAATTCCTCATTCCCCCAAAACATAAAAACAGCCCTGAATTTTTTAAAATTAACCAAACTATTTTAACATGCCCCTTCATATCAAGAGTTCTTACACATCACCTCAAGCCTGAGGCTTTTCCTTCACAGAAACGGACCTGTGAGCAAAGTTTTGGATTCCCAATCTCAAATAATTATTTCGAAATGCAAACAGCTTTCCTTCCAGTGCCATCTGAGATAACATAATTGCTCAGCACTGGAGGGAAGCACTTGATCAGAAATCAGCCCAGCTGCCAGTCCAACAGTTGGACACATTACTATTCTGATTGCGTTTTAATGGAATTACATCACTCACCACTTAATTGCAAAATAACTTGTTCAGTCTTCCTACTGAACAAGAGCAGAGAGAGAACTTTGAGACCACAGAAGTAAGCACTCCAAAACAGGAGTTGAAAATTAGGTGCGACCAGTCTCAACTTGGCCTTTACAGATACTGTCAGTTTATAATTCTTTTAGGAATTTTTCCACTCACACAGGACAAATCCTTCTTGGAATCGAGTAGAGTATTTTCCTTTATCTGCAAATGGCAGATGTAATATAACAACACTGGAGAGATTTGGAAGAAAATTTCCCTCTTATAATTTTGCAGCATGGTCACAGGCTTTTTAGCTTTCCATATACATGTTAATTCTGCTGAGATTTTCAGCAGCTCTCAAGACTTGGCTTCTATGCATTCGCCATGAACAGTGTTTTAAAAGCATACAACAAGCATCCTCCCTAAACCTAGACAGGGATGCGAGGAT
>JAOXXN010000446.1:36219369-36231785 GCA_026770055.1 Myrmophylax atrothorax | reverse complement strand
ATTTTGATTCTTTCTATAACCAATGCGGATCACGCTTAAAATACTCAGTGGGAAAGCAAAGAAGATAAAAGCTTTGTTACAGAGCCGTTTTCAAAACCAGCCTTGCAATGCTATAGTTACCTGTACTCATTTAAGCACTGTAGCAACAAATTAATCTCTAATTCACACGTCAAGTCCTTTCACTGCAAAACACAGTCCTGCTAATGTAACATTACAAAGAATGTAATGAGGGAGCGAGAAGGGAAAGATGATGACATGTCACAGCCTTGACAATAAGCCAACAAGTCTCAGAGCCAAAGAACAGCGATCTTCTATTTTCACAAATCCATGTTCTTTTCCATAAAACAAATCCCATACAGAAAAACAGACATACTTTAGCTGAGAAAGTCTAAACTAACATCAATTTTTCTATCTTATGCTCTGAGATGGCATTATCAATGGGGAATTTGCTGTCCTGAGGTAGTCTTTAAGATGAGAGAAGAGCTACAAGTAAGAGGTAGACATGTAAGGCTTTACAGCTTCCAGGACTGAATAGTTAAGAGCCCAAGTCCCCCCAAATCTCTAAGACTGGCTAAGGGTTAAAAGCCTGTGCTCTTGTGTTTAAACAAGTAAATATTCCAAGTGTTCAATCTATTGTGTAGCTCAAAAATTTCACACATCTCCACAACCCAAGGCTGGTTAATATGATGTTCCTGACCTAGTAAAGATGGGTTCCATTGTTGAGTCTTTCCATTCCTCATCAAACTTGCCATCAAAACAAGTAATTATTTCATTCAGAGATAATCTTCTTAAAGCACAGAAACATACACTAGATAACTACTTCATGACCATATGCAGCAAAACCTCTGAGGTAGTCATCCAGTTTCTGTTGGACCTGCAGGTGGTTCTGTTCAACCACTTCTTGACTGAACACACATAAATGAAACTCAACTCACTCTAGATACAATTTTTAATCTCTGAAGCACAGCTGGTTATTTATTCAGCTTCCAACCAGCAATTTAATGGCTACTGTGATGTTACTGCTACTAAAGCCCTAAACCAACTGCAAGCTGGACAGTACTCTTGGCTATTTCAGTCTTCACAGTATTTCAAAAGTATTTCCCAGCACAGCTGGTACCACCTGAGTAATAATAGTAATCAGAAAAAAGCTTCTGCCATTCACATTCAAAAGGTCTAAAAATAAAGAGTATGAGATTCTTAGTTTAGAGGATTTGTGTTCTTTTCTTGCTAATGATAGTGACTGGAAGCAAAGTGAGCATTCAGCGTGCTTTTACTTTTGTTTTGGGAACTGCTCTGGCCTTGTTAACATTTCATCAGCTTTCTCAGTCTTGGGGACCCTTCTATAAACCTAACAAGGTAAGTGCAAACATTCAGAGGCAGACAAAGACAGATTAAAGGCTTGAGAAGACTTAATTAAAATATGGAAGGAGAGTTGGGGTGGAGACAAACAAATTACCAAATCAGCAAGCTGCTGTATATGCTACTAAGCCTTATATACTGAGCTTCTCAGATTTTAAACAATACAAAGATTACTGCACAACAATCTGCCATTGAGCAAAACTAAGGTGAACTATCTTCCAGATTAATGGAGGATGTACTGAAGTTACCTACCAAAGGTTTAGTTCTTGAAAACAGAATTCACTCTTTAAACTTTCGGGGATGGAAAAACTGCTTCTGTTTGTAACCACTTTTCTCCACAACTTTCTGCAAAGGAGAGAGGAATACATGGGAGGCTGTCTTCAGTTTTATGATCCAGACTAGCAACAGGTAACCTATGCAGAGCTGAGTTGCAGGCTACGGATAAGAAAGGAGCACAAGCAAGTCTTGCCTGAGAGTGCTACATGTAGAAATACCAAGCACAATTCATATTCTCCATGAGGGTGACCTTGTTTCATTTCTAAGAGAGTATTTTCCAAGCAACAGCATTAGGAATCCCCCTTTTCTTCTATATTCATAGCAAGGGAATGCAGGCCAAGACTGTAGGCTACTTTAGCCTTCACATTTAGTCTTTATCATCCAATCCTACATTCCCCACAAGAGGGAGAAATCTGCAAAATCTTCAAAGCCTACATCTTGCTGCTCATCAGTATTCAAACAACCCAGTATTTCTTTGGGATCAGACTGGAAGCTACCAGAAGTCCAGCAGGAGCTGCTGACACATGCATTTGGGGGACTCCTACCAGTTATTCACTTGTATTATCAATTAACACATTGAGATCTTTTTCCAGACTTAGTCTCTCACTGTTACTACTCTACTTGTGAATGTGAAATCAGACACCAAACAAAGCAGCTTGTCCTCACAACATTCTTACAGCCATCGGGGTCTTAATTAGTATTATAATTAGTATTAGTACACAGTTTTGTCCAGTTTGACTACTGAAAATACTAAACTCAAATGTGTGAGTTAATACATAGGAATTCTGAAACCTAAGGCAGAATAAATATGCTTCAACTTCAATAGCTGTCTACCTTTTATTCCCTCACATGCCAGAGACAGTGACAGTTCTTTTAAGACACAAGAAGCCCTTTACTATAAACCACTTATTATAAGCACTTAGCTCATTAATAATGTTTTAGTCTAATCCCAGCAAGTGTAAAATCAGAACTGCTAATCCATTCTAACTGAAATTCAGTACTTTTTAAACTCTCCTTTAACACAATTCACTCATTAAAAAAATCTCAGCATAGTATCAGTCAGACTATTAACAGTGTGGTAAAGACTTAGAGTTATTACAGAAAACTGAAACACACCTGATAATTAAAACACTACTTTTATGTGTAGAGTCCAAAAATCATAAGCCAGTTCTGCAGGACATATAAAGGAATTCTAATAGAGCACATGAATGTAATTGTAATTTCAAGAGAAGGCTGGAATCAATCTGAGGGAAGGGAAATAATATACACATACTCATGAATATTGTTCATGGAAGACATCCAAGAGGCCCCTACCAACAACTCATCTAAGAGAGGCTATTTTATTTGTTCTTCACTGAAATTAATTACAGTTGCATGCAGTCTTAGTACACTCATAAGAAAAGTTATCTGGGAGTAGAAATCAATCTATGCCACAGACCTAGAGGTGAAAGTTTCCAAAGATAAAAAGGGCAGCAGTTACATAGTCTTAAAACATACAGACTAATCCAATAAAGCGTTCTAAAAATAAGAGGTTTTTAAATATTCCTGAAATGAGACACTCTAGGGCTGAAAATTAGTGACATTACTCAGAGCAGGCTAAAAGAAACACAAAAACTTAATTTTTTAACCCTGATGTGGGTAAGATCATTTCAGTTTGAAAGCCCGAAAAATGCAATGTCTGTTTAAAACCCCATTTTATCAGTCTTGATCACAGAATATGGAAGGTTACAACAGATGGAGAAAGTTAAGAGTTCTATTTTTAACTCACTTTTTCTGAATATCTGTGTATGCAAGAGAGGAAAGCTGGATTAATGAAAACACAAAAAGGTCAGTTTATTGATATGTTCATTTTACAGTGTTTATATACTAAGAAATCTTGGAATTAAAAGTAAGTACTTAAAGATAATTCAAAGCAAAATACAAAAGCTTTTGAATTAAGACATTTAATAAATAAGAGATTCTATGATATTATATCGTAGCACATAAGTACTGAGTGCTCTTGGAAAAAAACCCCACTAACAAGTCAGAGAAGATAATACAGATAGCAGCAATATAAACTTCTGCCTGAATGCATAAATAGCTAACCCTTGAAGCAATATCGATGTCTGATGCAGCACTCATTGGAAACAAAAGTATGTTCGAGTCTGCTTTCCTCTATAATTTCTTGCCAATTTATTTTCTGCAACACCACCACTGCATAAGCAAACATTTGTCAATTCATTCACAGCCACAGGAGAAATAGAAGCAAAACTAAACAGGAGATAGTGTACTCCCTTATTCAACAGGGAATTAGTATCTCATTCTTCCAACTAAGACATGTACTAAATAAGATTGCTGGGAAAAGCAAAAGCTTCAGGGTGACCTAATTGCAGCCCCTCAGTAGCTGAAGGGAGCCTACAAGAAAGATGGAGAGAGACTATTTACAAGGGCATGTAGTGACAGACAAGGGGGAATGGCCTCAAACTGATACATACTGGGAAGAAATTCTTGACGGTGACGTTGGTGAGGCTCAAGTCACCCAGAGACGCTGTGGATGCCCCATCCCTGGAAGTGTTCAAGGGCTTTAGGCAACCTGCTCTAGCAGAAGGTGTCCCTGCCCATGGCAGAAAAGTTGGAACTGGAGTATTTTAAGGTCTCTTCCAACCCAAACCATTCTATGATTCTATGAAGTGGTTAATAAAAATTAGAAACACTGTTTTAGAGGTCTGTGAGCTCTGCCAGTGCCAGCAATCCTACGACCATCATCCTGGGCAGCAGCCTCTGTGTTAGACCACCCTGCCCATACACACTAACACAGAATATTGAGTTCTTCAGTAAACAGAAACCATAAATTAAAAGAATATTTAAATATTATAATATTAAATATTATAAACAAATTATAGGGAGAATTAATGGAATTAGGTTTTATTATTATTACTATATATAAAGGCAAATTGAACTCCTTTTCCTCTCAGAGGTAGCACACTTCAAAATTTCTGCTAATTCATTTCAGACCCTAAAAGGTTTAGTACTCTTGGTTTCCACTGTTACTTATTTAGTCATCAGCAGAAGAGATTTGAATTTCTAGCATCAAAAATCAAGTGAAAAATAAGCCTATATACACACTGTGTCAACTATAAGAGACAAACTAAACTGATAAACATCTATTTAGAAAACCAGGAGCAATACTGTATCTGAATTAGTTATTTAGAAATACAACCCTGCAAATGAACCTGAGGTAGGACTTCATGAATTATGGAAAACATGCCACAATAAGGCAACAGAGCGAACAGTTTTATGTGAAACTTTTCATACACTCAAACTTGCCCTCATTTCACAGTTCACAGCATTTACACTGCTCACGGTCCACACTTAATTCATAGTGAAATTCCAAATTCAGACTCATGCGTAGATTTAGCATTAGCAGATGATATGTTCTTCCCTCAGACATTGGAGTAATCAGTACTTTATAACAGTCTTAATCCCACGGGAAAAATCAAGAAGCTGTGCTGAACCACAGGTGAGGAGATGCACAAGATGGACTGTGGTACTGCCATGAGAAATAATATACACATCTCACTAAAAAAAGTTAGGGTGTTACCTATATAAAATGATGCCAAAATAAACAAAACTTACAGTCCTCAGTTCCATCTAATACATTCCTTTCCACTTCCAAAAGCTCTATTTGAATTAGCAACTTTCTATTAATACTACTACAATTCACTTGGCATTCAGAAGCCTAACAGGATATAGAGCATCCAAATCTACTGCTCTCAGTATCTGCCAAATACTCTGCTATTTGCAATATATGCAGCCTCTACCTTTCATTCAGGAGGAGAAATTTCTAAGCCATTTATAAACATCTTTCTTTGATCGAGCTAAGAACACATCCCAAAAAAAAAACACATAAAAAGTTTATTGACTGCAAATGCCCTTTGAGTAAATGCTCACCTATAAAAAAGATATCTTCCCCATCTAAACCCAACATTTCCAGCAGGACATATCTTAAGTAGAGAAATAATAACTACTTTCAGGACACTGCTGCTATAACTACAGATGCTTGCAATAGCAGGCAGAAGGATCGATACTTAAGGCAATTCATTCTAGCACCTCACCTTGCAGATGTGCCTTCTCTGACATACCTAAGGGTTATGGTTATTGGTGAAAATCAATCACAGTAAAAGGATAGCTTATTAAAATTCAAGTATACCTCACAGAATTTCTGTAACAATGCAGGTGGCAAAAAATCCTGAAGCTTTAACTGCACAGGAGGCCCAGTCCAATTGCTTTGAACAAAGAGCTGCAAACTGCCCACACCAAGGAGAAACATCAGCCTCTGCCTGCAATATAAATAAGAACAGCAGTTAGCAACATATTAATTTTTACTTAAGGCTATAAGAGCTCTTGTACTAATTCAAAACACTCAGCCTTAAAAAAAAAAAAAAAATCACTCCCCTGTGAGGAAAATACAATGAATGTAGCATTCCAGAATGCACATAGGAAACTAAAAGGCTTGGAAATATGTTTGTTTATAATGGTAGTAATTAATGACAGACATTTCAGAGATGAAGCCAGTTCACAAGTTTCAAAATTTGGGACTGTACATAAATACCAGAGATCAGAAGATCAGCAAAGGATGCAGATTTATGGCTTTGTGGATTTATGGATTTATGTTTTCTTATGATACACCCAAATCACAGCACGTTCAGAGAAAAGATACTATATTAGCATATGTTCCAAAATAGGAAGTTTATTTTTGTTTGGATGTAGCCATTTATTTTCACTCTCTTTGACAAGAAAATTAAATGAACATCAAAACTGTAGAAAACTACCACCTCCAAGTGGATTCAGACTCTTGGTAGCAAATATTCTCCCATTCAATCATGCTTTTTCATTTAAATAATAGTAATTTATTGAAAGATGAAATTATGAGACTTTGTTTCACTTCTGAAACAAGGTAGGTAAAATTTTCTTTATTTACAAGATTAGGCTCATCTTACATTATTTTATTATTTCTTTATGCACATACAGTAACAAATAATCTCTGTGGTCTGCAGAATGCAGTGCACAAGCTCTCCAAATTTAATGGCTGATTTAACAGGTGTAGACTTTTAAGATTTACATAAGCTTCTGGTTTGTTTTATGATACCTTAATGACTTAGATTTTTACTGCATTGTAAGGTCGTGTGCTAACAAGGGCCCTATCACATATAGAACATGCCTCCTAACTGCAAAAAAATTAGCATTTTAATTGTGCTGGTGTGATATAAACATTGGTATGTTAAAGAGCATAAATGAAGCAGAAAAACCCAGTCCTTTTTTTTTTTCTGTTAAACAGAAACTTAAAGATGCAAAAGTCCTCCAGTTGAAACAAAAGGATAAAGTGTTATACAACCCCTTAAAAACCAAAGTAAAATACAAAAGCCACACACAAACAAGCAGCTGGTGGGCAAGAATGTAACAAAAGATGTAGAACAATAAGAAAGCAGGGGTGGGGAACATTTAATTGAAAATTTAAAAAAAAAAAGAAAAAAGAACACAGCCTTTGAGGGAGTTAGCAAACAAGGACTGACATAAAGAGTTGCTGTTGAACAAGACAAGGTAACATTTAGCAGTTTCCATTATTCAGCCAGGAACTATCCACTAGAAAATATTATTTGAATACATATCTGAGATTAGTATTAAACTTCCAAATACCTCAAGAACACAAAGCACTGACAATTATTGTACACTAAATTATTACCATTACACACAAAATATCCACATTGGCATGTATTTCTAATTCTTGTCCCATGATAAATTATGCTTCAAAGCTTCTGAAGGGTAACATACAGAGTAATCAACAATACCTGCACCATGATATGACACACATACTCCAATCTTTCAAAGACTCATTTTCATTATTTTATCATTTATAATATTTTTACTAATAACATTTTATTTAACCATTTTAACATTACTATCTTGAAGGCAAACTTACTTGAAGTCTTGGCACATTTTTATCCATGCAGAATGTCTCTGCAACAACTGATAACCAGATCTATTACTTTGGTTGGGATACTGTTTTTCCACTCTTTAATTCGTCATCACCAATTTTTTTCCCCTATTTTCAGATTTATGACCAACTACCAGTCTCTTTATCACTCACTCTGTATGAGAAAGTCAATTTCCAGCTCTGATCCCTGTAAATGCTAACCTCCCTTGCTTATTCCCTATTTTTTTTCTCCTCAAGAAAAGAATTCATTCAGTCTCCCTGACTGCCCTTCACACTTACAATGCACACCTGCAGACACTTACCTCCCAAAGGCTGCCTGACAACTGCTCTCCTGTGCTGCCTGGAAAGCAACAGTGTGTCTGTTGCTCATGTCTCCCTTAGTATGGTGCTCTATATAGTTGAATTTATTTTGTATTTATCCTTAGACATGTGTCTGTACCAACTCATCTTGTTCTTCCATTCTCTGTGTGAATGGGGGTTTTGCTGCCTTTTTTTAACACTTTACACCAAGTGCAGTACAATTGTTTTCCATGATGCAAAATCAGATGCCTACACAATCCACTCTAACATTCATATTGCTGTATTGAATCCTCCTCAAATTCAAAATAAAGAATAACAGTGCATTTTCATTTGAAACGGTAATGGATTTACATATAATGCTAGAATTTACAAACAAAATAGGAGTGAGAAAATGTTCAATCGCCCTGCTCTGCCTAAGATGTGATTACGTTACAGGGTTTGGTTTGGAGAGCAATCCTTTCCTTTATAGTGCATCCAGAAATTACACAAGAGAAGTCAAAGTACACTTAAACACCGAATTAATATTTTTTCAATTCCTATACATCAAAGCAACCTGCTGCAGAAACAGCAAGAATTTCTTCATTTTTGTTTTCCATGACACAAAGCACACCGGTTAACCAACCACCAGATGTGCCAACAGAAATACCAGAAATACCATTCAGTGTTCAGGTTGGGAAATCATAACAAACTTCATTGTACAGATTTCTTTTGCCAAGTTTGGTATTCATTTATACGTTGAATGAGGTAAAAGAATACATGGTCAATAAAAACCAGTGCTAGTGCTCATTTTGGGAACCTAACACCAGAGACTTTCAAGCTGTTTTGCAAGAAGTTCTCCAAAACCAGCCTACCTTTTCATTATGTCCTGCACAATAATTCCTTTCAGTCCTTAGAATCAAACTATAGGTCAGCCAACAAATGCAACTCCTTCATATGGAGCTCAGGAAAAAAAAAGTCCTTCCCCCTCTACATGGTTTAACACATATGCTACTGCTGCATCCTCTACAATTCCTATTTAAAATACAGCTATGAAGCTACATTTTCTGTAGAAGGTAACCATTAGTCACTGAAGTGAGTAGAAATAGCAGGAAAAAAGACAAAAATCTCCTATTTAATGCATTTATTGTAAGGAATGCTTCATTTTTAAACTGTAAAGTTTAGAAGTGCCATAGTAAAACATGCCTGGGGCAGGGAAAGGAGGCAAGCACTTAAAACAATAGGGAAAAAGTTGCAGCAAATTTTTAAATGCTGCTAAATCATTTTCCTTACAGAACCATGGATTTGAAGTGGAAAAAGTCACAGGCTATGTCCAAGGAAATTACAATCTAGATCCAAATTTTGAGCTGTTTTGCCCTCAAGCTGCTCAGTTTTAGCTTCAGAAAAAAGAACTCCTTAAGAGTTCTTTTAACACTATTATAAAACCATACTTCATACTGTGTTTACATTGTGCTAAAAGAATAAGATTAACATAACCCAACTTTCTGTTTCTGATTGAATTCAACTGCCACTGAGTTTTTAAATCTCCAGAATTATAACTTTCAATTCAGGGAAACAAAATCATATATTTTAATTTATCCCATCTATAACAAGTCACAAGAAAACCAGCGTCTTACTGAATTTTCTAGGCTAGGACTTAAGAGGTTTGCTACACTTCCTATGAATCACTCAGTGGAAAAAGAAAATGACAGTTTACACATTAAAAAAAATAGACAAAACCGTTTCACCATAGGCTATGCAAGGTCAAATGGGTGCCAAAGTTGCATTTGTTCCTTCCACAGGAAAAATAACTATGTAACACATTTTAACCCAGAAAGTCATGGGAGACAAACACAGTACAGATTCAAGTGCTGTAAGCAGTGCCTAACTAGAATAGTAAATTTTCTGTGGTTTCAGATATCTAACTTCAGTAAGGAGAAAGTTACAACTTACTTCCTTCAGCACCCGAAGCTTCTTAAATTATTATTAATGGAGCTTGAAAAATTCACTTGACTGCTACAAACAAAAATGTTTCTGGCAGACACTGATACGTTTTGAAGACTACACGCTTTCATTTGGAATAAAACTTCAGGCTGTAATTTTGGGCAGAAAAGCCTCTGCTTCTGAGAGGCTAAATATTGAAGATCTGCCTCCATATCTTCTGGCAAGGGGCTTCTAATGCGGCCTAGAGTTGCAGAGCAAAGAAGAAAAACCTCCAAGACCAAAGAGCCAAAGCATAAGCAGCCAAGGAAAAAATTCCTTTGCTGTCTGCAGTAGGGGTGCACCATGACAGAATACATAAAATTCTCACTAATACAGATTAGGATTGCATTCCAGAAGTTACATGGTTAATAAAGGCAGCAACACATTTCAAGCAATGATTTGGATCAGACCTGGGTCTGTTTCAAGCCCTGACAGATTTTTCTTTCCTTGCCATATTATTCAGAATAAAGCACTGCAAGATGACAGAATCTAGGAATACTGAAAAATTTCTCCAGCTAATATTTAAGAGCAACAGCACAACAAAGTAATTAAAAAAAAAAAGAAAAGAAAAATGCCTACAGCAAAAATGGGTGAGAAAAACCTCTGAACATTCCAACTCGGAAAACAGGAGCACATTATACTGTACCACACTAGAAGACAAGCTTTTGACACACTATGATCACTAATAAATCTCAGCTCAATATTTCAGATGTGTCAACTACTTATTTTTCTTTGATATTTTAACCAAAACTCCCGGGTTTATGTCTGCCACACTAAAACACACACGGTTATACACAGCCAACACTTACTGGCAGCATATTACCTTCCTCTTACTTTTATTTTTTTAACCTTTATCTTCTTTTATCTTTTGTTCTTCTTTCAGTAAATTTTTTTCCACCTTCACCTTTTAAAATAAATATATATATACACACATATGTAGTTTTTGTTTCTACTACCCCTAGCTTAACAGATTTCAGACTACTCATTATTTACACAGCAAACTGTAAACAGTAAATTCAGACTCATTAACAGCAACAATTAACATATGCAGTACAATTAATAGATAATCTAACAGAGAAAGTCTTGGGAAGAAAAGAAGTAATCAAAGAACAGCATCTATGAGTAATATGTTATTCATTTTACATTAAGAAGAGTAGGACAACCTCACTCTAAATCAGAAATACAGATGTTGCTCTGACAGTAAATTAAGTGGTACTTCAAGTAGTCACATACATGTAATGCAACACTTCAGAGAGAAAATTGTTAATAAATGGTTTGATGATATATGGCAATATGAATTCATATTTGTGTCTTTTTTATACCATCAGCTTCTGAGGCAATAATTGTAAACAGAGCTAGTATTTTCAAAACCCCCCATATCACAATATTGTTGTTCCTTTCACTGGATAGTAATGAATAGACACCCAAGGGAGAAGGGGGAAATAACACAAGAAATTTGTTTTCTGCTTTCCTGTCAGTACAAGAATTTTGAAGGCTCTACATCATGAATTATAAATTTTTTTTAAATGCCTTTATAAAAATGAAACAAGACCTCTATTAATCTTCCATATAATAAATAATAATTTCCACCTTTCTGTGTTATCACCCTCTGCAGAACAGTCCAGGTATGCTAGAATCTGTTTCTCCAAGTAAGTGTCAATGTTCTCCTCCGTCACAGAAGACACACTGAAAACATCGTGGATGGCTGAATTTGAAAATATTGCCTCGTATTTCCCATCAAACATCAACTGCAATAATGAGCCACTTTCTGGAAGAGAAAGAAAACAGAAAAAAAATAGCACAGAAGTCACTGTCAACTTTGAAACAATTTCATCTTTCAAGACCTATTCAAACAAAAACATATACCACTTCCCTTTAAAATCCTGTAGATAAGGCAATAATTTCACAGGCTGAAGAACTCACTGAGGGAAAATGCAACAAATAAAAATAGTTCAATACTTGCAGAGTTCAGTGAATAAATTCTTATGTAAAACTGCAGAAACTACTCAGTTCCTCGTGTACATGCTTAGAATATTCACAAAGAAAGGGCAATATGATTTTATCTTTATAAAATAATTATTTCCTATGATAACTATACTGTTTCAATGAGAAGCCTCCATAGGGAGCAGATTCTCAGGAGGAACCACTAATGAGGATTTAGATCAATAAATATGTCTTAAACCTTTCAAGACAAAGAGAAGTCATGAAATGCACTTAATTTCTAAGAAGCCTCGGACCCATCAAGTTCTTGAGCCAGGCTACAACTTTGTTCACAGAAGGTACCTTCCCTTCTCTCTTCAGCTGTGCTACAGTGCAATCAATCCAGAAGCTGTTAGAACAATTGAACCATGTTAAAACCTTCTATTGTTGTGCAAAACCAGTATCTGCCTATGCTGCAGCTGTGACTACAACTCATATAGATGCATTAACTGGTTTCTAGACTAGATGATGCAGATCATAGAATCAATTTTGTTGGAAAAGACCTCCGAGATCATCAAGTCCAACCCTTGGTCCAACTCCAGTCCCTTTACCAGATCATGGCACTCAG
>JAOXXN010000446.1:36202018-36214789 GCA_026770055.1 Myrmophylax atrothorax | reverse complement strand
GTGTAATAAATGTCTTTCACCATAAACCTCATAGGCTTGTCAGGTGAAGTCCTTTCCCTCTGCAGAAGATTGTTTACATTATTAATGTGCTAATACAATAGTGGTTAGGAGAATCTTCTCTTACTAACAGCTTCATAGAGCAATAACAGGGAGAGTTAGAAGAAAAGTGTAAAAAAAGTGATTTAAACCATTCTGGGAATCTACAATAGAGAACATGGCCAATTGCAAATAGCCCTGGACAGCTCTTCTCTGGTATTGTGGTGACTCTTCTAAAAGTGCTGACATTAATCCTTATTAATTATTCAGAAAATACTGTATACTAATATTACTGTATCTCTTTTTGTGTGGTATCCATAGATCAGTAAATAACTAGATAAAGATGAAGAAGGTCTCCAGTAAATATATACTCTGGTTGTAAAACAGAACTGTAAAGTCTGCCTTCCCACTCTTAATAAGTTAATTTTTAAAAAATTTACCCATGCATTTACTATTGTCTTTCCTGGTATCCATGATATATATTTGCTGGTCATTTCTGTTCCTCCTTCATTTTTCTTCTTTTTGTCACATCATATCATACCTCATCTGAACTTTTATAAACTAATTCTTACCTTGCTAGGGAGCAGAAATTTGCTCTGCCTCAGCTATGTAACATCTGTGAATTTTTAGATGAAGAAACCAAAGCTTATGTGAAAATAATTCAATTTACTGTTCAACAGAAGGATCCAGAAATTACTCTGTCATTAAATTAGTATGTTGCACCATGCCCAAGTTTGCAGAGGATTTAATGCCTCTGATATGAGTTCCTACAGAATCATTAACTTATGATGTCTTAGGTTTTTTATACAGCAATTTTGCCTGTCTTTGCTGGCTTCAAAAGGAAAGAAGGATTTAAAATGAGATTTTAAAAAAATACTAAATGGCTTTCATTAATTGTATTCTCCTTGTTAATCTGGAGAGATCAAGCCAAACAAAATTGGTTCTAGTCACACTACATTGAACAGAAATTTTTGCTCAGATAGGATCTTTCATTAAAGCTACAAGACAACTTTCATCTCTTTAGTGCACCCACAAACATGATTATATTTTTGTACACAGGGTGTGCACGGTCACCCGTAAATAGGAATATGTTTTTGAGATTACCTCACAGTTTAATAAAAGAATGGATAGCTCTGGTTCTTGGTGTACCTGTGTGTCACAACCAGTTCATGATGGCTACTGTGCTTGTACTGGGTCATCACTGTGAGACTGTGTTGGCACTGGGAGGTTAACCAGAAACACTGGTTATGGACAGGCAGTAAACGGTGGAGGGGTGATGAGTGTCTCATTTGGAGATCCTGGTTGAATTCCTAGTATGTTGTCTTTCACCAGGGAATAGTGAAGCTCTTCAACTGTGCTTGAAAATCACTTACAGTGATGCTTTTTATGTTGTCTCCAAAATATGAGGTATCTCCTTGACTTTTAACCTCAGTAAGATGTGTATGACAATGTAAGATCTGGTGACTGCTGTTGATTAAAAATGGGATGTGTGTGTGTGTTAATTACAGAATATTCCATGTGAAAAAGCAGAAAAATACCAGATATGGCTTTGCAACTATTTTTGTGACCATTTATTTTTATAAGCAGTTTTCAACATCCTTTTGTCTTAGGTTATGAAAAACATGAGTTAAATTTTTACAGGATTAAGCATGAATGCTTTTTACAAAAATTGTATTCTGGAATTGGTTTAGATCTACAGAATAGTCACCAAACTCTTAGATGTTACAGTGTATCATCCAATATGATTCTTCCAACTAATTAGCATGAAGGATTTAACTTTGATAGTGGTATTAGTTTAAAGGCTCTGAGATAATTTATGAGAGACAGGAACATTTTGCCTGATGAGAAGTGTACTATCCTAAAAACTTCCAGTTGCTTCCTGCTTTGCCACATACCACAAATAAGTAGTTTGATGTTTTCTATTTGAAGAATGTCTCTTAGCAAAATAGGTGCAATTTATCTTTCTTTTTTTTTTTTTTTTTTAAACATAGGTACAAAAATGTTTCTTCCCGTTTTCTACTCTTTTCTCTGAAATGTATGTTTTGGATGAGGAGGTATTTAGTGATGGGGGAGTGGTGCCCTATATGTCAGAGAAGTACTTTTTGCCATCTCTGTTTTAGCCATCTCAGTTGAATTTGTTTAAGTAAAAATTCAGCATAGTTTTGCAGTGTGACAGAATTCTAATAAAAGAGGAATAGATTCTATGAGAACCAAATGTTAAGGCAGGAGCCCTCAAATTCTGGAAGCGTCTGGAAATGAGAGAAATTCAATTTTCAAGTAGATTTAATCTAGACAGTCACTTGTGCAATATTTATGAGAAGTTAATGTTTTATGGTAGTTTCAAATGTCATTTTGAACAACACAGAACTTCACTGAGGATGCTGCTGGTCCTCCAAAGTTTGAGGTAGGCAAATCTGACTGCAAATATTAGAAGTTGCAAAGAAAATGTTCTAGTGAAATACATAACCAGATTATAGTGGAGGGAAATAGATGAGGAGACAGTATTTGCACTTAAAACACCAGTAGGTCTGTCTGGCCTTTATCAACCTAAATCTGCACTAAAAGAATTTCTTATATTGAATATTCTCTCCATAATGAGTTTCTCCCTAAATCTTTGAAACTACTGGTTTCTTTGAGGATTATCTGTCCTAGCAAGAACGAAACCAAGATAAATGTTCTCTCTCAAAACCTGCCTCAAAATGCCTGTCAATATTTACTATATATTTATAACTTGACACAGCGAAGGATTGATGAGATCATTACAGTGGATCAGGATGACTCATTTCCCTGTCCTTCATGACTGCTTCTGCTGAGCTCTTTACTTCTCCTGCCTGCCCAAAGGAGAAACTCCAACCCATTCTGAGTAGGCTTCCAGAGAGCTGGAAGAAATCAATCCATTCTTTTACAGTCCCTGAAGATGTACAAAGGACTCTTCAGATCTCTCAAATTTTCTGTGTACTACCAGCACCCATGATGCACTCGAGAGTTTTAATTCATCATGCACAGTTATTAATTATGAGGCTCCACAACCATCAGGAAATCTGTTTGTGTCATTCACAGTCCCTTACTTTTCACAGGCAAAACTCTTATTATAAATAAATCAGGCTTTGAGTTTTGTTGATAACTCTTGTACAATCTTTCAGATCCTATGGTAAAGTGAATGGTATCTATTATTATATTCCAATCCTCTTCCAGTTTTCCTGTGGCTAGCAGGATGGCAATAAGTACCCATAGGTTTTCTAGCTGTTCTGCTCAGTAGCAGAATTATGCCTTACTTTTTTTGCTGTGAGAAAATCTTCCTTCTTTCTGATGTTGTAGGTTTAGAAACATTCTAATAGGGTTATGACTGGAGAGCGGACTAGAAATGTATGTGATGAGAAAACACTTTTTATACCTACTGTGTGCCTGAACTCTGCTGATCTGTTTATACATCCATTCTGTCCAAAGGCTGACTGTAGCAATTTTTCATAAAAATAGATTAGGAAATAGCAAGGGATTAGTCCATGTCTACATGTTAATTAACGTTCTGCCACAAAATAAGCTACAGGGCATTGTGACCACACTTTGAACATGAGGGTAGGGAAAACATTCACACTGTCCTCAAACTGTTCACCTGAAAGAAAAGCAGTTGCTTTAGACTTAAGTTGCATCTCAAAGGAAGAGCTCTTCTTGTTCAGCTTTATGACTAAAACAATTATTAACAACAAAATAGTTCTAGTTTTTGGTCCTTATCTAGTTTTGGGTTTAGAATATTTGTCTGAATTGCCAAGGCTCTATATGGTTATAGAGTACCTCTAGGTTTACTGATAAAGAGCAGCCTGAAACAAACAGTCACTTCACTAAGGAACCAAAGTTGTCTAAAGCCAGATTTGCAGTGACAAATTTGGAAAAGCAAATAAAAAGATCTTATGAGAAAATTGTTAGAGATGTGGGAGTGTATTAAGAGTTGAAGAACACTTTTTATGTTAGTATGGATTCACACACAGCAAAAATGCGTTGGTGGTCTGACATCCCAGAGTGGCTTTGAATTGAATGAATCACAAAGCTGCATCATAATGACTCATTCTCATTGCATGCTGACATCCCTGCTGGGGAAGAACTGCTGTCTCTCCCTTGTAGCAATTTCATTTGTATTTGTAGCACATTTTTGTTTTCTCCTCCCAGTGAGGTTTTTGTCCTAACATACATCTACGGTCGAACCTGCCTTCTTCAAGAAGACTGGCACTGATTCGCAGCATTTATTTCTGTATTAGAAGCAAGTATTCAGTTCTCCAAATCAAAAAGGAATATAAAATCCTATCTAGTGTCTCTAGGGACTTTACTGTAACTGAATTTCCTCCAATGCAAACACGCAAGAGCCAGATGCAGATTTGTGCTGTTTGTATGTGCCTTTTCTTTATATATGTGACATCTAAACCCTTTAGATCAAAGATGCTAATCCTTACAAAACAAGCTTGTGCACAGCCACCAAAAGAAAAGCCTTTCTAAAATAAGATGGCCAAGCAGTGCTGTGAATTCTTTGTATTCAGTTCCACTCAGCTCAGAACTGTCCTGCCTGGGATGAAACAGTTCATATACTGTGGGCTTTGCCGCCATACTTCAGTGAGCAAGTGAACCCAGAGCGGCACACAAAGCAGATGCCTTGCTAACCATATGTTCTTCTAATCTCTCTGGATGCAGATGAGGCATTGTGTTTTCAGGGCAGATCTCCAAATGTATGCTGGGGGCAGGGGGAAGGGAAATCAATACATCGTTTTTTCCAGAAATTGTGATGAATTTTTTTCCTCCCTCTTACGGTTCTCATCTTCTGTAACCTTGGCGACATAGTGAGTGATCTGTCCCTCCACAAAGTCATTAGAATTGTTGCTCACTGCATTTTTCACAAGGACTTTTCAAGTGAATGTTAGTATTACCGCCAAATTCTTGTCAGCATACTTGTGCTGAGAGCATATGACTTAATGTCTGGCAAAGGTCCTACAGGGTTTGCTTCTAAAAATTGATAGGCCCTCACAGGTTGAGCAGAAATCAGGCCAAAGAGGCATAGTGAAGTGCCCTCCTGAATAAAACACTCTTTCTCAGAACTGCCAAGGAATAGCTTTGGATCTCTGCAGCCCCCTGTGTCCCTGGGCTGCTCCACTGATGTCCTAGTCAGGAAAAAGGAGATGAGATCTATCATGGATGGTTGTGATCTGACAAATAAGCATGTTTAAAACTGTGTATTACATTTGCAGTGCTGCTCAACAATACTGTAATACTTTTTAGTTCAATGACTTTGGACAAATGATTCAAAGCATTTAGTTAAATGCTTCTCCAGAAAACCCCAACAACAAAAATGAACTTTTCCTCCTCTTCTGTGCCCTTTCAGCTTGTTATCTCAGTCTCCATTCTGCACCCAGGCATAGCCCTAAAATGAGTAATAAGTCTCATTGTGGGAATGACACCTGCATGACCTTAGAAAGACTAGGCAGAATTACAGCTTTGACTGGAATAGTTGCCACTCTTTTTGGTGTTTTTTAAAAGTTATGTATTATTCAGGCTTAATGGCATTAGGTGTTTCATCTAGTAAAATAACACTTTATTGCTTTTCTCTAAACTTAGAAATGTAAGTAACAATTGTGTGTTGCTTTCCTTCTTTTCTATAGACAAATAGACTTTCCAATAGTTGAATTTAGTTTGCAGAGTCGACATTGAGACTAACTGGCATGGAGCCAGAATCAGATAGCATCACAGTGTGCTGCAGGTCAACACTTAATTTAGTCTGGCTTCTAGTGTGGATGGATTCTCCTCTAATGTCATCTCTTTGCTCCTGACATAGAATAATAGCTAGTTCTACTTACATCTCATTTTCAAGCCATAACATTTCTATTCTAGTACCAAAAAGGCAAGAAAGGTACAGGATAAAGATTAAAGATAGTGTCCTTGCTGTAGCTGATTTTTTTCTGGAAAAATGCAGGGGACTTGATTTTCTTCCCACTCTGTGCAAAATTAAAAATAAAGGTAGGATAAGGCTTGTATCTTTAAGCCACTCAGTTAGTGTAGCAAATCATGTTCATTTATGTTGTGAAGCCCTCCAGTTTCTAACTTAAATGAATCCGTTGCAGGGCTTTAGTACGTGAAATCCGAGTTTAGCAGAGACTAGAGGGCCTTGTTAGACAAGTTACACCTAGCTTATACTTGTAAGTAATATCGTGTCTTTTCTATTGTTAAACATGTTTTTCCTCTTTTCTGTGTTCTTACCTTTCCTTGCAACCATTTTCTCCTTCAGGTCCTTCTTGACAAAGTAACAGAATGTATTCTGTGTGTGTCTCTCTTTCTCATTTAATAAGCCATACTGTCCTCCATTTTAGGCAGTCAAGTTTCTGGTCTTTCCAGGTTTACAATCAGAAACTTGGGAACGATGCGACTGGTTTGGTTTTGTAGTATTTGTGTTATCTTCTATTTACTGCTTATTGGGATTTCAGCTTTATATGCATGGGATCTTTAATCACCACTTTTTGGCATGTTAACATCTTGAATTAATTTAGCAGATGAAAGAGATCAATAGGTAAGGTCTTAAATATTCTTAATGGCCAGATGCTCCTATGTTTTGCATGCAGAAATCTTCCAGCAGCTGTCAGGTTGACAAATGAACTGAGTTTTGAATGTGTCCCCTGTTTACTTTAATGGCTGAGCATTCGGATATTCCAAACTGTATGTTCTGTCTCTGCATTCAAGTGCATAGACCTAATTGCAGGGAAGCTTCATATCTATCAGTTTATTATATGGGACATGTCTGATTTAGTGCTCTCAAATGTTTTTAACATTTGTAAGTAACCTCAAACTTAAATTCCAGAAGCAGAATCTTTTAACCTCTTCACACTTGCACAGGAGACACTTGGAAGAGGAAGAGGAGAAGCTTATTTTCATATCTGGCTTTCGAACTTTGGAATTGAAAATACATTTTTTTGGTCATCTGTGTTCCCTAGCATTATTTGTTGAATTTGCTGTAAGGTTGGTTTAGACCAAAACTGTCTGACCTTGGGGTGTATACAGATATTTCAGTTGGTCTTAGATATCATGGCATTATTCCACCCTTTGAAAACAAGCCTAAACAAATCTCTAGCAGTTACTATATTCGCTGATAGTATTTATGGTATTAGCTGGTATCAAAATACATGCTCTGTCCTGATGTAGGAAGGTCCCACACTCAGAATGTGCAGAGTACCTGTTCTCACTATATAAAGCCTAGAGATTGTTGACACATAAATTGCAATATAATACAGGAAGCAAAATTTAAAAGACATTATAAACTATGTTATCATCATACTACTATAGCAATGGTTGTAAAATTCAAAACATTAGGTATCATAAAGATGTTATTGTTGCTTAATGACTTAGAAATACAAAAATAGGTAAATCCCACAGGTCTCAACACAGCCAAAATCTCTGCCAACATGCAATTTGGATAGAAGCCATTTAACCTCCAGGAAAAAATCCTGCCAGAAGCTTGGACTAAGAGTGTTCAGATTCACTGCCTAAATACACAGACTTTAGAGTCTATTGGATGATGACGATACGTAAAAATATATTAACAAATCCTAATAATGGGATAATGCCAACACCTTATTGAAAATAAACAGAACACTTTACATAAGGGATTAGAAAGAAACTCTCCAGCTCCTTTAGTACTGTCCTCACTAGCCCGATTTGCTCGGGAAAACAGATCTATGCAGTCTCATCTTGCTGCCTGTCCTCATTTCATACATTCTGAGCCCACTGGCATCATTCAGCCAAACTTAAACACAGCATAACTTGTCTCTAAGATTGTTAAGTTTATTCTAGGTTTGTGAAAAAGCTGGATACATAAGGAGAATTTTGTTGGTCTCCTGCACGAAAACTTTTGTATTGTTCTGTAAGAGAGAACTCAGACTTGGGGCAGATGAGGGGTGTAGGAGAGGGGAACAATTAAATGCTCTGAGAGCAGACAAAACTTCATTTGAAGTTTGCAGTCAGCTGAGGCATGAATCAGTTGGATGCCACTGACCCTTGTGTATGCAAAACTCCTGATTTAGCTGTATCACCGTGGTCCTCACAATTGCTGTTTACAGCACACAGATTTGGAAACTGTTTACTTTTCCCATAGTGGCAGCACAAGCCACTGTCAGAGTGCACTTTTATACCGTGTTGCAATTAGTGGTAGAACTTTATTTCATAGCAAGCTTAAATTTAAGTATTTTCATCAATAAAAATGTATATTGTAAAATCTCCAGATTTCATTTCTAAAGCAGAATTTGTCACTGTAACTAATGCTGAAGATTGGATTCTTTGTAAAGGTTTCCCATGTCTGTCATTGTAGTGCCAATTGTTACCAAAATGCTCCAGACTGTCTCACATGAAGGATGCTTTGCCTCAGGTTACTGGCCCAGACTTGGAAAAAGAAATTCTACAAAAGTACTAGGTAAAGAGGAAGTGTGAGAGGGAGAGATGAAAGAGGAAGGCTTTATATTTTCTCCGTTGAGTCAGATCTGCCAAAATCCTTGGATTGCAAAGCTGACAATGATTTTCTTTTGGCATCTTCTTAATTTTATTTGGCATGCAATATATATCCTTACTGAAATACCTTTGATTGGCAACAGGGCTCAGTAGGGATGCATGACTAAGAGAGGTAGCATCATCTATGATCTTGCAGTTTATCATTTAAACTAAAAAAATGGGGGAAAAAATGAAATAGCCCCATAAAATACCCTTACCACACCTGCATTTGTAAAGGAGACCTGGATGTTTTCACTAAGTTCTGTGTATTTCAAAGAAATCTAAAGTTATTGCTGCCACAGGGGCACCTTCCTGGTGGTTTCCCAGCTGCAGCAGCACTGGCTGCTTCCCTTCCACATTTACTGCTTTGTTTGGAGGCAGAAAAGCAGCTGTGAATTTCTGGAACACAGTTCCTTTAAGAAAGGGATTCCTGTTTTTCACTACATAAGAGGTCAGAATTCTAAGTTACAATTTCAAAAACACTGATGGGCAGGGTAGGGCTTCAGTCTCTGGATGAGTGTTTGAGGTCAGAATTTTCTTTTTTGAAGTAGTAACAAATTAAAACCAAACAGAAATAACCAGTTTTTTAAGGAGTTTTCTTTGAAAATTTGTTTACAAAATTTTGTCTCACTACCACTATGGTGGTAGGGAAAGTCAAGTATAAAACATTCCGTGTTGTTGCTTTTCTGTAAAAAAATCTAAAGCAAATTAGAAAACATAAGGTGTTACTACTCCTCAGTTGCATAACTTAAAGGACTCCTAAATCAATTTGTAGCTGGCTTCTCATTTTAACCCAAGAGAATGAGAAATTTGGCTTTGATGGCAAGAATGATTGTAGGTGACATTCAGAACTCCTCTTCTGAAAGAGCCCACCACGAGCTTGGGGCCAGCCAAGCTTTTCTCCTACTTGTCCTTCATGCAGCAAAAAGCAGCAACCATGGCCAAAAGTGACAGCTGAAAAGGATATACTGTGGAAATCTCCAAGCTCTTGAGGATTCATAGAAAAAGTGGTTGCAGAATATGACCAAAATGTGAATTAGTTGTCTTGCTTTTTCTTTTTCAAAAAAAACCCTCCAAACCCAGCTACCCTTACTTTGATCTCTTTGTCATTCTAACAAGTTTATACACCAGAACTAAAAGCTAGACCTAGACAGATTCCTTGCTTACATAGGTATTTGAATGCAATTCAAGATGGAAGAGGAGTCTAAGACACATGGAAAGGATCAGTTCTCAGAAATGATGACCTCCCAATACTTCTGCAGTCTTTGTGATTTCCCCAGGCACGACAGAATTCAATGCTGCTCTAACCTGTGACTTTTTCAAGAAGATTAAGTAAAATATAATTGAAATTTAGAGAAAGCTAATGCAGCAGCAGTCTGCAGGGTTTTTTTTGCAGCATGTGCTCCAGTGTTACTGTAGTCAGATACCTGCCCTTGGAAAATCTTAGGGATTTCTCAGGTAAAATACCTACCTTTAAATTTTAGGTTTTTCTAAAACCTCCTACTTACTATTCAAATGAGTAGTTAAGAAGTGAAAGAGATGCCTCTGATAAATATTGCCTAGTGGTGTGAAGCACTGGTTTTATGTATGATTCTGGCAGCTGATAGATTCAAATGTGACAAATTTGGCAAGTTTAGCACAGGATAATCCTCAAGCTGTAAGTAGCTTGGACAGAGCCACAGAATTAAATAAAACCAAGAATGATTTATCTTAAAAGTGATTCATCTGCATTCACCCCATGTAAGAAGACTTTGAAAGTTTCTTCTCTGATGTTGACAGAGCAGGTGGCTTCCATCAGCAAGAGATTTACTTACAAACGGAGTGCTCACATAACAGAGTACTTTCAATTCTGCCTATTTGTGGATTCATTTTTTTGAATAGAAAAGATTTCAATAGTGCTTTTTTAAGCCCACATACATGAAGAATCAGGTCTTAACTTTCCAAAGCTGTGTTGTTGTTTGATCACTTTAGGGAAGTGCCTCTAATAGACCCTGCTGTGCCAGTCACTACACAAACTCAGTACGAGAGGCTTGCCAGTTTGCAGATAAACACTACACCGAATTCAGCACTGCAATCAAACTGCTTGGCTTATTCATTGCCTGGAAAGTGATTTTTTTATTTTTAATGACCTGGAATAAAAGAGGGCCCAGAAATCTTAATCACAGCAGAATTGGGTAGCAGTCCTTGCTGCAGGACTAGCAGGGGACAGTGAGTGCTGGCTGTGCCTTAGGGCCAGGGAGCTGGGGCAGGGGGCACAGAGCTGGCAGGACAGGGACACCCCAGCCACAGCTCACTGCCCACAGTGCCTGAGCAAGGCAGACCTAGAGACCACAGACAGGCTTCAGCAAGCCCAGATCATCACACAAACTCACAGGGATAAAGCAGGTCCAAGGTCAAGCCGGGCAGGGGTTGAGTTCAACAGGATCCAAGGCTGTGGTAGAGCTGGAGACCAACACCGTGACAATCCAACACAAGCACCAACTGCTGGCCCTGGGCTGGGCTTAAACAGAGCTCCTGGGCCTATGGGAAAGGGTGTGTGTAGTGGCCCCAGCTGGTGCTGGTCAGGCTTGTTAAGGTCTGTTAGAGACAAGAACTCTTTCAGTCTTCAAGATAAGAGCTGTTATAGGATGTATGTGCAGAGATAATGTAGTAAAAGGAAGAGAAAACAATCTTTTCATAAGTCAGCTGCATGAACAGCTGCATCTTGTTGGATTTTATCTCTTTAATGAAAACATCTGAGTGCTACATAAATAACAGAAATTGCTGCAAACTCTCCATGTATATACAATCAGTAGGTTGCAGGAGCTGTCACGGTAGATGCTGGCAATGGATGAGGAAAAGAGTGTGGAGAAGTGGCATCGCAGACAAGCCTGGAAGGGTTTTGCTTTAGTTTGTCTGTAATGCAGTGTGAAAGATAGAATGAATGTGTTTGTGGAGGAAAGGGTAAACAGGCACTGGGATGGATGTTGCTAGCTGAGTGAGGGGTCAGGCTGTACCAGCTTACATACGTGTATATTAAGAACTTTAGTGTCTTATTTGGAAAGTGATGAATAAGGGGAGAGGGTGAGCATATAAAAGGTCTGATACATTATTGTTACTGACAAGGAAAATAATTGTTAATGGCAGCTGAGAGTCATGTTTGGACAAAACCTTCTGTTAAGTTTTGGCAGCATTGCTGGTTAAGCATCGGGACAAGAGGTTCAGTAGTTGACCAAGATTCCTTCGAAGTCTACTTTGTTTCTTTGGATGTAATAGCATTTTCCAAGTAAATGAAACCTAGTCCATGCTTTTTCCTCCCCTGCTAGATTTACATCCTTTTCTCTAAGACATCTCTTGTTTATCTTGGAATAAAGTGCATTTCAGTCTCATTGCTCAAATACAGGGCAGATGGTGGCCTGTCACACACCTTTCATTAGATCAGCTGCATGGAAAGAGAACTGCCTTACCCAGCAGAGCTGTGGTTACTGAGAATACCCGTGACTACAGCAGGGAAGAGGGATTAAACTACGTGAAACATAGGTTTTCATCTATTTTCCCCAAAGGGAAAAAGAGCAAATAGCAAAAAAAAGTTTGAATCAAACCAAAGTTAGTAATTTCTTCCTAAACTTGGCTTGGAGAAATCTTATACAAAGAAATGAGGAGCTTTGGCTTCTAGGTTTGGTTGCAGCCCTTCCATTTTCCATGATGCCATATGTGTTATTGTTCTACCATGCTGCTGTAAGATTGCAGAAAATAGCTGCATTTT
Source organism: Myrmophylax atrothorax (assembly GCA_026770055.1). Taxonomy (NCBI): domain Eukaryota; kingdom Metazoa; phylum Chordata; class Aves; order Passeriformes; family Thamnophilidae; genus Myrmophylax; species Myrmophylax atrothorax. The sequence continues at coordinate 36,202,497 of JAOXXN010000446.1, read as the reverse complement.
GGTTAAGGGGCAGACTGCAATTTGGACAAGGTTGGTTGCTTTTAGGGGGGAAAAGTAAAACTCTGTTTTTTCCCTATACTATTGCTTCATGTTTGAGAATTCTTAAGCACGCAGCCAAATTAGATACAAAGCTAATTTTCAGTTTAAAGAATTTGTGTTCAACTACATTTACATGTGTAAATGGTGAATGTGAAGCCCCGAATTTCAAAAATCGTGCTTAAAAAAAAGGAAGGAAATTGAAAAGTAAATTATTATGTTAATCATCTTTTACAAACTATCAGCTGGAGCTTGATTTTTTTTTTTCTAGAAAGGTCTAGAGTTCTTACTGCACCATTATTAAGCTCTGTGTGTATTTCCTTAGTCTGTAAAAGCCTACCTGTGTCAATACAGTATTTAGGTGTATTTTATGAAAGTTAAACCCAAATTTTATTCACTAGCAGCTCATATCAATAATGTCCCCACCCCTTCCCTTCCCCACT
>JAOXXN010000446.1:36143382-36155018 GCA_026770055.1 Myrmophylax atrothorax | reverse complement strand
GCTGCAAATGGTCCATTGTTAACAGTTCATGAGAAATAACATAGAGGGTTTAGAACACACAGCTTTGGTCACTCCCACACAGTGATAAACTGGTCCCAGCTTGCTGAACCAGGACAATCACAAAACCCCCAGACAACAGCCAAAAGGCAATGAAGTTCCTCAGCAAATGGAAAACAAGATGTAGACACACAGATGAAGTGTCAAAATCATCAAGTAAATGCTGAGCTGTAACACATGAAAGAGGTGTGAGTGACAACAGTAAGAAATCTAAAATTAACTTGTGCTGCTACAGACAAAGGATCTGTTCTTCCTCTTCTTTGCACAGAAGAGTAAAAAAAATACTTTGAAACCTGGCCACGCCCACCACTACTGAGTCAAGGGCACCACACATCAATCTGTATCATAAAAATAGGATGAGAGCTACCACACAGAAAAGAGTAGCTGTGTGAAGTTCCCAGGAGAGAGGGGGAAAAAAACCAGAAAAAAAGAAAAACCTAAGGAAGAAGGAAGCAGTGTGGCTATCCACTTCTCACTTATGCTAAGTGAACCACTTCATCTTAATTTGTGCATACTGTTGCATCTCCCAGGAGACACAGTTTTGCCCTATTGTTCTGCAATTTAACTGAAAAACTGTCAGACCTAATAAAGAGAAGTTTGTGGAGGGTGTCAGAGAAGAAAACCAGAATGCATCACCTACAGGATGCATGTGCTACTACTGCATTTCAAGTACTTTCCTGCATCTTCGGGAAAATGCAGAACAACTGCAAGGGAAAACAGTCTTCATGGCCAACAGATACATGCATGATCTTTGGGATTTCATTACAGCATTTTAACCTAAATAATTATTTAAGTATAGACAGCCCTTTCTATTATTCTATTTTCACCTTCAAATCTTCCTTTACATTCTGCTTTAACTTGCAGCCTTTGTCAGAGCACTTTCTCTCCATAAAGGCCAACTACATCTGACTCAAAACATGCTATTTTAATGAAAAAGATACAGTATACAGAATAACTTTAGTGTATGTGAAAATCAAAATTATATAAATGCATAAAAATACACGAGGAAAAAGAAAAGACACGTTTTTGTTAAGCGTTCTTGCCCGTTTTGTAATTGTGATGTTAAGGGTATAACCACATTACTCACAGCAGCAGCATAGCAGGATAATGATCATCCCAGGATTAAGACTGTAAATCGTTGAATTTATACCACTGAGTTTTTACAAGACAGCTTGGCAACTTCCTCTCAAGTATGAATATCTTTCAAATATGACATAGATTTGTATTGCCTAAGGTCTATTCCCATGCAATAGAAGCGACATCAGCAGTAATGAACAGAGTGACCTCTAATCAACCAAATTTGTTCTGCTCTCGGAATGCCACATAAATCAGTTACCAAGGAGTTGCCAAAGTCTTACTAAGTGCTTGAAAGCTCTTCCTAGATGTAAGTAACAGAATTAAATTTAGGATGTTTTTGGATACCACTGTCCAAACCCCACACACTATGTAACCTTGTAACGTTCACTCAAAAATAGATGGGTTTATTACTGACTTCTATAAACAGTACTCCCAAACTCTACTGTTATTTTACACAAAATGTAAAATATCTCCCCATCTTTCCAAATATTATCAAATACTATGGATAAATCAAGGCCTTGTCAAATCAACCTGTATTATTCATTTAATTCATGTGAGGAATCTTGCATGAAACTTTCCCTTCACAATGGAGATGCACTGTAGCTATAAGGAAGTTATTAGTCAATACCAGCTTTCACCCAACATGGATGAATTCCTCAAGTTTCCTATAACTGACAAATTTTAAGCCTGACAACCTTCATTTTTTTCTTCTCAAACAGTAACTCTCTACCACCACTAAGAGCTTAAGCGGCTACTGCCCCATCCCTCTTACTGTGTTGTGCTAGAGATTTATTTTTGGCAGGGTTTTTTTTCCAAGCCCGTTTACAGCCTGTCTGGACAGACACTCACACCAATACAATGGAAGGAGGTGAGGGGAGAAATCCCATCAAACCATGGCAAACACTGGACCTGAATCACAGTGTGCAAAAAGCATCTCTGCCCCTCAACTGTGTGCAGAGGGAGCCCGGAGAGATTTGTTTCCCTGGGTTCACTGGAGCCACTGAAGTGCCAGTTGCATCACAACTATGAAAATGGCAGAGCACCAGGAGACCTCAACCATGGCAATAACCAGGCCAAGAAATATCCTGTGAATTTTTTGCTGCTCTCTGTGGATATATCTTAATTAGATGGTTCTTTGCAGTGGAGCTGAAAATATATCATTAATCTTTAAATAAAATATGCACGTTGCACAATTTCTCCCTTTCACAAAGGAAAGGGTTTGATTTTTAACATTTGAGGGTTAATACAGTAAAATGGCTTGAAAACTCGGTTATTGCTAGGTGCTCTCAGCAATGTGAATGGTCAGAATACACAGGTGAAAATCTCCACAGCTTTGCATCTCTGAATGGCTCTAAATGAATACAAAAATACATTCAAGATACACAGACACAAAACAATTCCAAGAACAACTGAAGATGCGCTAGTTTTTTCAGAACAAGGGAAGAGCAAGTGCTTGAAAGGAAAGACCATATATACATAGTAGAACATATATTTAAGGAAGCTATGCTGGAGAAATTTAGACTAATTAGTTGACTCTTTTATAGTAAAGCAATTTCACTGAGGCAACGTAACTTTCAGGAGAAAGACCTCAAACAGGGTATTTATCATTAAAATAATGCACATGTAAAATATGCAGCTACTAAGAAACTAAGAAATATACTTAGACACTTTACAAAAGTAATGAGCAAAAAATTTAATGTAAATTGAGTTGAAAATGGAAGAATTTAAAGCAATGATTTTACTCTCTTTTCCTTTCTTACCAAAAGATTATTGGAAACCAAATCTCAAACAATGCCTTGTAATTTCAGAAATACGCTGTTCTGGAAAATTATCAAGGTTTCCAGTTACCTTTCTAATGTTTAAATTCAATGAAATTAATTGTACTTTGATTTGTCATATACATACACAAAGTACATTCTTGTACATTTGAATTCTGAACCGCTTGACATGGCAAGTATTTTTGACAAACACATTTTCCGATACATGGTAAAATACGGTTGCCTTCACATCAAGAGGGATGCTGTACCAACGAAAACACATTGCACTCACAGGCTTCACAGATCAAAGAAACTGAATAAAATGATTTGAAACATAGCTACTTCCAGAGGTTATTAAAATTTTGTGGATTTTTTTATCTGAAGAGATTGGGAGGAGAAGACTTTGCAGAGTTCTCCCCCGCTTTCCACCTGGGCAAGATAAAAACTGCCTCTCTGATTGAGCCAGGGTAAAATTGTGTTGATGCTTTCCGTGAAATCAGAACAGGAATGCTTTTCTGTAATGTGTGTTTTCATAAATTACATGGTAACCTGCATTCTTTGGGTGGTGAAATAAAAGCAGAAAAGCATTAGAAGTAGTATTTCCCATAGAAACAATTGCCTTTCAAACAAAGCATAAAAAGACAAAAGGCAGAGACACTGTTTCAGCTTGAATGCCTTAATGTCACCATTTGTCATGCAGCACTTCCTCCGAAAACCCCGAAGTACAGTTAACTCCACTCCTCTTTACACCACACACTTTCCCTGTTGGTACAGGATTAAAATGTGCCTGGCCTGACAATGAAACAGCAGAGCCATCGCACATTGTTATGCAACTCACTGTCTGCAAGGGTGGCTCGTAGCTCCTTCTTTATTCAGCAAGTGCCAAGTGCATGTTTAATCAATGTCACAGCTCACCACAGTGTGCAACTAAAGCCACCGTCATTCCTTTCTTCAGATTTGCCTGGCTGAGTTATGCAATGCTCCGAAGAATACCTTGGAATTCTTTCCAGAGGCTCTGAATGCAGGTGTGTGACAGCATTCACACTACTGCCAGCAAAGCAGACTTCTTTCCATCCTTTTGCAGGCTGGACTAAAATTACATAGTGTGACTGCACGTAGTTCGCTGCATTTGGGATTACAGCATGTCAACGTGAGAAAGCCTCTTCAGACGGCTGCCACCCAGAGTAAATCACAGCCTGGGGTTTTCTGAAGTCTTGATATATAACTAAGTACAACTGAATAAAACCGGGAGCTGTTTGTATTTTTTTTTAAGACAAAACAGAACAGCATGCATTTTGTTGCTCTGCATCATCTGAGGAAAAAAGCCTCAATTTTAATGGGAATTAGTCAACAGTGAGGATCATTACGAGAAAGTGCTTTACTGTTTTTCGACTACACTTGCTTTACTGGATTACCGAAAGAGAACACCAGTCACTTGGAAGAATCTGTAACATTATTAACCTCACAGATAAACTTCTTCATCAAGAAACTGTTTGTGCTCCTATCTGATCTGTCTGAGTGAGGAGAGAAGCCCCTTCATGAAGATAAAAGCCTGGCTTGCCACTGAATCGACGAGTAAGAAGCATGTCTGATGACATTTTATTCCTGATGCAATGTAGGGTAAGAAATATTTAATTTTTACCTTTCTGTAAAATATGCTCTGAGCTGATGGCATTAATTACACTCACATCAGAAATATGGTAATCTCTAATGATTAAAGATGTTTGCCAGGAGAGAAAAATTCTATTGCACTAAAAAAATGTGACTGTAAATCTTCAGCAAATTGGAGTTATCCAAACTAGTAGATATCCAAATTAAATTTCTGATCAATAAAGCTAAAACAGCATGGCAGATTACACATAAAATCAACATCTCAGTCACCAGTGAACAGTTTTTCAGGGAATATGTATCTAAGGATATCTGACTGTAAATTAAGAGTACTAGAGCAGCTCAGTAATAGAATTGACCTGTCAACCTCACTTTTGCAACAACAACAAAAAGATAATAAATCAGACATGCATCTGTAAATGTCCACCTCAAATTCCTGTACTGCATAGAATTTTGCCTCTGTGACAGTACTACTGTTCTGTGGCATACTCGGCACATATTTCAAAATCCTTTATATTTGAAGAGAGAGACATTATCTGTTAAATGTTTACTGTTACATGGATGTCCAACAGCTGATGTATTAAACATGACAAAGGATAAGATCTCACCTGCAACTGCCTGCTTAGGCTCCCTGGTGAAAAACAACTGTGATACTGTATTAAGGAGGCATATTTTCCATGTTTGAAAACAGCAGGCATGAATATTTTCAACTGGGTTTGTACCATGGAGTTAAATATTTAAGAATGGCTCAAAATGCACATAACCTCCCCAGGCATTTGAGTATTCCACAATGCCTTTATCAATTTCATGTTTTATTAGGAAACAAATTAGTTGGCTAAAGATCAATTTTAAATTTCTTTTATAATAAGGCATAAAAGCATATTAAGTGGCTTGAAGCAGCAAGCTGTTTTTCACTCCTATCAAATCTGTATCTATAGAACAATTATTTTTAACATGGACATGTTCATACAAAAAGAAAACAAAAGATGAATGGAACTCATTAAACACAGCATTAAGAAATATTGTGCAAGAACTACAGAATTGTTTTGAAAAAGACCAAGGCTTGCATGTTTGTCAGACCAGATTTACCATTTGCTTTCTTTTTTCTAGCTAGCTGCCAGAATACTGGTGAAGGTATTTGCAGGAAAAATGGGGACCTCTGCCATCACAACACTGGAAGATGTAAAAAGGCAAGAGGAAAAAGAGGAAAAAGAAGAATCTATTTTAGCATTGCTTGGGATTATTGGAACTGTGCTCAATTTATTTGTTATTGTTTTTGTGTATATCTACACTACACTTTGATGACATTTTTTGAGTATCAATTGCACATCACACAGTGCAAAGCCCTGCGATGGTAGGAATGATTTCTACATTTAAGGCAAAAAACCTTCACTGTCTGAAAAGATCATCAAAAACATTCCAGAGCAAAGTGTCTGGCTAAGGGTGCTGCATCAATGACTGCTAAATCTATCTGTGAGCCCAGTCATGATGCTAAATTACGTAAATGAAGGCAGACAATATTCAACTTCTTGTTGGTATCAGATGAAACCCAAACAGCAGGATCAGAGATGGCACTGTTTAATTGCCAGCAAACAGGCAAGACAGAAATGCAAGCAAACACTGAAAAAATCAGAACATAGAAAGAGAGGAATTAAATATATAAATAAATATAAGCAAGCCCCCATGATGCTCTCTATGGTTTTGTGCAGTATGTCTCTACATAGCTGAGACCAGACAAAAAGGGTTTGTTTTTAGACCACCATAATTTAGGCTTATAACTTACATTAATGTATAATAAGTGTGGAAACAGGAACACTGTTATACCAGAAGTTGTAATATTAAAAATAAAATTTTAACTACTGACTATATTCTGCAGCATTTTTGTTAGTCTTGTGGAAAGCTGAAAAAGGTGAGATTTTCTTGCCTTTACTAAATCTGTATTTGAAATCATCATGCTATACAGACAATGTGCTTTTCTAATTAAAAATCCTTTAAAGTGGTGTGAAAAATATAGTTTTAGTACTTCTTTTAAGAAATATTAACAATTACAATGACATTAATACGTATTCTCTAACTGAAAAAAAATCTTATATTACATTTTCTATATTGCCATTTTTTGAATGTGTTTAAATGAAGTCAAACACAATTCTCATGTTTTCATCCTGCTGCTCATTTCCAAGTAAGATATATCTCAAGGATTCAAGCTGTTGCATGGAAAACAAGTTTAATAACCTTTGTCCAGACAACTATACTGTTCCTTTCTGGGCCAGGTCCTGAAGACATTTTCCTTTTTTTTTTTTGCACTGTTTATCACTGAGGCCCAGAACTCCAACTCTTATGCAATTTAACTACTGAAGTTGATGAAATTATTTCCATGTTTTAAATTAAACCTACGTATGTCTTTGAATTAGATTCAAAGCTGCAGACAGTCTCAGAACATGAATGTATCTCACATGTATCTTATACCAGAAAAGTTATTTTTGAGAGCTTAGGATTAAAAACACGGCAGATAAACAGCACCAAAAAACCCCCCAACAAAACAAGGAGAAACCGATTTTAATGAATACTCTTCTTACTCTTACATGTGCCACAGAGGAACAATGGAACATTTCCTAAAATCAGCTCAATTTCTTCTCCTAGGCTGCAAAGCTACATCCAGTCCCTCCATAAAATGGCACAAAAAGAAATACATCCCTTATATAGGTGATAGCTTATTATTGTATAGAATTTCGTAACTGCTAAACCAGCTGAGCCTTTGGAAATCACTTTGAAACAAGCCCATGTAAAAAGTAAGGTCAGGGATCTAGAACAGAATGAATTTGGCAATGGTTATAAAGTCAGTTGCAGAACCCACAGGTTAACAGTGATTTATGGATGAATGAGGTGGAAGATGGTATACTCTGGTTTTGCAACTCTGGGTCAATACTGGCTCAACCAGAAGAAACGATAAACAGAGGCTGAGGTCGCACTGGAAGGAAGCACGTGCAGACAAGAAAATTTATTCACTATCCATAGTCTACAGCAAGTCTCTAGTAATGCATACTTAATTTTAGTATACGAGGCACCAAAGTATTCTGTAAAACTAAGCTACATTCTAGAGGAATTATGCAGGCTGCTAATATTTATTTATTATTACAGAACAGATATAACCATTATTAATTTTTTCAATGTATTTCTTATATCTACATACTTATGGATATTATTGCATTAATCTCGTAATACAAGGGTATTTGAGATGGGTCTTAAAATGAAAGCTTACAAGAACCTGAAAACTGAAATTCAGGTAGAAATTACTGCTGTTTATTTTGATCCTGAAGTTATTTAAAACTTGTCAATTCTGTGAAATAAATAAACAGTTTTATTTCATACCAATTCAGTGCACAGCTCTCTTCTCAAAATTGTGATCAGCTAGTACACCAGCATTAGAATGAAATACTGCACCTTTTCTTTTTGTAAGGACTTCAAGAGCAAAAGAGATAAAGAACAATTCCAAAGTTGTAACCAAATGCGGCAAAGATTCAGCATCATTCTTTTACCAAGGAATGAGTTCATCAGCACTAATGAAGACTAGGAGAACTTTTAATTACAGTAATTATATACTGTCTACGTAAGCTGCCACTGTACTTTCGACCCTTTGAAGGAAGTCACAGCGTAAGATTATCATTAGATTGCTCTGGCATATGAGTTATATTTGGTTTTGAAACAACAGTCTTGCATTCTCTCTTAACAGGCAACACCTGCCCTCTACAGTCATGTGGACCTATGCCTAACTTCAGTTAAATGAGCTCTGATACAGAGCTCTGGTGCTCGTACATTTAAGCAATATCTGCATAAAAATCTCAACAACAGTAAAAAGTCACTAGTCTGGGGCAAAGCACAGTTGCACGATGATTCAACATGATGCTGCAGCAGCACCATCAGCTCAGGGTACCAGCTTCAGAGCACTCAACTTAGTTCAGTGGAACTGGGTTCCTTGCAGAAAGTAAAATAACACCATAGAATGCCTTAAGAGTAAGTATGATCAATAGAAAAGAAATATTCTACCTTCAGCAGGCAAACTAGTGTAGTTGAAGCTCTGAGGTAAGGAGCTGAGGCCTGAACAGTATGACTTTTACAAACTCAACTAACAAAGGTGTATCAAAAGAGACAGAAAAAAGAATTCAACACATTCACACTCAACACATTTGTCCATAGTACTTACTGAATCAAGTTCTCAATGAGGTATTTGGCAGTAGGATAAAGCAGCACAACTCTTAATGAATCCACAAGTCCATGGTCTGGTAGGACTTGGTAAACCATGCAAGGTGTATTAGAAGTTAAATATTGGACTCTCCTGGAGTGAAACATGCTGGTCAGTAAACACAATCCTTTCAGCAAAGCTCTCCCACAGAAATGCATCATCTCTTCTGAGCAGACAAACCCAGGGAAGACTGAGACAGTCTAACACCACAAGTTACACTGACCACATCACAAGGAGTCTGCCTGTCTGCTGAAGAAGGAAGGGTGACTCAAAAGGGAGTACGCAAGAAAACCCCAGCTAAAATCACAATACCACCTGCTTCCTGTAAGCCTGGGAATTCAAGCAAAGAGAATCCAAGCAGAATTCCACAATTTGATACAAAGTTGTTTTCCAAGGGAAAGGTGGTATAAACCTCTCTCCGTATTTGGCTTTCAACAAGTCAGTCATCTCCGGATTTGCTAGATATTTGCTAGATACCAGTTTGAGGAAAAAACAGTACACCTATATTTTTAAGCAGGAAGTCTATCTAACACTGTGGTTTCATTGGTAAATCCCAGCTTGACTGGGCTTTTTACTGTCCAAACCCATAAAAAAAAATAGACAGTTCATGTCCTAAAAGTCACTTGATTTTCCATCCATTTCAGATTCCCTTCTACCTTATCTCTATAAACCTTGTTAGCTACAAAGAGTAGTATCAATACTCCTTTCTTCTGTCCCACTTGCAAATAATAGCTTGTATTAGTCTTCATAAACCTGAGGCCATCAGTCAAATAACTTACTTTTATCAGCAAAATCTAGACCTTGAAGTTAGCCATGTATTCCAGTTACAATGTCATGGTCACACGTTGGCCAGGAATCTCTTGTTGCACAGTGCAAATTCCACTGCTGTGCATTTTGTTCAAGGAGAGTTGAAAGAGTTCCAACAGGAGTAATTCCTCCACATGAAATGTGCTACATACAATGCAACACTGAAAAGGTTTTACATGACAGCTTTTGGTGTGAAAGTGCATATATGCATGTTAATGAACATATGTTAGATGATACAGAAGTTAAAAACTATATCAATTTTACACATGTAAATACGATTTAAGTCCTTAGGAATAAACAAAAGTGCAATAAAAAAATCTCAACATGTTGTAAAGATAAATTTTCTTCATTTATAAAGTGAAAGGTAATAAAAAGCCACAGTAATGTCATAACTAGATGTGAAATACACACAAAAAAATATTCAAGAAACGGTGAGGATTACAGCAGCTATTGCTCCCCGTGACTAGAGCTATCTTGCATAATAAAGTGCTTCATAGACAGATACACCTCCCTTCTCTACAAGAAAAAAGCAATTATGGAAATTAATGAAAGTGGTCAGTTCACAGTTTTCAAGGACTTCACAATCACCTCACTCTGATGCAGATGAAGCTGCAGAATGTATCAGAGCAATCTGGTTTGTACTCATCCGGTTCAAGGTGAGGTTTCTAAAAGATTAAATGTTACATGAGCACTCCCTATCTGATCAATATTTCTTTTATTCAGAACAGTCTAGATAACAATCTAGTCCACGTATGTTCTGGGCAAATTAAGCAGGATGGCAAAATACATTTAAGCAACAAAAAATCTAGATAGATTTTTAACTGTGACATAGGCCAATCTGTCAAAACAGCTTTGCAAGCACAATGTACCATACCTGTAGCTAACTGAACATATATGTCACATCAACACCAAAATGCTATCTGATATCACCACAGTGTTATCAGCCTACTGTGCAATAAGAGGAAACAGCACACCTGCAGCTTCATTGCACTTATTTCTTTATCAGAATTTTCCCCCACATAATTGTATGCACATGGCAGATACACAGGTACCTAAAGATCACTGTTATCACAACCATAAACAACAAAACCCAAGATCTAGTAGAACACCACCTTCAGCACAAGGATAACCTTTAGCTGGTTCTACCAGCACCCAGTTAAGTCAGAGAAAGTTAAAGAGTTGCTGAAAATTGCTATTTTCTGTTAATCACTGTGCTGGGCACAGCTTGTTCCTGGGGGGTGAGAGAATTTGGAACATTCCGTTAGGATTCTATATGCAGTATCTTAATTTCTCACACCAACGTGTTACAGAAAGAGTACAGTTACCTGCTTCTTCCACATGAAAGTACCTATTGACAGCAGAAGTTGTACCAATCTGAAAATCAGACTACCACGTACATGCACATTACTACTGGTATTATTCCCTTTCCTACTCTCCCCAGGCTCCCATTCAGCTCCACCAGAGAAGAGACAGGTGTTCAAGACAGAGAAGCCAGAAACTAGATAAAGGTGTATCAGGAAAGACCCAAATCTATTCTACTACATTGCACTTGTCTTCAAGGTTTTAAAAGAGAAATAAAAAAAAGAGTAATAATAAAAGAAACTTTTCCAAATTTGAAAGGTTTCAACTATAAATATACTATGTAAAATTTTCAGTCTTACAAGCGTTACCAGAGCTTAACACAGCTTCAGAGCTTCTCAGCCTCTGCCTCTCTCACGTCAGCAATGTTATCTATGTTTCCTGACACGCAGTGTTAGTGACACCGAGACCCTCGGCATCACATGCAACTCCCACTCATTAATGTGAAAATTATCTGTCTGCTTTTCAACTCATCAGTCATTACTGCATTGGAATTAGGCCTCGCTATCACAAAGACAAACACTTTTCAGGGACTCCTTCCCAACTAAATGCATTTGGCTCAAATACTAACATGGAGAAGACATTTTCTCCAAAGTCATCCTTTTTCCACATTTCCCTCTAACACTGCTATCTAAGGGAAGTTCTAGCCAGGTGGGGGTCTGGTCTCTTCTCCCAGGCACTCAGCAATAGGACAAGGGGGCACGGGCTCAAGCTCTGCCAGGGGAAATTGA
>JAOXXN010000446.1:36123989-36137680 GCA_026770055.1 Myrmophylax atrothorax | reverse complement strand
GTCCAGAGTGCTCTCCTTTACACCACGGGACCGCCCTTTCAGTGGCACATACTCAGCTGATAAACGTACCTCTGCCTGGTTGGGACTAGAGTTGGGCACTCTTGGTGCATGGTGGCTCAGAGCAGAGAGACAAGCAAGGATGAGATGGATAGCGCCGATCTCCAGCGCCATCCGCCTAAGCAGCACTCCATCATCCGTAGTCAACGGTGTAGTGCTGAACAAACTGCGCAACACGTGGAAGGGCAGAGTGGGAAGCACGTTGGCGGAAGGAGACTGCAGGATATGACCTAGTTTGAAGAAGAAAAACATCAAAACTACATTTTGTTTCAGTAGTTCAATACAACCTAATAAACTCTGCAATAGTTTATGACCATACAGAAATCTATTAAGGACTTAAGCATTTGCATACAGTAAGCTATCTAATATTAGGTTTCTCTTCACAAAAATATTTCATCAGGAGGAGAGAGTAGAAGAAAGAATGCTTTTTATTTTATTCATGGATTTGGTTAAGAACCAAATATAAAAAGTCTAATTTGCCATTTCTAGGGAGAAAACTGTTCTGGAAAGTGCTTTGGAGTAATTATATATATATATATATATATATATATATATTTAAACATTCCAAATACAGCAAGTTAAAGAATGCACCAGATCAGCTAATAGCAGCTCAGCTGACAAGGAGCTGCAGTTTACTGTCATGTTTTTGTGTTCATGTGCCAGAAGTGGGAATTAAGTCACTGACACAGATCAAGCTGTGATGTTATTTAAGTTGAATACATGGTGAAATACTAATATAATTTTAATTAGATGAGTTACATGTTTGAATTTTGTACTATAATTATTTAAAATTTTTAACTTCTTTGCATTATGAGCAAAGTTACTTCTTTTAAAAGCCACATCTCAAATAATGGAGTGACCTACTAATGCAACATACTCAGATTTTGGAAACTCTTTTGATTTTTTCCTGTATTTAACAATACATTACACATTTCCCCCACAGTGCATATGTAAATAGAGACAGCTGACAATGCTTCAACTACTGAAAATACTAAAAAATAGCCAACTCTGTTCAGAAGTTTGCTTCTAATTTTAAAGATATTATTTTTTCCCTCATTATTAAGAGTTTATTAGCTGTATCATCATCCAGAGGACTACACTGAAATACATTATAAATATGTACAAGAGAAATAAAAAGATAAACAGAAGGGAAGGTAAACAGTGCTCCTAATTTTTCAGCTGGTCTCATGAGGTACATGTTGCACACCACTCTATAGGCTGGTAAACAGAGACTAAGTTCAGATGACTGTGGTCTAGAAAAACCAGCATTCTTTAGTTTGGAAAAGACTCTTGACATCATCAAGTTCAACAGTAAACCTAACACTGCCCAATTCCATCACTAAGCCATGCCCAGTGAAAGGAAATGCCTTTAACATACTAAAATGTATTTCATACACACTCTTCCAGTTTTTCAAAACAATTAGAAACAGAAATACTAGAACCATATGCAGAATTCCAGGTTCTGTTGCAAAGACACTGACTACAAATTACCTCTCAGCTTGTCTGTTCATTCATTGAAGTACTCCATTTTTCCCTCTGAACTCATACTATTAAGGTAGAGCTCCAATTTCATCTCTAAGATCTTTAGGGGTTTTTTTCCCAAAAACAGTATTATGCAACAGTTTATTCTACATCTGTTTTAGCAATGCTCCTATCCATATCATTCTGCATTTGGTTGCAGATGTTTGCTCAATTATTTGAGCATATCTGGCTACTCAGACTGTTTTGTCTAAACACAGTCATCTTGACAGTATCATTTTAAGTTTTATCAGCAGTTATTTTACAATTACACTGACATCTAGATGAGAACACTTGAGTGCTGATGATTGTGATAAAACTTTGTCAGACAGAATTTAGTATTTAGAAACAACAGACTATCAAAGATGCTAGAAACAATGCACAATCCAATTCTAACTTCCTGCTACAGGCAATACGGTTTAAATAAATCTAGGTAAAATGATCTAGCTGTGGTCTACAAAAAAAGGTAATAATTGCAGCACATACTTCCTTCACCATCATCTGTAACTCCCAACACCAATCTCAACAGACACTGAGCATGTTTCCGTTCTTTTAGCAGCACCTCAGCATAGCCCGGGAGACGAAGGAATAAACCAAAGGCAGCCAAGGAATGTGCAGGTATAGGAGACATAGTCTGAACTGTTGACTTGATCGGTGGAGGTTCTGCGGCAATTGTTTCTGGTGCTTCATACACCAATTCCCCTGATTGTTCAATGGTAACCCATTCAAACTGATCACTGTCCTTCTGCTTTTCCTGTGTGGCCGATGTAACCACCGGAGTGCTCACCTTAACCAGTAAAACAACAAAGAAATTGGTTAGTCTTTCAGTTAAACACATTTGACAAAAATTTGTTACAGGTAGGATTTAATATAGGACACAATAAAGATGTCACATGAAATACACCAGTATTTGCAGACAGAGGGACCAGGCTAAACAGCCAACAGGGCACACTTGTTGCATCTTCCATACTAGTGCTAGAAAGTCCTGCCTACACAAGCAAGCAAGTGTATTTTGCCAAGCTAAAATCCTCAGTTAAAGCGTGTTGCTTAAAACTCAGAGGCATAGGAGACACAAATTACACTGAAGTAAACAAAACAAAGATTAGTTTATATATCAGACTGTTAAATAAGAAACGGTCCTTTTGTTTTTAACATTAAACACTGATTGCGAACTCAAGTGCTTAATTTTTAATTATATACTGCAAAAGTGAAGAAAAATTAATTGTCAAGCCTTTCAAACAAAGAATAAATTTATGCATCTTAGCAGCCTTGTAGCAACTCATGTGATCCTTTCAATTGATTTGGCAAGCTTGAAGCCAAAAAGGTTCGAGCATAAAAGAACTGCTAAGAGAAACTTTTGTCTATTAGCAGCAAGGTATTTATTTCTGCACAGGGGAGTGAGGGAGCTCAGGCTACCCAAACTCACTTCCAAGCACCGATGACGGTATGTAACTGCAACATCTACATGCATATTCATTTATTACAAAATATGATTAACATATTAAAGTTTGGGCAGAACATAGGTGTGGCTTGAGGTGGAGCTTTCGAGATTACTCTTTTGGTATTGATTCTTGGGGTGCTTTTCCGGATTTCCGGTCTCAGTCCATCCTCTTCCTCAGTCTGACCTTCTCAACTTTCTTCCCTAAGTGACCTTGCCAAAATTCTACTCAAAAATCTTGGCCTGCTACCATTTATCCTATTGATGTGTCTTGTTTATCTAATTAATGATTCTTAGTACACAGTACAATGGTTCTCCAATGATTGCTCAAGCTTAGGTGCAGTAAGCATAACAGAACAACCTAGAAGTTCTTGCTATGTTCCCTCAGTAGCATGGCTTAGGCAATTTTGCAGGCTAAGGCAGAGCAAGATATTTTACAAACTCGGGGGTCTTTTAGGCCTTGCTCCTTTCAGGCTTTACTGCCAATGTACTCTATCAGAACAGTCTGTTTTATGACCACAGGACTAATGCAGTAAGGCCTTATAATGGGAATCAGAGTTTAAGGGGGTAGTCATTGTACAGCGTGCCAGGACACTTTCAAACAATTTAAAGGAAGGTACAACACTGAGGCCCCTTTCATAATTCAACACTACAGAAGTTTCAGGCTTTCATTCTATTCAGACTAACTGATTAAATCATATTTAAAATTTTAGTACTTATCACCAGACTGCTCTAAACTGGAAAAGATTAATCTAAAAAGCCCTTGCAGAATTTATACAGAATACCAAATTCCTAATTGAAAGTCAAAGCCCTGTTTTCCTGCATTCATTCCAATCATCTACATACACATTAAGAGAATCAAAAGTACCAGTGACTCGGAGAAATATAAAAGTAAAATTAGAGCATTAAGGGTCTGGAGAAATCATCAGTATTCACTCTAAATATTCTGTTTAGTATTATGGTACTTGATTTGTTTTTATGGATCACAGAATTCTTATTCAGTGTTTGAATCCAAACATACATCTCAAGCTAAGAAATTGCAAAAAGAGAATAGCTTCCCAGGACTACAGAAAAAGAAAGAAAAAGGGAATGAGATTTCTCATGGTCATACTTTGCCTTTCATCTGTTGCAGAATTCCATGTACCAGTCTTCTTTAATACAGGGTAGACAGTAACTCTCTGGGATTTCATAATACAGTAATTGTTTATGTAAACATATTTCCTTAACCTCTAATTTTTCAACTGTTTTAGTACTAGACCTCTAAGACCTTTGCAGAACTATTTACAAATTACGTATACAGATTACCCAGTCTCATTACAGGGTTTCTATTACTGCTGTAATTTTACAGACAGGGTATCAAACAGTACCCTTAATTCATAATTAACTCAGTTTAAAATGGAATAAATATTCTTTCCTGTTAACAGCATCAGCAAAAAACTTCAAACCTACAGTCAAATAGAATTTGAATAGCTCACAAGTTATTTTTCCCTTTTTAGCAAACATTGTGTACCTTGAACAGCAGTCAAAGAGTAATTCCACACTAATGCCACTGCTGGCACTTTTGAAATGCCTGTAAGTACCTCCAGAGAAATTCTATATATAAGTATACAAATAAATGATGTATATATTATTTATGAATATAATGAAGATTACACTGTTATTTATTATGTACAATAATAAATCTAAAATAAAGTTACATAATAGATACATAGAACTGATTTTAACTTAACCATAGAATTATCTCTGAGGGTACATTTACATGAGCAATTAAATGATAAGTATGCCTTTATAGTACATCAGCAACGTTATGTTACTGAACCCTCCAAGGTATTTTGTGAGTTAACAGAAGTGAGGCAAGCAGCCAGCAACTCATGGGTTTGTCCCACAAGGACATGGCCACACAAGCAGCCTATGGCATCTACAGGGAAGCAACACACATAGCTGGACTGGGCTGTGGAGTTCTGCACTTGATGATTTAATGCAGCTTCCCCACATAACTGAGATGTTACACTGAACCACAGAGAAATATAAGGAAAATATGGTCAAACAGAGTACTCTCAGCATGTTTTCTGACACTTGGGTTTTCACTCACTTGCTGAATTACATCAGGATAAAGCATAGGGAGTCTCTCTGCAATAAGAGCCAATCCACCCATGCCTGCAAACACTTGCAGTGGAGACTGAATGGGGCAGGTTTCAAGAAGCGATTCATCCAGAACTGCATCCATACACTCATCCCCAGGACTGATGGCTTCATCTTCAGGGCAGGGCCCTAGTAAATCTGCATGCTCTATAAAAACACAGAGGTAAAAGAAATTAATACACCATCATCAATACGTGTTTATTTCTTGGTTCTGACTTAAAAATGGACTTCAAAAGTATTGGTTCCTTTGCAAGGAAAGCATGAGACAAGAACCTAAAAGGAATGAGTGCAAAAGGGTCAAAAGAAAACAAAGGTATTAGTGTTACCTCTTGCCAGGGACAGCAGATTCATGTATTTGTCTCAAGTTTAAAAAAAAAGTGCCTAGTAAATCATCCAAGAAAATACAGAAAACTGCTGTTTTATATCAAGAAAATCAAAACAATTTTTGTCCAAAATAAAAACATTCTAAAAAGAAATACACCAAAAAGTAAGAACACCCACCTTTTTCTGTGTGAAGACGTTTAAATGAGTCTGTTTTTGATAAGCTTGGATCTGAGATGACTTTGGAACCAAGTTTAACTGTCAAATCTATGGATCGATATCCTTGAGGGAGTTTACGGTCATACAGCAGAGTCAGAAGCTGGGCAAGTGTCATTTCAGCTGGCAATGGCTGACCTAAACGACAGTGGCATCAAGTCAGAGGGGAAAATTCTGAGTGGGTTCTTTCAACATACATATCCAGGTACTCTTCATTACTTGCAACACAGATGCCAAGAAGACTAAATATTATCTGGCTCCAAACCAAGGCATTAATTTTACTATTTATTTTCTCAGGAAAAGAGGCCCCATCATTTTGGAACCAACCATTAGAAAGATGTGTGCCAACATTACCTAAAGCAGCTCTGTGCTGAGAGATCAAGCACTTGGCATATTTATCAAATTGCTAAGGCTGTAATTTGATGTGCATTTTAAGTGGGTACTGATTGTCCCCTCCTATTAAACACCACCTATGCATCACCCCTGAATTGTTGGGGCATAGAGGTGTGTGACCATAAGGTAAAATGGGTGACATAGACAAAAGTGGCAAAGAAATCTGCAATTCTTTTTCAGTCCCATTCATCTCAAGCGTAGCTCACTACTCCTGTAAAAGGACACAACTCAGCAAGAAAAAAAATGAAGGGCACTGCCAGGAATACTTCTCTCAGCAGCAATATAGACTTGAAATACACATGCAATACAGTCCAAACTGATTACTCAGCTCCAGATTTAGGCCACTTCATTGATTATGAGTATGTTCTTCCCTGAAATCACAAATTACTCTAAAGGTAGATTATTTTTTCCTGACAACAAGAAGACTTACACATTAGTATTTCAGAGTTAGATCATATAATAGCATGCCTATTTCATCTTGACTGTAGTTAATTAACTAACACAACATCTAAGACATCTTTAGTAACAGCCTGTTTCTTTAATTGAAGATAGGGTCTTAAATGAAAAGTGCTTTGTCTTTGTGCAAGTTCATGCCCTTTTTCCATCACTGACTCTGCTTCGCATGGCTTATTTTTCTGTACCAACTGTCTGCCATGCAAGACATGACCCAACAGATCATAAGTACAGAATGTTCTACATTACTATCGGTGGTCAATTTTTACCATCTAGATACTGAAAACAGGCACCGAGTTTTGATTTGTCTCCAAAATAGCAGTATCATAGAATGCCCTGATATGGAAGGGCCTTAACAATCAATGCCCAACTCCTGCCCTTGCACAGGACAGCCTCAAGAATCATACCATGTGCCTGAGAGCATTGTCCAAACACTTCCTGAAGTCTGGAAGGCTTGGTGCTGTGACCACTTCCCTGGGCAGCCTGTCCAAGAGACCAACCACTCACTGGGCAAAGAACTTTTTCCTAATATCCACCCTAAACCTACCCTGACACAACTTCATGTCATTATTTCAGCTCCAGTCCCTGGTCAGCACAGAGAAGAGATCAGTGCCTGCCTCTCCTCTTCCCCTCACAGGGAAGGTGTAACTGCAATGAGGTCTCCCCTCAGTCTCCTCTTCTACAGGCTGAACAGACAAAGTGTCCTCAGCTGCTCCTCACACGGCTTCCCCTCAAGGCCCTTCACCACCTTTGTTGCCCTAACCCTATCCCTTTGGCTACTCTCTAATGGCTTAATATCTTTCTTACTTGGCAGTGCCCAGAACTGCACACAATACTCAAGGTGAGGCTGCCCCAGAGCAGAGCAGAGCAGGACAATCCCCACCCTCAACTAGCTGGCTATCCCTTGCTTCACGCTTGCCTGCCCTGCCTATCACTCCTGAAGGCACAATGGCACACCAATCACAGGACTCATCCCGCCAGGCTTTGCTTACCAATTTTAGGTATTTTAATCCAAGTACATGATCTCTCTAATAATAGTCAGAGAATAGCCTCAAAGTCAGTAATTTGCTACTAAGTTTCAAATTTATTTTTTTATTGGGTGAAAGTGACTTTGATGAGAAGTTAACCCCTGAATTCCATTAGCTAGTCCCTGGTTTTATACTGTAAAACAGGTAAGAAGCGGTTCTGCATAATATTAGTGTTCCATCCATGTTTCTGCTCTTTACTCCTGATTTAAGTCACACCAATCTCTCTCTGTACGAGAGAGATTGCCAACCTTGCCACCAGCTTTGTCCAGATAGCTGACAAAATGTGAGAACATGTCTGCTACATGCAAAACATGACTAACTGCTGGGAAATCCTATTTTTTAAAACACAAATTTTAGGGAATTCAAGAAAATTCCTGAACTGGCAAATCACCTTCCAGAGAGCAATGCAAATTGCTTGCCCATCCAGAACATGAAATAATAGGGGACAAATACCAGTTCAGTTCTGCCTTGCAGGTGAAAGAAAACATGAATCATTTTACAAACCCACGCTGCTTTCATTTGTGAGTGAAAGCGGAAATTTTTTGAGATTTAGTTTAGGAACAAGTAACTAAACCTCAAGGAGAATCAATATAATTGTTAGTTTTTTCAAGCCACTATGATACTATGATGCTGCAGTTGCAGATGTTACAGTGCTTTCCAGCTGAAAGCTGTTACAAGCGCAGATGGGCTCCACACTTCAAAGATGCTCAACAGAAAGATAAAGATGTTCATTAGCATTGTAACTACTTTCTGATGACGTATCAGTCACTGAAAAAGATCAAAATTTCAGTGATTAAAGTTACCTGGTAGAAGTTTATGGTATAGATGAAAGACTGGAACACTAATGGTCTTGCTGGAAGATTCTCCTCCTGAGGAAGAGGTACCTACTTTATCTGCCATCACTCTTCCTCGCCTTGATGGTGGACGTGGAGGGGTGGATGAAACAGCTCTTTTTGACTGAGATTTCAAACCTAGTACAGATGTAAAAAAAAAATCAAAAGTTCTTCTAGTATTTGATACCTTCATTTAGGCAAGATACATTGCACTCAACACTTCATTGCTGGAAAAAACCAGAACTTTACCTCACTGTCTAATCAAACACCAGAATAGCATTCCTGTATAAAATGTATTTGGATATAATCCTAGTCTTTTTACAGCTAAAGCTGCACATTCTCCTAAGCTCCAAACATAAAGCAAACCATAACTGTACTAGATCACATCATCCATAAAAAAGGCAAAAGCTATTCCGATCCTACTCCAGTTAAAGTGTCTCACAACGGGCCCCACAACAGAACTTTTTTAGGTCGCCTTCTCAACTGAAAGCAAGAAAGGCAAAATTTTTCATACTGACAGACTACAGCACAGACTACAGATAATAGCCACTTGTCTGGCCTATGCAGGCAAGTTCAGTTGCACTACTGACAGTATCACATGTAGTGAAAGGCATCTTTAAATACACTTTTAAGGTTGCCTAGCTCAAAACACTAGAAGTAAGCACCACACCAAAATCAGAAGGCAGCATAGCTACATAAATATTTACTGATCTTACACAGCAAGACTGACTCATTTTGACTTAAGGTACAGCAAAATTATACTGCAATCATGTACCCTTCTATGCCGCTGACACATCAAGTTAAAAAGTCAGCAGGTCCAGATACAAAGACACACACAATTACTGACATCATTATCCAAGAGCGACAGCAAAACTAAACATCCCCACTTGAAATGCTATAATAAACTCTGGTTTCAGCTGATCATTAGGAGCAGCTTTAATACAGAACACATTCTCTAATAATCTCAGTATACTGAACTAGCTTACCTCAGGAAGATCACACTCCAAATACCACCTTGGCACTCTATTAATTCTACTAATAGGAAAATAGTACAATACTTCGTTCATGAGACTCTGAGGACACTAAAAAACCCCCAGAAAAATCAATGACAAGTAAGAAGAGATCTCACAAACAGGTAGTAAAAACAAATGCCAATGAAACAAATTTACATTAAAACTCTTAACTGGAAAAAATCAGAAACAAAGTAAGAAAAAACTTATATCTGCTTCTTTCTAATATGGACTGGGTTGTATCAGGCAGTAGAATCAGTGATGGCTGACTTTGCTATGTCCTATCTTCAAGCTTGACGTAACATTTTTTTTCTTTCTAGATTCTGTATTCATGTTTTAACCCTTTGCTTGGATCCACTAATACTTTAGGTATTACTAAACCATGTGTAAGTGGCACCTACTTTAAATACCTTGGCAGCTAAAGATGCTGTTATTAACATCAGCTGTGTTGCTTTAAATGTATACCAAGATCCACAAAACTGCTGCCCTGTTCAACATTTGAGTTTAAAGATATGTCTACACCTCAAAATCTGAAATAAAAAGCTTAAGAAATATTGGTGCCAAAAGTCAAAGGAAATCAGCATTTCTTCTTCATGCTTCATGAAGTGTAAATGAACTTAAGGTACCTCAATGAAGACAGAAAGCCAGATAGCAAAAGAGTAGCTTTAAGTTCATTAATCTCTCTCACACACACAATAGAACTTCAAACTGAAAGGCTAATGACTTCTACAGCCATTGTCTGAACTGCAATCTTTGAGTACCACCGAAAAATTTCTATAGTTAATCTGTATCCTCCAACAGTAGTTTCAGAGGAAAAGGGTTTACGTGAAGGATTTTAGAAGGTTCTTCACATTAGTTTTTGAAGGTGAATGCTTTGGAATAAACTATGGTGGAATAACATGGTTTTATGCTTACAACTCCATCTGACAGTTTTTAGCAGAGTACCACCAGCTGTTACGCAAAGTACATGGACCCTTTTATTTCCAAAGCCTATTTTGGGAGTAGAGGTGATTAAACAATGATGCACTAGCTACTGCAAAAAGGTAAAAGGTAATAACATCCACCAAGCTCCAGGTGTGTGTAAAATACCCTGGCAACAGCATCCCCAAAGATAGCACTGACACATATAAATTAGGTACAAATCTGTCCAAGTATATGATCTGCTAGAGGCAGCTCTTAAATCAGGAACCAATCTTAGCTACCTAACAGTCAGTTGCATTAAATGGGTACTACGATTTTTCTAACCATCAATCGTAGTAAAATTAATTGTTTGTATATATTTTCTTCTCCACAAACACTTCTGGCATTAGAAAGACCCATATTTGAAAAGGTAGAGAAAGGAAAAAGGCGTACCAGAAGCAACAACAACACTGTAATTGTCCTGAAATCCATTTTCTGCTTTAACTTTTTCTTTCTCTTCATAGTTCTTTTTTTCCTTATCTTCCTTCTGTTCACTGATCAGCTTAGCTGTAATACTGGGTGTATCTACAGAGGGGGGAAAAAATAAAAAAAAATAAGAGAAAGGCATTTCATACAGTTTCTAGGCTGTTAATAAGGCTATTCTCAACTGTTTTAGTGTCTCAGAGGTCCAGCCTAGGCAGCAATAGTCTTGTAAATATCTATGCATTAAGGTATTATGGTAATTTTGGCTCCTCCTTCCCCCAAAAATCTGTTCTCTGACAATTTAAATCTCTAACAGTTTAAAACCATTACCGGACGAATTAAGTGTATTCATGTTAAAAAAAACCCAACACTAAACCATTGCAATCAACCAAAACACAAAAAAAGTCTCAACAAAACAACACCACCACCAAATCCAACAAAAAAGAAATTTCAAAACTTTTTTTCAAGAACAGCTGCAGACTTATTTAAATAAACTGTTGTATTTAGGTCTGGGTATCTCGTATTACATACTGATTCAATTCCAGAACTGGCAAGTACTACTGTTCCTTTCATACCGCAAGATGCCTATAGTACATTACATATCCAGAACCCGAACTGTTTCATTAAGTGAACATTAGATTACTGCAGTTCAACCATTTTGAGTCAATTATTAGTGTAGGTCACAAGTACCAGCAAGTTATCTAATCTAATCTAATCTAATCTAATCTAATCTAATCTAATCTAATCTATTAAATCACTGATGATTGGTGCCAATTGATCATTTCACACCTTGTAAGGTACGACACTGGCACCAAAATAGCCAAGTAATTCCCTGATTGCATCTGATTAGTAAATTGTTTCCACATAGCCACAGCAGTTTTACGGTATAACCAGACTTAAGACCTAAAAGTACTATCCAGCTACCTTTAATTGTGTGTCACCAATGGATGAGGTGCTGGAAGGGATGTGGTTCAGCTGCTTGGAAATACATTATGATTTGTGCCTGAAGACATTGGTTATGTTTATGTCAGACGGTAGCAGAGACCAAAGAAGATACAGAGTGTGAAACTGCTGCTACTTAGGACCCAACACTCACACACACACTCTCTGTATGTATATATGTGTGTGTATATATACTTATATATATATATATGAGACTGGTCGTTGGCTTTTCAAAAAATTCTCATCATTATTACCACTATTATAATTAAACTTTGAGTTGCTCTAGCTTCGTCCCATTATAGATAATTAAAAAAATTAATGAAGCTTAAGGAATGGCATTTTTATTACCTGGGTAAGACCCAGATTTGGTTTTGAATTTTTCTGACCAGCCAAGACCAGTAACTTCAGACTAAGGTGTGTGAAATACAAAGCAACTGGTACTCATCCTAGACAATCCTATTTGGGGTGTACTGCACATTTTCCTCCTGTGGTGAAGGGATGTGAGGAGAAGATTTAATACTGATTTTAGACTCCCTCTTCCCACCCCTTTCTTTTAAAAAGGTGGGAGAAAACATATGAAATGGATGCACTTATTGTAATTTATTTATGCAGAAAGTATGACACGATTGATTTGAGACATTAGCAGTGCAGTTAAGAAGAAAGAGTTAACCCAAGGGACAGACTGATAGAGGATCTTCACAGCTTCCTATTGTTAACAGTGGTGACAGTCTTTTCTTTCTTTTCTTCCCCAGCCCATCCCTTCTCTCTCCTTCTCACCTCAAACACACAGTTCACTCCTCATATACTCAGGTCTTCCTTACTCTGACCTAGCCATGGACTTCATGG
The DNA here is from genome assembly GCA_026770055.1 of Myrmophylax atrothorax. NCBI lineage: Eukaryota > Metazoa > Chordata > Aves > Passeriformes > Thamnophilidae > Myrmophylax > Myrmophylax atrothorax. Next base: position 36,125,100 of record JAOXXN010000446.1, on the reverse strand, counting down.
AATGGCATACAAGTTTTAAGAGTCAGAGAAATCACATTAGACAAGGGATGGAAACATAAGAGAACCTTAACTTTTCCAGAATCAATTCTTCCCATTTCAAATGACAGTTAAGCTGAGGCTCTAACAATGCTGTAGCGAAACCCAAAGCTGCGCTGCCCTACAAAGTCAGCATTTGACCACTTTCAATTACAGACATTACAGTGTGTTCCATCATCACATTCCCCTCCCCAGCCCCTATTAGCGCTGGTTATCAAGTTGACTACAGTACACCACTAAGGCAGCTATTCAGTACAGTTTATGTCACTGCTCAACAACTGATCCCCACCTCATACAAAGTGACCATCCCACCCATTACAGTAATTAGATCCTTGTGCAGTCTGTGGTCAGAAAGACCTTAGTCACATTCTACACGTGACTGTGCCTGGACAGTAAACAAATACAGAATTATACTAGAAATAGTGAACTACTCCTTGGTAAGTAAGCTACAATCATTTTGCTAGGAATCAATACTTTCTGATTAAAATCCCAAAGCACAGCTTGCTCCATCCAGTATTCTGCCAAATACCATTTCACCATTTAGTACATTAAAATACTCTAGTACTTTAGTACTATCACCTTGTTAGTTAACATAGTTACTGCTCTAACAAATTTGTCAAAAATGTCACAGATTTTCAGCAGATATAAAAAAGCAATAGTTCCTCTTAGCTCCACGAAGATCTGCCTCAGAAATGAAAAGTTGACCAACACTTTCCAAAAAGTACATATACAAGTAAAACTACACATAAGAACACACATACCTAGTCAGATGAGTGTGCAAGGAAGTGCACACCCTTCAGTGCACATCTCCAATATGGCACAAATGTAACTGCTGTAATGATCTTTGACTTTTCTTTGACATTACTGAGAACCCCATTTTAAAAATAAGGAGGAAATGCTGAGGGTTTTGTTTGTTTGTTTGTGGTTTTGTTTGGTTGGTTTTGGTTTGGTTTGTTTTTTAATTAGGCATGTATAAACCTGATTTATCATATAACATGTCCAAACAATTTTGGCTCTCTTCATTACTGGAAGAGAATCAACTTGCATCTTGCCTGGTTCTACCTACAGAGGTTTG
>JAOXXN010000446.1:36097190-36112012 GCA_026770055.1 Myrmophylax atrothorax | reverse complement strand
TGCCAGGGGATGGTCCCCACTGAGACTCGAACTCAGGTCCTTGGGATTCAGAGTCCAGAGTGCTCTCCTTTACACCATGGACTGCCCAGCACACTGTCCACTGACACCAGAACCATACCTTGTTTTGGAGACCTGATCCTCTGAGGGGAGGAAGGGATTATTGACGGTGGCCGAGGAGGTGTTTCCAAAGGCGGTGAGGCCCAGCAATTTGATCTGGGAGAGGCCCAGGGTACTGGCATCCCGAGGGCGATGGAGCCGAAGGCAGACAGCTGAGGCAACCTCAGCTTTCACCAGCTGGATCTTTATATAGGTGAGACCGCTCGTGATAACGGGAGTTGACAAAGGTAACATATTGACACCATCTGCGCTTATTTCAACAGACACTGATGAAGGGCAAGCTACAGAGTAAGATAAGAAGATTTAATGCTATTTAAAAATCTGTACTAGTTTAAATTTTAAGTGCTGAACATGTATCGCTGTTAAAGGCAGAGAATAGAATGATTGGAATTATCTCAGGCAAACACGACTGCAGAACTGCAGCTGGAGTATCTGACCTGTGCAATCGTGTATGTTAAAATGCATATGCATTTTGATACACAGTGTATACAGTTTATTTCAAAGACTTCAGATAAAGAACAGTCCTGTCACTGAAATTGCAACACATTTCCCTATCAGGGCTACAACAGTAAGAGCTGAAAATCTCATGCTTTTTTCCAAATACCATAGAAAAGCATTTTGCCTGAAGATACTTGACCAATATCATGCTCTCAATGGGGAAAGTTTTGAGAAGCGTGACAAGGTTTTTTGACATATTTAACAGGAACACCACAAGACATCTACACTTGAGAAGAAATCAAGCAGAGGCAGGACCTTCCGTTCTTGAGGAAAGCAGAACTGGCAAGCTTTGTAAACTTATTTTACAGGGTTATTATTCAAACAACCTCTCACCTTTAGTTCCTCTGATTACACTCTCTGTATTGTTTCTAAATACTACCATTCAAATGTTTGAACTGTCACCCATGCCAGAGAATCTACTTACTCGCCAGAGAGGCCAGGTGAGGCTGGATGTGGATCTCCTTGAGCAGCACAGCTGCAGGAAGATGAATTGTGAGGTCACACCAAGCTTCCTCAGGTAAAAAGATGTACGACCACGCTGCAGAGCGAGCCCGTCGGTGGGGAGGAGTAGCCTGCAGCAGCACTTCAGCAGGCTGGGCAGTGGGACTGCTGGAGGTGATTGAACCTTCAAAAACAGCACCATTAACATTACTTAATAATGATTATTAATAAAACACAGATTAATTTACAACACTTTTTTTCCTGTCTCATCTGTTTTGGTTGACTGTTAACATCGCATTTGTAATAATGTCAACTGCCGAGTTGCATTTGTTTACTCTTACACTGTTTTAAACAGGCAGTTTACATATCCACATGCATATGCACGTCCTTGAAATATGCTAGGGGACACCAGCTACCAATATCTTAACCTTACTTTCAGGAAAACATGACAAAAATGAACCAATCAGAAAGCTGCAGGTTGAACAGTATTCTTAGAACTTGAACGAGGTAAATTCACGGTTAACATAATGACGGTTTTAAAGGTTTAAACATTACAATAACATAAAAAACTTTATAACGAAATGCTGCTACCTTTTTTCTTTAAAAAAAGCTTGTTTCACATGAAAATCCTTTTTCTAAAAAGCATACCTGAATCAACAAAAACCTGGCCACAGCAGTTGCTTATTCTTCTACTCTTAGAGTGAATTAAGAGTGAAGTAGGAGGATCTAGGCTTTGTCTGCTTTAGCAAGTAATATGGCATAAAAAGGATCAGATTTGAGCTGTTCCAAACTATAGGTACTTGGTGTGTTTTACTTTAAAGTAGCTGTAGCCTGGCCCCATGACTGAATAACCTGCAGAGATTGGAAGTAAATTCCTGGACACATTCTGATAGACCTTCATCTCAAATGAATCAAGTTTGTCTCTCAGAGAATAGTACATGATTAGAATCAAAATGTGCTAAGTGAGGACAACCAGAAGGTTAATTTCAAAAGCATGCTCCTGACTGGAAGTTAAATATTAAGATGCATGCACTGGTGGCAGAACATCAAGAATTGCAGCCCTTTGTAAGTTGGGAGATGAGACATGCAAGAACCTACCACCATATATACTTTGGATTTTTACTATTTGAAGTGCTAAAGAGCCAACATTTGCATGATTCCTATACTTACCTTTCAGAAATTTGTGGAGAGCAAGGCAGAAGATTTCTTAATGGCCCCCTATTCTGCCAAATATACCTCTTTGTCTTTTCTAATTTTGTAATTTTTTACACTCTAAATTTGAATGGCAGGACTGTATGAATTTCTCTCTTATTCAACAATTTCTCCAGAAATTTTAGAATTAACCCTTTCTTTCTGCCCTCTTGTCAGTGAGACACTTAGTATGAATACATGCAGGTGCTACACTAGGCTCGTGGGCAGCAACAGAAAACATAAAGGCACTAGCAGTGGAAAGGAGCCTTTGTAAGGTATTGAAGTACCTCTACACCTTAAAACACAGGCATTTTAGTTAAGTGGCAGCCACTGTATTGGTATCAAAACAGCACTGCAATTCTAACAAACGTTCATTGAGAAAACACTTAGAGCAGTTAGGTGCAGATGTGAGAGCACCATCAGCAGTATCAGCCTCATGCTCCAGCTTCTTCTACTGTCTGACCCAGCTCAGGCTCATCCTCTATCAAGCAATTTTGCTACTCTTCTGTAAAAGCTCCATGAAACCCAATGTGCCTTAAGTGAAATTAGTGAGTCTTATTGTGCCTATGGCAGATGTGGGCTGGAACCAGGCATGCCCAGACCTACGGCAGGAGAATGGGGTTCACCTTGATGCATGACTTTATCAGATACAGATCACTTCCTTTTCTTCCTGCCCCTACCCAGATGAGGTCTTATTACCTGTGGAGAAGAGGACTAACCTCATCCCAGCATTACCTTGAAACACTAGAAACTCCTCTGATTAGATATAATAGTATTGCAACATCTGATACTATTGCAATACTTGTTGTTAAGAACTTGATACAGACTCAAATGACCAGTGGATATTAATCTAAGAGGAAGAAATATGACTTACCCAAAGGTGCAAAATTGTGAATGCCTTCGGCATTATCAGGCTCAGAAGCCAGAACTCTAGCTTTCAAACTGCTATCTGTTGCTTTGGTGGGACCAGAATCAAGAAATTTCATAATAGTTGAAACCATGCTTCTTGCTGTGTTAACAATAGCTCTCGTGCTTGTTACCATGTTGTTGCAGATAAGCTGAACACCACCTGTATATAATGTGGGCAGAGAGAAAAAAAAATACTGCTGAGGAGCATGTAATAGATTCTACACAAGCAAAGGCCTATTTAGTAAATTGGCTCCTCTAGACACACACATGCATTCCCCCTTTAAGTGCCAAACCCCCCCAAAATAAACCTTTTACTTGATGCAGCTAATGAAAAACCATTCTTACCCATATCATGGAAAGCCTTCAGTGCCTCACTTGTATCCAGTACTCGTAAAATGAACCAGAGCAGTGGCTCAGATAACTGACAAGTAGCAAGAGAGCCCTGGAAGAATAATATGTAAGAAATACATGGTTTCATACAAGATTAGTGTGGTAGAAATATGCAGGACTGCTCTTAGCCTCCCCTTCTAGAAGGCAAAACTCCCAGCGAGGAAATGCCAGTTGACCTCTCTGACACAAAATAGGAATACCATGTTCCACATGGTTCAATTCCTTACGTAGAAGTCATCTTTCTGGTAAAGGAAAGCTCAAACTCATTAGGTGAGCAGCTGAAGGGTAATAAAAATCCTGAACATTAAAATGCACAGTAATATGAACGCAATAAATGCCTTTGCCACCTGCACATAATAAAATATTCAATTCATCTTCAAGCCTTTGGGCCAGGGACATTTAGAGGAATGTAAAAATATCCTTAGAGCAACTCTTACTATCACGGGCAACAGAGGGAGGCTTCCTCACTGCAGCACTCAATTGAAGTGAGGGTGTAAAAATGTTAACATTTCTTTTACATAGTACTAGTTCAGTTTCTGACCTTATTACTGATTACAGAATTAACTCATCTATAATGTCCTAGAAGTACAGCAAGCCGACGGTAACTTACCTGTCTTCCCATGTATCCACAGGCCATGTAGGTAAGAATTGGCTGAAGCATCACTTGAACTGTTGTTGCTTTTTTGCTAAGTGTTGTCAGGATAGTGAACAACCCATCTCCAACTGATATCGCATCTAAACCACCATGAAAGTTCTCATGCTTAGTGAGATGTAAGCCACTTGCACCTTAGCAGAAACAAAAACAGTTCAAAGGTCACAGAGACATAACAACCCATTGCAGTACATAAGAGAACTCAAGGATATGTAAATGTTCACATAGACTTTACAAAGTACAAATGCACTGTTTTTCAGGATCATGGAAGTTACCCATAGTGTTCCTGGAATTCTGCTTCTCAGTGTTACAGCTCAGGATTTATGTGTGAGGATTTGCTGAATAACAGTATTTAGCAATATTGATTACAGATTGCTGAGATTAAGGACAGAAAGTAAAATAAGAGTCTTCCCAAGGCAGAGATTACTTCCATAAAAACAACTGTTTTACAAATCATATGACTTCAATCTGGAAGAGATTTAAAACTGGGTTTAGATTGGAATGTGAGGACACCATGGAGTAATCCTGTCCCATTTAGAGAAACTGAAGTTATACTAGCAAATAAAAACCCTATGTGTTCAAGCGATCTTTGGAACATGACTTAGATAGACATTTTGGCAAGAGAATTTTCAGGTGTAGTACTTAAACCACTTTCAGCCTGTCAAGAAAACAAGTATTGATGCACTGGATGCATGGAGACAGAGAAAGAAGTCTTAAGCCTTAGCCTCTGCCCAGTCTGGAGAAGTTAAATGTAGTTAATGATAGAGCTGAGGCCAAGTAAGGTGGGTCTGCTGTGAAGACTTTGAGGTGAGGGGGAAGGATAGAAGGTGAATATTATTACGCGTATGATTTTCATAGTTTGTCAATGACAAAGCACAAAACCTTAATGAAACAGACACATTGGTCATAAAAGAAAATCTGGAAAGAAAAATGTTTTAATTTATTGTGACAAGTGAATTACTCAAGGCCATCCTGGATCCTGACCAGCTGGCTCGCAGTAAATTAACATTATTAGCATAAATTTTGACAGTCACTACCTGTTAGTACACATCTGTGGACATATTCTTCTTTACCGTTCCTGGGAGTACCTTTCCATGCTGCATTAGTTATTACATGTTTGCTACTATATGCTGATAACTGATTTTTGGATCACATGCACCTTGGCTGCAGTCTTGGAGAAATGTTTTGTTAACAGAAATTGTCTGGAGAGAGTTTAATAGAGTTTTTCAAGACAGAACTAAACGCACAAATATCTGTGTTGCATCTTACATGGACAAACTAGTTTCAATAACTTGTATTTAAAGACCTCAGGAGGAACAATCCACTGAAGGAATCAGCTGGCCCAGTATCCTGAGTTCAATGAAAAACATTTTGAAACAACACTACCTGTCCAAATTGCCTTTTAAAAAATGTAAAACTACTCATGGACCAAAATTGGCGGTTTAGAAAGACATCGAAGCTGAAGAGAATATATGAACTTACTCCAAAGAAATACATACACAGAACAAAACCTCATTCCCAGAACAAACTACTTTGAGTGTTCACAGTGTATTTGCACCATGACACTAACTACCCTGAGTAATGGAGGAGATGTTCTGGAATTCATTTCAGGAAGGTTCCAACAGCACAATCCAGGCTTGTCAAATTCTGCCTCCAGTTTATTTGACTACTGGAGATTACTATTTTTCCCTCAATTGTTTTTATGCCAAAATGAACCACTAGTCATGTGCTCTCATCCAACAAGTATACTGTTTTCTAATAATAGCATTGATTAATAGTTTCACATTTGCTTAAAAGACATCAGCACAGAAAAGACCAGAGTGACTTTTTTCAAAACAAGGGAATCACTTATAAAAAGGACAAAATTTTACAACTATTACACCTGAAATGGAGTGCAAGGTCTTGGTCTATACTCTGCAAAATGTTTTTCCAGTTTTGCACAGGTGGAAACATTCATGGTATTTCAACACCAGTGGTGTAATTTGTGCAAATAAACTCTTTGCAATGATCACAGCTCGCAAGCAAGTCACACAGGTAGTCTCTCTAAGAAAATGTACCTCAGGTACAGTACATTGGCCTGACAAACAGCAAATTTGCTGTTCAAAGTATGAGCAGCTTCCTCACTTGTTCATAGGAGGAAGATCCCACCCACAAATATATTACTGGAACTCCTAGAATGAGACATTAATGTGATTTCTGGTACAACAGAGGAAAAGTTTATGTATTCTGTGAAAGGGACACCATTTTGTCTTTTCCAGAAATTATTAAAAAAGGAAAATAATCCAATACATAAGGAACAATTGAGGTAAGGATCTGTAGTACAAACTGAAGACTCATTTGAAACCATGCATAGAAGTGCGGGATGGCCACAGACTGAAATACAGGAAATTCCATTTAAACACAAGAAAAAGGCTTTTCTGCTTTAAGAATGATTGAACATCGTAGCAGGTTGCCCAGGGCAGTCGTGGAGTTTCTACCCCTTAGGAATCAAAAATCCAATTGGACAGAGCAACCAGCTGTCTGAGGCAGGCTCTGAGTTGACTCTGTTTTGTGCAGGAAGGTTGGACCAGACAATCTCCAGAGGCCCCTTTAACGATTCTAAGATTCAGCAAAGTCAAATGCCAAACACATTCCTGTTTGGTTTCAATCACTGTCTCCCACCTCCTGTTAAGGGTTTTTTCATGTGTCTGTTCCCCCTTTCCCTTCTCTGCCTCTTTTTTTCCTGTCATTTCTGTGACACATTCTTTCACGTTTATGCCCAACTCATGCATTTGTCTAACTTTTAAATGTTTTCACCATCTCTAAAGAAAGCCCAGTTCATTCAGGAAATACCTACCAATAATCATTGCCATAGCACTGCTGTTACACTGGCCAAGTGCAGACAAAATCTGGCTCATGATTTGCTGGTTGGCTAACACCAAGTCTGCCACATATGCAGTTGATCCTTGAGTATTAGGGTTGCTTCCATTGCCATCTTTGCCTCCTGAGACCTTCTCTTCATCAGACACACTGTCTGTAGTGCTGCTTGCCACTGGGACACGGGCACTGTACTCTCGGTTACTGGAGAGCGGCAGTTGAACTAAAATGTTTATCAGCTTGAGTAAATCAAACATAAGTTGATCCCTTGTCATTTCTCCACAAACTGCTTTGGCATCACCTGGACGGATAATATTGGCAAAGAGCCCTCCAAAACATGCTCGAGCACCCACAGAGCTGTCTGAGCCACTGCGAGACATTACTTTGTCTGAGCATGTAATGTAATGATGCACAAGAAAGGTTATGGACTCAATTACTGCAGAGATAGTGCTAACTGATACAACTTCAAAATTCTGCTCCAGGGTAAATTCCAACAGTTTCACTTGTGCGTCTAACGGTCCTTGGCCTGTCTGGAAAGCACCCCTGAAAGACAAAAAAAAGAAAAAAATAAATTACAAGCTAGCATCTATAATTTTTTAATCTACTGGTCATTACATAGCCTGCTGATGCCATTACTTTCCTGATACCACAGAGGATTATAAAGTTTCCTTTGAAAAAGTCAAGGATCCAACTTTTTTTTTGTAACGCAGGTAATTTTGTAGGTTTAGACTTGGAATACAGTCTTGTTCAGTTCTGGATGAAAAGTTTCTCATGTTTGCAAGGAAATACCCATGGAAAGCAGTCACCTAATACTTTAATATCATTAGGATTTTTTGTTTTTTAACAAGAAATCATGATAGGTTTTTTTCTTCCCATGGGTTTGGTTTTTTGTATGTTCTCAGTCCCCATCCCAAAGGCAGAAAGATGGTCAGGTTTCAGCCATCTAAATAGTAGCTATACATAAGACCACGAGAAGGTACTCAAAATATCACAGGCTCGTGCTTGTACGTTGACTGCTTGAAGGACCTCTCTTAGGGATAATTTTATTTTATCAATTGCTTTTACATGTATAATGGTGGACTACAAAATGAACCTTTCGAATCCATGTATCTAAAATAAAACTTGTGTCAATTCCGGAAGAATTTCTGATTTTTTGTCTACTTCTATCTTTTCACATTGATTAATGTTCCTGTAACTTTAAAAATTAAACACAGAACGAAACAGTTTACAGAAAAAGCCCTGAAGAAAATGTTTGGCATTTAATTAATTCCAACAGCAAAACACTGCTTTTCTGCACAATTTATCATATTCTTTGATCAGATGTGGAACACTTAGGTAATTACCTGAGTTCTTAGAAATAACAATCTAAATCCTTTTCTGGTGCTTTGTTTCCATTTTATGACATTTCAGTCTCACATTTGGTTTGTCTCAAAAAATCCCTAATACATTTCAAGACCTAACCTTTTCAGTGCTCTCATTAGCTTATTTCACGCAGACATGCATTCCAAGATTCACTGCGAATTAATGATTTTATTGTATTATGACATGTCTTATGTAAGACACTGATCATCAATGTGACCTGGTAAACACCACCTCCATAATTTAGGTTACTAAGGGAAAAATCTCTCAGAAGGCAGCAACTGTTTTCTGTAAGATTAAAGAATAGGTAACACCAAAGTGCCACCTACTGGGAAGCCAGGACTGAGAAACCTCATCCCTAGTTATACAAAGCCTTTGCCTGGGATGAGCATAACATGTATACAAGAATGAAATTATTGCCAATGTACTTCAGAGAGGCACTTCTCTACACTGGTGGGCATCAACAGGCCCCAGGAGAGTGAGGCAGAGGATTTTTCCACTGTCATGTGGAGAGACAAAAACCCCACCAAAGACAAAGCAAAAAATATGCATTTGGCACAAATAGAATTGTGCACTCTTATATTTCACCCTACCGTGTGAAAAAAGCCACTCATATTATTTTCACAATCTATTGAAAAATTTTTGAAATCTTGCAGTAATTCAGCCCTCTCAATACCATTTTTAATAGGTAAACTCATCAACAGTGTCTTTATTTTAGGGATTACTTCAGCAAGGCCTGTATCTTAACTCTAGATGAAATCAGTCCAGAATTTTAGTGCTTCTCTTCACTGCCACTCGCACACAGGGCTATGTGTGGATTCCACATGCACTCTTCCACATTCCAGAAGCAGCTCAGAACCTGCTTCTAGTGCTGCAGCAACAATGAAGGTTTCCAGTGACATATAATTTGATAGTATGACAAGGTGGGACACCCATATCTCAGCAGTGATTCACAATCATACAGACCTTAAAGAGGCCATGAAAGGAAAAACACATAGGCAAAGTTTACCTTTCTGTTGAAAGTATATGTATTAATTTCAATAAAAATTCACTGAACATCTGAGGACAAGTTGAAGAAAGGTGCACTTGTAACCGAGTAAGAAATTCTTGCATAGCTTGTGTTGCTGTTGGCCCAACCTAGAGGGAAAGGCATTTTAGTAATAACTGAAATGTCTTCATTAAGTACTATCTAACAAGAACATCTTCTAAGAACAGAGAAGTATTGTATAGCTTAACTTGCTTTCTGAAAATTTTTACAGCATTTTTACAGAACTAATCCATCTTAATTTATATTATATATCTTTCTATTCCTAACTCTGAGCCAAAAGCAAGAAATTCAGTTCTTTGTCTAAGAGTTGTTTTGTAGCTTGAGAATCTCTTTTCAGTAATGCAAATTATACTTCACAAAGAATAAATTTCTGTGCTAATCTGAATGTTTTTTCACAAGCTATGTATTTACATAAGTACTTGAAATTAGTAGTACTGTGGAGTGTTTAAGTTCTAGAAAAGACTACGCATTTTCTGGAAAATTTCCTGGGAAAAACGACAACCTGGAAATATCAGGTCTTTTCTGTCTCCCAAACTGAGACTCCTCTCAAATATTACATAGTATGAAGTTAATTTGGCTGTTTTTTTAATCACTACTAAAAGACTGCAAAAAGCAAAACAAAACCCAGTTGAATTTAGGAGAGGCAGTAGACACTGCATGGATTCAGAAACTAAAAGCATTATTCAGGCAGAAAATAAAAGCATAATTTTTAATATTTGAATTCTTAGATATTTAAACTTAATCTTCACTGGCATTTCTATTCCAACCCAACAAGATTTCAGGAAACTACCTGGACAGAATACTTCACTAACATATCACATGACATCCTCTCCCTATGGGAAGTCTCCAGAGAGTTGTAAAAAAATACCAGCACTACACAGAGTACCAGTAACACCAACTTCCCTATGGTTGCTCATCAGAACCAACTAAGACTATAGTCAGAAAAAGAAAGCAGGACAAGGAAATAATATGCAGTGAATAATACATTATTTCTGCCAAGTGCATTGAAATCCTACTACAAAGACTTGTTCTCGTATTTTAATTGCTCATTACCTGGGGACTGTGTTGATTTGTTCCATGAGGATTAGTGCCAGAAAGAAATTTCACTAACACATGAATGAGGTTTGGATCTGACACCAACAATTGGGCAGTACTTTCCTGAGCTCCAATGGCACTGCTCGGACCACCTTAAAAATAAAGATATAAAAATGACATCTGTAATCTTAAGCATTAAGTGCAAATTAAACATTTATAGTGCAAATTCCTTATATTTATTTCATGATGCAGAAATATTCTCTGCTAAATTGGCTACCCAAAGCTGCTTATTCAGGACTAAAATTTAAGTTTTCCATTTAAGTATACATATAAATCCCTGAAACTTTTCCATCAGAGTTCCAAGCTTGCTAAGGCAGTATTCCTGAAAATAGAGACCAATTTTGTAGAACCAATACATACAGACATTTTCATAGAATCACAGAATTAACCAGGTTGGAAAAGACCTCTGAGATCATCAAGTCCAACCCTTGGTCCAACCATTTTGACTTGTTTCTTTTTGTTAGTCCAACACTTTAATAAGGCCTAGGTACATTTGTTAGCTTGCCAGACAGAGACCAAGTGTTCTGTTATCCTGTAAAAAATCAAAATATTTTTGTCCTTGGCACATAAAAGAGACTTCTCATCGTTGACTAAAACTGTAGAGAGTTTAACAGATAAGAACTTTGAAGACCAGAATTTGAATTAGAATACACCCTTCAGTGATCAAACGGATCAGCTTTATTAAATGTGAATTCTTACTCTTTCAGTAGTGGTATATTGAATCAATTCAAAACACAGCTTGAGAAAAGCACAGCTAATTACTGAATAACAATATATTCTTACATTATTACACCTATCTAAATGAAGTGACAGGTAATGACATGCTGAAGATGTGATGCCATTCAGACTACGGCATCATACATAAAAAGTGTAAATCAAGAAGAAATTATGCTCTGGTGCAACAGCTTGGATGGCACCTCTCCACATCCCAAGATAAGTTTCTTAATGAGGGAAGTTGTTAAACTAAACAAATAGTGAACTACTTACTAATTATTCTGTTTTTTAGAGTCTTCATGATTCACAATAATTTCTTTAAGCTAAGGACAGTTAAACTAAAGATCGCAACCAGGAAGGAAACATCTTTGTCAAAACCAGAACTAAACTCTGGCTTCTTCCATCTCAGCTGAAACACTTTCAGCACAATGAAATAAACACAGCATTGCAAAGACACTCGCTCTTGGAAGAAATCCTTACAGGAAGATGGAAGAAGAAGATAACTCAGAGTAAGTTTTCCCTTTATCAAATGCCATTTTAGACTCACACTATAAACAGATTTGGTTTAGATGGATGCAGAAAACTAATTCTTACAATGCAAATAATTTTGCACTGTTTTATCATGACCAGCAGTGGAACAAGCCTGTATGGCTATGCCTGATGGCACGGCAATAGCCGGAGTTGGAAAAAAGCAGGAAAGCATCCCACGGCATTCCAGTTCCAGTGTAGACAACAAGCCTGCTCTAGTACCCATTCCATAGTGCAAAAGATGAAAAGGTCAAGGCTTGTCTGGGTGTGGAACAAGCCTGTAAAAAGTAAGCATACAATTTTACAAGTTTTCTGAAAGAAAACTGAACACATCAGAGGAACAGGGAGGCCTTCCATTGCAGGATATGCCTTGAAACAGCAGTCTGGGTGAGCTGATCAAGTTTATTTTCCCCTGTTGAATCTGCACCTCTAAGCATTTACTTAAATAAAACATACAATGCACTGATTCTTCTTCTAAGGAAACTGGGTATGTAGGTTGTTGGGGAGTGAGGATGGTGTTGGTTGGTTGGTTTGGGGGGAGTTACTAAGATCACCCTAAGCTCAAAGCTCTTGAATGGATAATTGCTACTGCCTTTTGTTTTCAGTTTTTTCTTGTTTGTTTTTAAAGTTCCACTTATATACTAATCTGGAATTTAAGACAAATCATTACCACTAAAGTTACATTCAACTGCAGCTGATATAACTAATGAAAGGAAAAAGTAATCTGAATTTGGTTATTCTGTTTTTTATAGATTCCTGTAGCTTTTCATTGGTGCGATGTAACTGCATCATTCAAACTTGGGGTATGACTGCACTTTTGAGCCATATGTTTGTCCAAAAGTGTTAAGCATCTGAACTATTTTTAAAATAACTGTACAAAGCACACAAAATGTTTGTACTTTTATTTGAAAAGTGACACACTTTTGTGCTTTCCTGCACGACCCCTTCACAGACAGAAGGTATTTCATCTTCTTCAGAGATGCTGCATGACCTCACAAGTCAGTAATGATCTGTGTGACAAGCAACATGGCTATTCTATGCTCTTCATTTTTAATACAGAGGTATTGAGTTTACCCCTTAAAAAATACCTCGTACTCCACAGGTAGGAATTTCTGAAGCACAGAAGTTATACTGTCCGAGCTCCCATTCTGAAGATATTTATCAGCACGTAACACCATAATGAAACCAGATTTTATGATCACAAACTGCCCTAGGCTCTGGTTTCTGATAAAATCCTAACACAGGACAGTTTGCCCAAACAATCTGCCCTATTCTCAGGTACAGGGGCTAAAAAAACCCTGACCAAAATGTCTTGATTACTATTGGAGAGATCTGGGCTTTTGGAAAAATAACTAAGAAATAGCTTTGAGAACATCAGGATCAGATCTCTAGAACCACTTCATTTCTCATGACAATATTGTTTAATTCACTGATCTCTTGAAGAAATGTGGACCACAACTGTAATCTTCAGAGTACAGTAGCTCAGAAGTGGGTTCAAAGAGACCACATGTAAAATGCAAACAAGGCAAGATTCTTATCTACAATGGATAAAACAGTATGAAAAAAAGTTTGAAAAAGCACTGCCCACCCTTTTTATCCCCATTTTGTTTCCTTTCTTGATTTAAATGACAGACTGGGGAAAACAGAATTGTTGAATGTGAACAAGTGTATCAAATGGCAAGAACGAATTTCAACTAAATAAAGCAAAATGCAGAAGGAGGTTCTCTGAGAAGGCTTTGAGTTCCAATGGTCTAGAAAAAGAGAGATAGCGGGACTTTCTCCATGCTAAAATGTCCACCTTTAGTAAATCACCTATAGCCATCTACACTTCTAATTTACTTTTCAGTTTCTTACACAGCAAATACCATTACCTAACACGAATTATGTCAAGAAGAGATTTATCATCTGAGCAAATTATTTTTGGTGGTGAAGATTTTTTCATCAGTGAAGATATTCTGCAAATTAACAGACTTGGGGACTTGTATTTTAAATACTAAAAGGGGAAAAAAGCCTCATGTTACAACCACACACATCTAGCAAGGCTAACCTACATTATTCCCAATAACAGTAATTGACACCTCAGTGGTTTAAAAATCAATCAATCAATAAATCTAACCCCAACCTGTCAATACAGTTGAGATATGAACAATTTTGCTTGATTTTGAACATTTTAATTTGATGAGAACTCCTACAAAATGCTGTCTACAATGACTTAAGAGACTATATTAAGTCCCAGTTCTGAACAAAAGCACATGGAAACCAAAATTACTGACTGGAGAAGTAGTCTGATGGATCTCACATTCAATAGCCAAGAACTGCGAACAGATTATATCACACTTCAGATGTGACAACTCAGTGTCACTGAGAAAGAACCTTATGTTGAATTAGTAGCTGCTGAGGAATCCTGGCATGGAAGTGATCTGATGGCTGTTCATACCTACTTAGTTCCTAGTTCCACCAGTGAGCACAGGTAAAGGGGCAGTCATGGGATATACAGCTGTGTTAATCCTCACACATGTATGAAAGGAGACACAGTTTTAACCACATCCTTTACCCTCCACCAAACTTGCATCTCCAACCCTTTCCAACTCAATCCCAACCTTGGGCTCGCAATCCTATATACAGAAAACTCCACAACCATGTTCACATGATGATGTGTGCCTGCAATGAATCACAGTGGTTGCTCCTGAGCAGCCCTTTATTCACATCACGACCTGCTGATCTCAGGCAATTACCAGAGAAACTCCTGCAAACACACAGCTGTCAGAACACACCACTAGGCCTCCCACAGTTTGGAAGAGATTCACATACGATCTCAGTGATACACACAGCATAAATTTTGGAGAATGCCAGTCTAGTTACAAACTGGAGTGTTGACAATACATGTGCTTGTTAACTGCAGGCATAGTTATCCTACAAATCTGCAAACGTTCCATTCTCAGCTACCAAGAATCACATGAGGATCTCGATTTGTGGATATTAATTAAGTCTCTTTCATTAAGTTACTCACAGCTCTACTTAATA
>JAOXXN010000446.1:36080994-36097090 GCA_026770055.1 Myrmophylax atrothorax | reverse complement strand
AAAGCAAAAAATTTTACAAAAAAGGGCATCCCAAAGTCAACGATTTGAAATGGCAAACATCAAAAAAAGGTTCCTAAGCATCTTTGATGAAAACTCTGGAGAATAACTGTGTCATGCCAGGATGGCAAATTGCTTTATAGGAGTGTGATCTTTAGTAGGCTCATATCTTCTTTCTTCTGTAATTAATCTCTATAGTCATATACTTAGAGGGAAAACAGAATTTAAAAGAGCTCTTACTTGATCTAATATGTAGGTTTTAAAACATTCCAGTGTCCACATGCTCCCTATTTGGTATTTTCTTTAGCCTTGAGGACAAGGTCACCAAAGCTTTCATGACAGGTGCCCTATGATAGTCAGCCATATAGAACCTCAGTTTCTCCATGGAAAAATTACTTCCTTTTACTTCTAACAGTCTTGTATCAAAACCTCATTCACACAGTAATGTTATTTCTAATGTGCTCTGGAGCAATACAGAGAATGTGAGATAAGCTGGTGAGCACAGGGAAATGAAATGGCTGGATTTCTTTTTTAATAGATTCAGCTCTGGGTGCTTGTTTTCAGATAGCTTCACATAAGCAGTGACTAGAGCCTGCATATTTACAAAAATATTCCTACTACATCAGAAAAACACAAATCTCTCTTAGCACCTTAATCCTTCCTCTCTGCAACTTCTTCCCATACTACAAAGCCAATTTCCAGTGATCACTACAATCACAGAATATTCTGAGTTGGAAGGGACCCACAAGGATCACTGAGTCCAACTCTAGTCCTAAAATGCAGTTTTAGAAGACACTGCCAACTTACTTACAATGGCATTTTTTTCTGGCAGTAGGATTTTCTGTTTCCTGGGGTATAAGGAACTCAAGGAGTTTACTCCTGAAAAAATTCCAAGTTATGGAGAACCAACAAGAGTACTTACATGACAAAACAAGTGTTCTGGCAGTCTTTTGGATGGGAATCTACATTCATTTTACATCACTAAAACAGGCAACATTAAAAAAAAAAACCCAAACCCACACCTAAACTTACCATTAAGCTGCATATTTGTCATGAGTGTTAGGCTGTGAAGCACAAGGCACCACGTCCGGAGTAAGGTATTAGGATACCATGCCAGAACTGACAGGAAGCTGGTTACTGAAGCTGTAAGAAAAAACAGGTTTTCCCAAGCTTTAATCTTCAGGGTTTACTATAGATTTCTTATTTTTACTGTAAGATGCTGTATTTAGTATTGTTATTAATATTATTGTTCCCTGCATTTATTTTGTTTTGACAACTATTGTTCCAGGAAATCAGGAAAAGAAGCCTCACCGACATTTCACAGGAACTGGCTCACAGAACTTTCCACAGTGCCCAGACCCTGACATCTCAAAAACAATGAGGCAAAGAAACTGGTTTCAAAATGCTCTCATGGAAGTCAGTGTAACAGGTTTATTATATCAGGCATTAATATTTTGGATCATCATCACAAGTTGCCACAGATTTTCTAAACTATAGAGAATAACATAGTATAGAAAAAAACCCAGTTCAACGTGCCTATGTACCAGATTAGTAGCATGACACTAAAAAGTAATAGGGTTTCCACACTCCACTAAGAGAAGGATCATAGAACAGTATACAAGCAGATGAAATTTGTCAGAAAAGTGCACACAGTTGCACAGTTCACCTTATACTAAGAAATGTATTTTAAAGAGTCCTCTTGGGAATAAAGTAGTTAAGAATCACAAATTTTACAATTTAATTTCTAAGGAGATTATGCAAATTCAACAAATCAGCCCTTATTTACATAATAGCAACATATTTTTCAAGTTAAGACAACAATGACCCCAACAGTTCTTCAGTAAGAACACATAAATTATCCCAACACTGATCTTATTAAAAACACTTAATTAGCAAAAATTGAGTACTTAAAAGAAAAAAAAAAGAAAACAAATTTATTTCTGATATTAAATCTTTTACCTTGGTTCAGGGAAATGACAGGTATTCGGTTAGCATTATAAAGGAAAATATCAGCGCCACTATCTTTACTTCCAGAGGAGCTGGAATTCAGGCTTAATGTGAGCCATAGCTGTAACAGGGATTCAAGCTGGAAAAAAGGGAACAAACCCCACCATGAGACCAAACTCAAAACCTCAGAGCATGAAAGTTTCAATTTTAAAAGCCTTATCCACATTCTCAGCTGCTACTGTTCCACTGATAACACGCTCACTCTCCTTTACTGGATTTGAAAATTCTGCTAAACACAATATGCAAGGCAAATTCAGCATAACTAGCAAATGCTTCTGTGATGCTTTTGTAACTGATTTCTTCTGAATATATTGAAGTTTCTCTTAAGAAGTTTCTTCAAACTTGTGTTAATAAAAAAGCAGCTTTACACACTGCTCAGCAATATCATTACCATAACCTTACACCTGTAACACTGGTTTGCATGAAAGCTTTTGGAGTGTTATTAAAGTGATGGTTCCCAGTCAACCAAATGTATTCAAAAGGCCCTTTTATTTAATGGGGAACCTCAGAGACACTGATGTGCACTCTGAGCAATTCCCTTGAGGAAAACAACTTGTTGGATATTCTGGGGAAGCATCAAGGTCGTTTACACTACAAACTGTATTTTGGATGAGATATTTAAAGAACAACTGAGGGATAGAGTCAGCTATTCTATTAAAGTATAAAGGGGCAGGCAGGCATCTAACCATTTATATACAACATGCATGGCACTCCTTTGTATGAATCAAGAAAAGCATTGCTAAACCAATGACTTTTCAAAAATCAAACTTTTAAATCATTTAGGATCACTGGGTCACATGGGATCATTGGGTAATTCAGGTTGGAAGGGAGTTTTGGAAGTTATCCAATCCACTCTTCTGCTCAAAGAAAGGACAAAGAAAACATGAGAATAGGTTGCTTGGGGGTTTATTCAACCAGGTTTTGAAAACCTCCACAAAAGGAGACCGCACACTTAGTAACACTTCCTATTAATAAGCTAGTAATTATCATTCAGTGAACATACAAACTTGTTGTGAAATATGAAAATGTATACCCACTTTTTCACTGCAACAAGAAATGTCCTCTTTGATCAAAGCTTTCAGCAGCTTGCCTATTACCTTATTGTTACTGTTGTTCATGAAAGATTCATGAGCAATAAAGTACATAACAGGTTACTTGAATCCTAAGTAGCAAGAAGTATAGGAAAACAACTTTCAAATTTAGAGAAACAGTATTAAAATATTTTGAAGTTCAAAATTCTATACCTGAACATGGTGGACTTGTAGCATGGAAAAGAGTTTGTTGAAACACGCACTCAGCATAGGTATAGATGACAATTGCACAATCAGCTGGGCATTTTGGTTTGCAGCATGTAATCCTCTCAGCAATGAATCATCTGTTCCACTAGGAGATTGTGTTACTAGAAAAAAAACAAAGTACCATCCCCCCATGAATTATTTTGAAAAGTGGCAAAACTAATTTCGCTATTAGCTCCTTGCATTTTATACTTAAGGGAAAGACACTTATTTTTAAATTTACAAGAACATCTTCAGTGTAGTGTTTGGTTGAGTTGGACTACTGACTACCATATTGTGAAAGGCATACTTGAATATCAGACACCTCTATCTTCACCAAAACTGTTTGGAAAGTGAGTCCACACAAATATATTTTCACAGTTGTTGCTAAACATGTATTATAGCAGTGTCCTGATAACACAATGGAAAGACAAATAATTAGAACATCTCTCATTCATTATGGCACAACTAGTGCAGACAATAATGAACTTCCAGAGAACTAAAGGCTGAGGATGTCACCAAACCTACTCAATCCCCAGATATTCAACCAATGACCACATGCATATTAAAGTAGCCAGAGGGCTACAAAGAAACATATTTTAACCAGATGGGCAGCACAACTCACTGAAAATAGGTTCAAAAGTAAACTACTCTATGAGTGTTTTTAAAACAAAGATAAAGCGTACTGAACAGCTGAGTTCAAAATTGGATTCAAGTATTTTCACTTTCACCACCGAATAGGTGAAACTGGTGCAAAGCAGCTTTCAAACAGCAAAAATGAAGCTTCACACAGAAAACTTAACGTTCTCTTCAACCTAGATCAGAAAGTGAAAACTTTCCCTCCACTGCAGTACAAAGCCTATATATATAAATCATGCCTATGTGACCAGTTTTGCAAAACGTCTTCAATAGAGGAATATATGTAATTCCAAAATCTGAATAAACAACTATCTCTAGAACTCTGCCTAATAAGAAAATTCAAGCCAAATACAACTTTTTCTAAGTGACTGCAGAAAAAATTAGTACAAATTTCAAAGCATCATGATCATTATGTGAAGAGAATGATTTGCCAACATGTAGTTACATGTAGGAGATGTGTTTGTTAATGCTTGCAGAATGGAATCAGCCTCCAGCGTGGACATCATTTTCAGCATCAGCTCAGCCTGCTGCTCAAGTCCAACTTCTAGACGTGCATCTAAAGCTACACAAGGCAACAAATAGGGTAAAACTGATTTATATCACAGACATATATAGTTAGTCACTCTAACTTACTGTGCAAGCAATATAGATATCCTGTACACAGCAAACTGAAAAAATACCAGTACCCCTTAACAGAAGATTGACTTTTACGTATGTATGTATGATGGAAGCAGATTGTAGAAACTTACACTATGAACTGAACATAAGATTCTTACAGACCTGAAATATGTAATTAATAAAATACTGAATTTTTGTGAAGCCCACCCTTATTTCTTTTCACAGTCACTTTAACACAACACATGACTAAATCAGTGTATCTTTTCCCTAGGGCAATAGCTCTCAAACAAGAACCAAAAAGTTGTTTTCCCCCAGTGTATCAGGGGAAAGATCTACTGCCCCAGTTCAGTAGTGCTCCTTCAAACTAAACAAATGTGCCACTTCATTCCTTAAGGGTAGAGCCAGCTAGAAAAGAGATTCCCAAATTTCCTGGAAAAACAGGGAAGATGTAAGACTGCCTATAAGTACTTTCATAATATTAGAAAATAAGATTTTCTGCTACGTTGGGCTGTTTTAAACATAATTTTCACATCATATTCTCTCAGTTACCACAGGAAAAAACTGTGGCACATAGAAAATTTAGTTCTTTCCACTTAATACACAGAGATTGTGAAAACAGTGTGATGTGCTAAATTCTCAAATACAGTATTACAGAAAAGAGGCCCTGAACAGAATTTTAGTTCATTGCTTACCTTGAGAGACTGAAATGCTGACAGTTTGTGATCCATTTTTCTCTGTAGTTACCGGTGGTTTTGCAACTGGAATTCCAACACCTCCAATGTAAGGATTGTAATTGTAGGTGCCATATTCGGCACCCCAGTAATCATACCAGGTGCTGCTTATAGGCTTAAAAACCAAACAAAGAAAAAAAAAAGGAAAAAAATAAACAGCATCTCTTTAGACTGCCAAAAGCTTTTAATGGCTAACAACAAAAACTGAAGTTATAAAAAATTAAAACCAGAAGATTGGGTCCAATAGCTTTAGAAAATTTTGTTTCAATTCTTATTGCAGTATAAGCCTCTGAATCCTTAGTGATTGTCAAAATCCAGCAATGCAGTTAGCTGTCTCAAAGATTCAAGCAGCCAATTTGAAGATGTTATCATCGGGTTTTATTCATACATTTCTACCATATTGTAAGTTTGGAAGTAGAGTATCACACAGATATTTTGAGGAGTTATTTATCAAGACAGAATGCTATACTACTAACTGTGCTATTGAAGTACCTTGAAGCCTCAGTGAGGCTCAGGGACTATTTGTACTGGCTCTGCAAAAAAAAGAGTTGAACAGTCTCTACTTGTGTCATAATTTAAGACACTAAGAAAGCATATGCATCACAGGAAAAAAGCAATGTAACACTGCATGAAGGCAATTTGTGTATGTCTATCATTTTTATGGCAACATCCAGTATCAACTGTCATTTTACAGATACAGAAGCAACTATTAAGAAGGATTAAGAACGAAGAAATGCTTTTATGCTGTTTTTAGAGGACATCAAATCAGGCAATAAGAACATGAAAGTATTTGTAGTTGCAGTGGACTAAGGAGCACTGCCACATGAAATGACAGCACAATAAAGAAGGCAGGAAACATCAGTAACAAAAAATTAAGCAGTAAGTGGAATTTTTAGTGGTTGGGTGAGATTTAAAGAAAAAAATCTTTACAGGATACATAAATCAGTGGAAGGACGTACAAGGAAATACAGAAAAAATAATTAGTAGTTTTCTGAGCAAGTGGTGAGACAGGTAATTTAAGATTAATTCAAGTAAGACTACAGGTTTAAGTCAATAGTGAGAGGCATGGAAAAGCTCCAAATGTCATCCTTATGAACAGACAGAAGAGACTTGATATTTCATTATGAACAGTTGTGTTTCTTTACAGCCTAAATATTTTTGGATTTTAACACATATTGACAATATATATGCTATTATATCTAAATGCTACTGTACTGCCTCTGATTTGGTTAGCCCTTGTGTTAAGTATGGAAGTCTTTAGTGATTTTCTTGTTCCATAGTGAAATAGGTTTGGGAGTTAGTTGCTGCTCTTTGTAGTCTAAAGCCAGTCTGAGCACCAGTCACTGCTAACTTACTTTTTTAAACACAACACTAACAGTATAAACTTCTAAGATCAACTGCAGCAGTAATGGGCACCCTATTCTTAATAAGAAAGGATAAGACTGGATCTTATTGTCTTTCATATTATGCTTTTGTTGACTTTAACATGTGCTAAACTATGAGTAAACTCAGAACCTCTTCTTCAATCTTGCAATCTTCATGCAAAAAGCAAGTATTTTGTGGTCAACTGAGGCTGAACAATCTTTATATTCTTTCCTGTCATACCCCATTAAACATTTATAAAAAACTCAAAGCAGGTCTAGGACATCAAATATCACTACTGAAGCAGTGTAACAGAGAAAGGGTTTTACTATTTCACATATAAAGATTACCTTGAAAGCTCAAGTATGACATACCTTGAAGACTTTGGCTGCAAGGGGATCTTTTTCTAAATCAATATCCAAAGGATCAATATCAACTTCCATCAGATCTTGCAGTAATTCAAGATCAATGTCCTTATCTTTTTCCAAAGATGACAGAGGTGGAGCACCTTTGATGGATCAAAGGAGTATTAACACCATCAAGTAAAAATTTTCAAACATGGACGTATCATACACTTAATGAGTACACTTATGGCTGGTGGAAAAAGTTAATAAATGCAATCAAGTTCCCTTTTTAAAATACAGTGGCAAAAATAACCATTTTTTACTTACAATAAAATTGTCAATAATCTGTCTATATTATCAGAAATTAATTATCCTATCACCAAAAAATCTTTTATTGGTATCTCAATAGATGTGTAAAAGCTTTTTCACTTTTTATATATATATACACATCAAGATTATGGAATAATTTACCTGTGATGTCATGTGTCAAAGGCTCATCTATTGTCTCCACCAACTGAACTGTGGACTGCTGGAGAGAGTCATCAGAATCCCCAGCCGAAGCTCCAGCATCTTCCCCCAAAGCACTTTCTTCCATAGCTTCAGCTGCTATAGGTGCCAACAACTCTCCTAGGGATTAAATTAAGCAGAAAACTTCATTTCAAGCTTTATTCCAGTTACAACTTAACATCCCAGTGTCTAGGCCAACTGTTTTTCTTCATCTAACTCTAAATTCTCTAGGGGCTACTTCTTCAAGGAGAGGAGTTCTGAATAATTTTCAAATAATCAGGCTCTTATAAATCTGACCTTTTCAAAGCACAAGTGACTAATTCAGGATTGGCTGTAACTGCAATTTTAAATTGCATTTTTACACATTAAGCTAAATTTTATTATTTGCTTCTAGCTTTTTTTATGGTCTTAATTGTGTCAGCAGATTCTAACATCCTAATAAAGAAATCCATAAACATTAAAAGGAGATTCAATGCAACATACATTCTGAAAAATAGGAACTTAAAACAAACCTGCTAGAATATCCTGTAGCATACAAGTCAGAGAATACTGAGCCCATGCTCCTCCCCAAGAGATGTCTCCTCTGTTAAAGTCAGTTCCAACAAGAAGCAGCAATAATCTTTCCAACTGAGTCTCATTTACAATCTCACATAAATGAATTGTTGGTCTTGTAGCATTTGCAATTCTAGCAAGAACCTACAAAAAAACATATAATGCCTATTCATATTTAACCCTGTGAAAATACAAAATAGCTTTAATTTCTATGATTATTAGACTTTTCATACAAGTACATCAGGTATTTTTACCAGCTCAAATTTTAGAATTTTACAAGTGTAATTATATGAATGTATTTTTTAAAGGTAATTTTTCCATGCAATTTTGAAGCCATACTATTCTAAGTCACACAAAAAGGGACAGATCAGAAAAAACTTCCTCACCAGAAATTACTTCAAATTTTAATGCTGCAGCAAATTTTTACCATCAAGAGAGCAAAAAGCAGCAAAAGAGAATTAACTTAAAGTCCTCACTAGAGAGTGAAGTTCCATGTCCTGTTTACCTTACAAACAAACAGAAGTAAATCCGCATGACAAGTAAAATCCATGGACAAGAGAAAGAGCGCCAGCTTTTGCACTACAGAAATACAACGTTCATGTGCCAGTGTAAATGGCAGTGGTTCAATTTCTGGAGTTTCCTTTGTTGTTGATACTTCTGTATCTAAAGAAGAGCGAGGCCACTCTGCAGTTCTACGCAAGCGTATTAAGTCCTTGAAGTGCTGCAGAAATTAAATTTGAACAGTTATATTTTAACTAAGCTCTAAATCTTTCCCCAGTGAAGCAGTGAGACAGCAATAACAGTAACTGTAAAATTTCTTAGGAAAATAAAAGAAAGTCTAAAAATATACGAGAATCTGGAATTGAATTAAGGCTTTATTGGCAGAAATTTGTTTTGGCAGCATGGTATCTCAGTTGACAAACACAAAACCAAATCCAGTTCTGCAAAAGTGCCAATTAAGCCTTTATGTTTGCCATAAAACATATTGCAAATATGTATTTTAGAAATGTCTTTCTTATTTCCACACCTGTACATAAAGCTACAACGCCCACGAAGCAAACTGCATATAAAAACAGCTAATATGGAAATTTATCCCTACAAGAGCACTGACTTCTCAGTGCATCACATTAGATAAACCATGAATAATTTCTAAGTTTCTTAATACTTCCATGGCACAAAATGGGCACTAGCCACCATAAACTGAACTAGTCTGATAGTGGATCAGGGTTCTAAACTACAACCCTTTTGATAGAGGGCCTACGAACTGAACAGAGAAAGGAAGGTGCTTTTATTAATCCCCTCATGCACCTAGGGCCTACATTTAGCAGCTCAGCTCATTGTATCAGCTGCACTAACAGTTCTTAGACAACACAAATACCTTTTAGAATCTCACTTAAGTAGGAGCTACCTAAGTAGACTAAAGAAAGAGCTATTTACTAACACAAAGGTTTTCAGCTTTCTCCTAAATGCAGTACATGTTTTAAGCTAACTCACAGCTTGACATAACTGAAAGTGATTAGTAGGTGAAATAGCAAAAACTGAATGAAATGCCACTATCAAGTGTATAGTAATACCATAACTGGAAGTTAAGAAACTGCAAGGGGAAAGCTCTTTAGTTCAATACGTTTTTTTGATGCAACATGGCTGCTATAAAGTAAAACAGCTGGAGAGCATAGTTCAGCCAGTGACTCATCTAAAGATGTCTCAAGCAGGCCACAAGTGGAGCAGCCCCCCTTGATATAACCTTCTGGAATAAAGCA
This sequence comes from Myrmophylax atrothorax, assembly GCA_026770055.1. Classification (NCBI taxonomy): domain Eukaryota; kingdom Metazoa; phylum Chordata; class Aves; order Passeriformes; family Thamnophilidae; genus Myrmophylax; species Myrmophylax atrothorax. The sequence goes on along the minus strand of JAOXXN010000446.1, from coordinate 36,087,299 downwards.
GAAGACAGTGCAGCAAAGAACAGCACATGACAAGCACGGTTAGTGAAAACTTAGGGCTTTATTTTTGTGCTAGTGTTAAATTTACTATTTTTCCATCTTTACTGGAAATTGTTTTAGGATTTTCCTTTAGACTGCCTGTAAGGTCCAACATTCTATAATCTCTTTCCACAGACCTACTTTCAGTCATCCTAAAAGACATGAGTACTTCTGAAACTAAAGAGTAAATATTTAAAGAGGTACCTAAGTTTGGTAGCTAGAAAAGATTTACATATTTTTTTTGTTCCCTGCAAAGTCCATGTTGTCATCTCCAGAAATCCCTAAATTTCAGCACCTCATCTCACAATCCAACTAATTCTTTCACTACTACAACCACTCTCAGTATCTGGGGCTTACTGCAAGCTGCCACAACTTAAGTACTTTGAGGAAGCTAAGAAGTTTGTGAGAATGTTTTCTGAACTTTTTCAAAAGTCGTATTTATGAGTCTGGGGAGACAGACACAGGCATGACTATTTTGTGATTACTCAACCAGAAAAGCCTCCAGAAGAGCATCATGCATAAAAGCTAGCCATATGAAGTACTATTTTATGTTTCTATTGGTGTATGTCATCCAAAGTTTAATGACATGACTGGCATACCCAAAGCTACAAGTTTATTAGTGATTTTGGCCATGACTACTTAAAAAACCCCCATAGAAGGATAAACTGTTTTTCACAGAGCAGTAAGTTTCCAGATGGCTGCTGTTCTCAGTATTAGAATATACTTGATATCAGCCATGATGAAACAACTTTTTATAATAAGGTCAAAGTAGGAAAAAAATGACTTTGCAGGAACAGGTCTTTTCACGCAAAGGACAAGAAGTCAGTTACAATCATACCTTTGAAGTAGCCTGCTTTAGTTTTGCCTGTTCTACTAAAAGTTTGTATGATGATCCTTTGTTGCTTTGTATTTTCTCTTTTTCCATCTGTTCCACCAAAGCCTTCTGTTTTGCTTTTAATAAGTTAAGTTGCTAAAAGAAAATGTTAATAGGAATAAATGAAAATTTAAGCAATAAGATGTTAAAAGGATCAGTACGTTCATTTGATGGCAATCTTTAGTTCAAATTGTAACTTGAGCTTTTAAAATACTTTTAAATCACAGCTTAGGTGCTTGCACGCAGGTGTACTCATATTTAGAAAGCACATTATATTTATTGTCCAATATGGGCCACAGAGTGCAACAGTACACTCCAACACTTGTTCTTCCAGCAGATCCCGCGCCCCGCGGCTTAAGACGAATGTCAAAGAAGTTAGGCAGCCTTTAGCTACAGAACCAGACCTACGCAAAGCAAGGCTGAATGAGTCCCAAGGCCAAAGCTGTTCCTTCTAGAAACAACACATCGGTAAATGAGAAATACTTATGTGAAAATAGCCACTACCGTGCTGGAAGTCACCTGTTTATGATGCACGAGCTGCTTTCGGATCTTTCGGGAATACAGCCTGTCTAGGCTACTGTTGCCTTTGGTAGATCTGCTCAGACTCTGAGTGTGAAGGCTGTTGTTTATAAAACTCCACTGGTTTCCTAATGGGAATGGAAAAAAAGGTACATATTAATCCATCTCATTAAACCTCACAACTCCAGAGAAAAACCTTTGTGTTTCAGCAATGGTTAGCATCTCAATAAACTAAATACTAACAAAATAAGCAAAATCTAACTCTCCTAGCATTATGCAACTATCACTCCTGACAGTAATATTTCTGTGTGACTTTAAAACGCACTAGAGTACCACCTAGTTTTCATTATTCCTAAAACATATATGGAGGTAAGCAAGACTGTCCTTAGTAAAAATACTTTAACAGTTTCATTGTATAAAAAGTTTCCAGTTTTCATTTTTAGAAAAGATGTTCAAAGAAAACTGTACCTAATCAACACAGTAAGAATAAACCAAAATACTGGATACAAACACCAAAACAGTTATGAAGTCATACTGTTGCCCTTTCTAACAATACAAAGTATCTCAGCACAGAGTACTCTCAATTGTAAAGTCCATAGCCACAGGATATACAGATATTTTACACACTAAAATCAAACCTGCATTTTTCACTTTAAAAAAATGAAAGAGACTGTATTTCTATGGAGAAGGGCATGCAAAGAAGCAGACAAGAGTGCAAACAAAATAATCACAACATCCATTTTTAAAATCTTGGATTTTTCAAGTGAATTGAAAATACAATTTTAATATTTGAACAGCTCCCAAAGCAACACCTATAGAAGCAAGTTTTGATAGTAAGTGTGATATACCTGTTAAAAATCGGTCTCTCTCTTTTCCACTCAAAGGCTTCTTGGCTGTGGCTGCTTCATCTTCAACAGTAGCTACATAATCCAGTAGTCTGGACACCAGCATTACCACCCAACTGATCATGGGAATGTCTAAAACTCCTTCAAAATAAATACATTTGAGAGTCTTAATAAAGTTCTGAAGCCACAACAAACTTCACACATATTTCACTAGGCTACTCACATATTTTTTTAAAAAGGAGACTAAGAATCTGCGCACTCAAAAATGATGGGAGAAATCAAAACATTCAGTACAAAACTTAGATGCAAAACAAAATGTCACAGTTCTCTCAGTTGAAGTCAGAAGTCAAAAGCTTCAGCTCAACTATTCAAGCTGAAAATTAAGCAGCATTTTTGTTAAAAAGTCAAAAATTATGTCTAAATTTCCTAAATACCAAATGCATAATGACAACTGTTTGTATTAAAGCACATAAACTGTATGTCTCAAATTCCATAGTGTGAAATTCTTCCGCCAACCAGGGCTTCAACAAGACAGTTCCAACTGTGCACACAAATACCTTAATTTTTACTCCTTTATTAATGTATTTTCAAGTAGCCATTTGAATAAGATGCAGGAAAGGCAAGACTGAGTTGGGACTAATTAACCAGGCTGGCTATTGCCTATTTCATTCTCTCACTTCAAATGCTATATTTTTGAATAGGTAGAAGGGAAAAAAATGGATCTCGCACATCCTGCAAGAAAAATCTTTCTCTGAATAGACAAATCTAAATCAACAGTTCTAGAGTCAACTCATGAGTGATCAATAAAGACCAGAAACCTACAACTAATGACCACTTAATCACAGTCATTGTGCAAACGGCATACTTCTACACAAAGTCAATACAACAAAGACACCAGCACTAGAGGTTAAACACACATTTTTGTATCTTTGTACCTTGCTGAGCCACATTTAACTACATAGTGCTTTTCATGCATTGACCTCAAAAAAGTCTAATTAACTCAAACTATTATTAAGTCCCGATCAAACAAGAAAACTAAGGCACAGAAATAACTTGTCCAAAATCGTATGTTGCTGGTGCCCCAGCAATAGGATGCAGCCTGACTTGTTAATTCCAGTTTTCTGATGACACTCTGATAGAAAGCAGTGCACTCCAAGCAGGCAGAGGAAGACCCAAACAGATCCATAACAGGAACCACAGACTAAATTGCAAGAACAGAAATGAGTAGCAGTGGTGACTGCTACACACCTTTTTGGTTGGCAGAATAAAAAGAAAGGAGCCTGCTGCAGAGTAAGGTACATACCTTTTCACACTTTAAATGAAAGCATTTCTTTTCATATCTCACAACAACCATAAACCAAAATTCTCAACTTCTCTCCCTCCCTCCAAGTACCTTGTTTATTCCTTTTTTCCCCTCTCTGCCTCTTAAGTTCACAGCTTCTCTCCACCCACAACACTCACCTCTTGCTCTGATTGTCCTTTGTTTTGTGACTTTTCTCCCAGCAAGTTTTCACCCCTTGACCCTTAGTTATGTGTGACAGTTCTCAAACGGGAATTTCTTCTGCCATACCTGATGCTTCCACCACACGTAATATTGCCCTAGTACTCACCTGCACTGTCCAGGAGGAAGGAAGCTGGAAGACCAGCAATTAAAGCTCTGAAGTATCAGTTACTTCTGCTTCCTAAAGTCCTCCATGAGGACAACTAGTAAGGCAAGAGCTATGAAAGGAATTGGAAGCTGTGGGGAGAGCGCAAACAGAGGTAGAGGAGATGTAAGCTTGGGTTTGCCTCAAACTAGTTAGAGACTATAGCAGGATATGGCCATGATAGCAAAAGTACATAGTAGACCAGTGGGAAGCAATAGGACAGCTTCTGACATGAGCTGTAGGTTTGTTTACATCAGCAGACAAAGTAAAACTAAGGACAGAGTCTCAGCTGGCATGTACAGACTTCACAAGGCTAAGAATTTTACACAAGGTATCTTGTGTGATGCTCCGCTACATGTACCTAACAAATGAAGTAGCCTGGAGTGTGATGCTTTCAAAAGTAGTAATTTGCTTCAACATTAGGACAGTTAAGAAAACACTCAAAGAAAATCGAGTTCAGAGAACATAATCTCAGTAACATTTGTAGGGTCAAAAAAATGTAAATTCCTCCTGATCACAAAAAAAAAAAAACCAACTCCATGTAGCTTGCAGAAACCACGTAGCTACACCTAAAAAACTTGTCTTTGTATCCGTATTTCACCTCAAAAGTTTGAAACTTAGAAAGGATCTCATGACCAAAAAATGTCTCTTTCCAAAACGTTAAATTCCAAAGTCACTAGAGCTGTCTACACACTGGATGTTCCCCCCACTCTGTCAAAGCTTCCTAACTGAATTAAAAGCAATCAAATAGATTTTGCTCAGAGTTCGATGGGATGGGGGAGGACTCTTTTTTACCACCTAAAGAACAAGAAGATTCATCACATTTTAAAAGACAACAGTGTTTTGGAAATACTGTAAACAAGCAATTTCTTCTTTTAATACACCAAAAACTGTGAGTTAGTCTCTCAATTTTCTAGCTTATAATGAATATGAAAATAATTTCCCAAATTAAAGGGCTACCTTCAGTTCTTCTGTGCACAGGTAAATGAGGTTGCAGTGGTGACAGCAGGTTATCCAGAAGATTAAGTAAACTTTCTAAAACACCACTGTTGCTAAGCGATCTTTGGCCAATGCAAGAAAGCAACATGAAGACCCTAAAAATAAAATTTACATATTTAAGATCTTATCTCTTTTTAAGATTCAGTAATATTGTGAAACACTCCTTACAGAACAATATTCTGCTAGGCTTTCATCTGCAACACAGATTGCTACAGAAAGCAGCACTGAGGCCCAGCACGTGAATTGGATTTCACGTTCCATTGTTTTAAGGTTAATGCAGCATTTTAGGGTGAACATTTTCTCTTTCACCCTCAAGATGACAGCAGAGCCTTCCACACCTGAAACAAAATCTCATTTTATTTCCTATTACGTGTTACTGAATAGCAGGGATAGAGAATTAAATCCATGTATTCTTATAACCTTGAATTAATTAATTTTAAAAAGATATGAAAATATGTTGATGCCCAAAGAAGGCGGAAAGTCATTGAAAAGCAAATATGCCTGCTTAAAATAAAATCCTAATGTTTAGACTATCAAAGATCTCAATCAATAATCTGAAATAACCAATACATCAAACATTCAGCGCTCAATTCTACACACACTTGCTCTTATCTCAGTGCAATCTTCTGCATTAAATGCCAGTAATGTCGTGCCTTCCAGTCTCAACCCTACTTCCAAATGCAGGAGAAGAGCAACTCTGATGAGGGTACATTTAAGCTGGATAAAGGAGAAGGCCTTTTTTGACACTCGGGAGCAATCCTGCTAGGTATGCAAAGATCTCCAAGTGAGGAAAACCAGAAACTTCCTGTAGTGAAAGCACCAAATACTTGCAATAAATAACTGCAATCAGACCTTTATAATTTGTGGTATTTTTGGGGTCTATTTCCTAAATCAGTGAAAACGATGGATAAGTATCCTTCAGTCACATTTTGTCAATTCCAATGTTAAGTTGTGAACAACACAATTATTTCTGCAACCCACAGGTAATGTATCAATATAGACTTACACCTTACCTGTCTTGTGGGAAAATGAGAAGTTGTTCTGAATTGTACAATTCCTGCAGTACGTTTGAGAGAAATTGACCCCACCACCGTTCTCCTCCACACAGCTGAACAAGCAGAAGGCCAGTATGCAATCGGATCTTTGGGGTTCCACTAATACACAGGTGTTTAAATAACTCTTCACAAGCTTGAGCATGAAAAGTACTTTGCAGAACCACAGGAACAGAGTGCCCTTTTAAGAAAGGAGAACACGCAACTATGTTTAAGGAGACAATGGTTTGAAAACATAGGAGGAAAAAGTTTGCAGGATATTTTTAAAACTATTATGGACTAGACTAATTGGCACAAGGGGGAAGGAGGAGGAAACACATGGGGAGATGGTAAT
>JAOXXN010000446.1:36065526-36077917 GCA_026770055.1 Myrmophylax atrothorax | reverse complement strand
GGCAGAGAAGCAAATAAAAAAAAATTCTTAAATTATTTTCATTTATGTTGTTTAGTATCTTGTTCCTCTAAGAAAAATAATGCAAATAATTACCGTTCTGGACTTGCTTGTATTTTTGTTATGCGCTGCAAGGTTCACTGTTGGGGGGTCAATGACTGAACCAGGGAAAAGCTGAGCAAGTTCCGCATTAATAACGGCAGAAACTGCTTCATTAGGTGGAGTCAAAGGTGGAGTCATGAAGAGAGGAGTTGTTTTTGGTGTGGGTGGAATGACATCTGAAGGATGAATGAAAAACCCTGGGGCTGCTACTGGATTAGAAGGCACAGAGTTGTGAACAGGACCAACTGCTGATGCTGCTGCTGCCGCTGCTGCTGTTGTCTGATGCAATTTTGCTTCCAGCTTAGCCTTCTGTGGGGAAAATGAAAGCAGAGTATGTAGCAGATAATACTGCTTGTGAACACAGGAGTAGTATTGAGTCACAAGTTCAACTTTCATTATACAACTAGATTTAATAAACCTAAGCTACCTTCAACATAGCCATGTTAGATGTCCAACTACGAGCTGAAAAATTAAAACTGTATTTAATTTGACTCACTTGCTGAGGAACATGAGTAATCAACTGGAGTAATCAAAAAAATAGTAAAACCCCTACCACTGAACAGCGAAGTACAGTGAACACAGCCAAGCCTCAAACTGACAGTGGCTTTATGACCGGTACTTCACTGTGTTTGCAAGTGTGCCTTTCATTTCAGTGGGCTTTTCCAATTTCAGACTGATATACTTATGTATTAAGACTTAGTTTTGATTACAAACTCCCAACCCACCCTCAAAATACACAAAAAAACAAGTCTGAAAGACCAAAGCAGCATGGGAGACACTCTCAGTACTTTGTTTAATAAGAGTGATCCAGAGTGCAGAGCTGTTCCTTCCTCAAATACACTATGGAGAAAAAAACAAAAGAAAAAAAAAAGGCAACTAGCTCTGCAACTATTTTTTCAGCTTTCGAAGTTTAGAGACAGCACTAAAATATAGCCAAATAGCCTCCAACCTGTTGCTGAAGCTTCAAAAGCTGCTGCTGTTTCTCTTGCAGCACCTGGAGCTGTTGCTCGGCTGAGGCCATTGCATGAGAGAGAGACTGCAAAGCTACCTGGGCTGCTGAACTCAGTGCTGTCGAGGCTTCCCCAACCGTTCCAGAAGAGAGGCCACCGACTGCTGGGGTAACCCCAAAGGTACTCACTGGCATGAAACAAACAAACAAAACAAAGCATGTATGTAGAAATTATAAAACACGCTTTTAATTGCTTAGTGATTGTTCAGACCAATGTAAAAAACAGAGAAACATCTCCTTTTAACCCAGTTCTTGCTACAAAGTGACATCATCTTGAATTACAAAGTACATAGTTGATAGACTGCGCACACTGGTCATACATGCAACACTCGGATTACAGAAAAACCACCAGCGCTCTGGAACTCTTCCACCACATAAGGCTGTGAGCTAAAGATGCAAGCTTGTGTGTTATACACTCTAATAGAAACAAATTGATTCAAATTAATATATTTTTAATCCAGTTTGTTTCTTAAGCTCTAAGAAGTTTAGCTTCACACATAGTTACTATTTAAAAGACACCCACACAAACAAAACATTTCCACACTCACAAAACTACAGGCAACTACTGCTTGTCAAACAGTACCTTTATGCCCAGTTAAAAATATATTGTTGAACTACGCTAAGTAGAAAAAAATTAAAAATTGTATATACCAGTAAACGTACTTGCATCGTCCCTTTCTATTCTAGTTCCATCACTTGTTGAAACACAGGTAAAATGCAGAGGTTCGACTTCCAGAAGTCCAGTAAGAGAAGTAAAACTACCTTCAGCAGCTGCACAGCTACTTATTTTCCCATTTCCTGAAAGAGAAATATGTGTCTGTGTAATCACATGTTTTCTTGATAGCAACATTTCAAGGGACAGCTACACATAATCCACACATTTTACCAGTTCACACTTAGAACAACTTAAAAAATTATCACATTCACAATATAAATGGACGTCTATTTTCAAAGGATAATGCTATCAAATCTGAACAGAATACATTAATACCTCAAACTATCAAATGTGACAGCAGAAGCCTCGTATAACCTTCTTAATTCCAGAAAAAAAATTATATAAGGATGCTCTGTTCTTTCTACACTGAAAGCAAATTAGCTTGCAGAAATACATTGATGTTACCAGAAAGGAAGAGGAAGAAACTCTGTAGTGAGACCAACTAAGATCATACACCAACTCAGTATAAAAACTACACTACTAATCAATTTCCTAAAATGCTCACGGAGCTGTATGGAGGGAGGGCTAGGAAGAAGGACAACAGCACACAAGAAAAGGAAAGGAGTCACCATGACTGACAAATATGCTTGCTACAGAAAAGAATCTGACAGGTAAAAATTATCTCTTAGGACACTCCATGGCCGTAAGATTCACGTATGAACTAACCTGGGGGGAAGAATACAAATATGTTTATAAGGTATTTTAATGCTTCTGAAGCAGAAAAAATAGCCATTAAACACATAATACGTAAGCAGAGGAATGCCATATGGCAGCTTCCCAACTTCAGAAAAATCCATTTCTGTTTCTCTGCCTCTGTGAGTGTTGCTAGCCTAAATGAGTAATAACACATCTCAAGGAAGCTACTCCATAGAGGTGACAGATGCTTCCTAGATGGCTCTGACCCAGGGAACGAGAGCAGCCTTTCTGTTTAATCTCTACCCTTAGATATTCTACAGGATAAGAAAAGAACAGATTCCAGAAAGAGGCTTTTTCCTTGCTCTAAGGCCACAGGAAATGTAAAAGATGTCAGGAAGCAAGAAACTATCTTGATCCTCAGCTTGGTTGCACAGTCATGAAACAGATGGAAAGTATAAAACCAAATCTTCACTAAAGAAAAACAGTATTAATAGAGAAATCTATCAATTTTTCCCCAATAGGTTACTGCCAAGCATACGTACCTGACAGCACATCAGACAGATCAATCTCATCTGACTGCACGCCAATGCTGCTGTTGTACACGTTTTTACAAGAAGAGCCACATATTTCCAAATCAAATAGAACCGGATCAAAAGGTGAACTGTATAATCCATATCTGCAAATGGAGTAAGACAAACAGCACTATTCAAACAGTAAGAATTCATAGAAAATTACTTACAGACAAAGACAAAATATTTCATCACTAGGATTCATTAAATTCCAAACTAATAATTTCATTCATCTGACATATCTTAGAAATGATCATTTACTTATACTTCATAAAATAATTTATTAGATGGCCTTTTCAAACTGCTTATCAGGCTAACTAACTCTTTCTCAATAGTTTTGAAGATGTAGTCAAGCATTAGACAAGTACCCACAACAATACACGTGCCTGCACATGGAACATCAGATATTTGACAGAAGTTAATAAAAGCACAGTACCACTCCGAAACAGACAAAGGAATTCCACCTCAGCTTGTTCTTCCAGCTGAAGTAAGAATTTAAAAAGGAAATGCTGCTGGACATCCAATCAACACTTGCAATAAATATCTGAACAGAAGAAAACAACTCATAACACCTACTTGGGCAATGCTGCAAGGGAAAAAAATGGCACCCCCTCTCAGGTAACAGGGTCCCAAATCAATTAGGGCTTTATAAGCCAAGAAAAAGGAAAATCCAAAGTATTAGCAAAATCAGTGGTTGGTTTGGTTTTTGGTGGGGTTTTTTCAGTTTTAAGCTGCATTAGCAACACTTTTCTCAAAAGATCATAGAAGTTATATCAACAAAAACCCCAAACACTGACTCAACAATGTCACATAAAAATCTATGACCCTGTTCATCAGTGCAGTAATGAATATAATGAATATAAACTATGTGAAAAACAGCTTTAAGAATGACTACAGATCTGGAGAACACAATCAAGATACAAACATACCCTGGACATCCAAAATTTGTTAAGAATGAAATATTGTGCTCTCCATTGCCAGCATGGACAGGCCACAAGTACTGGTTGAACTCAGAGAGATTTCAGAACAGATACGAGCAGGAGACAGTTGAAGTGTTAATTATAATAATAATTAAGCTTTTTAACATCTTACAACACTTAAAAAACAATTAAATTCCACCACGACTTGGATCAGGTATGTTTGAGAACAGGCTGGAGAAATTTTATCAGATTTGTTAAGAGACAAATCAACCTGCTTTGTTGTAAGACAGCCCAAAATATTGTCTGAAAACCCTTTTTTTGTTATTCTCTGAACTGCAAGTCATGTAACATACCCAACTGCCCTTACCCTTTCAGGTTTCACTTGCTTTATTGCAGCACATGATGGTAAAATGAGTACTACTCTCCCTTAAGACAACATGAATGTGAAGATTCTTTAATTAAACATCTGCTTTTATTTGACTACCAGATGTTAGGCTATTGCACCTGGGACCAATACAAAGAGGGAAAAAAAAATACTATAAACTGTGAAACAAATGCACACAAGTATGATACAATACAGCTCAGGGAGAGGGAAGGGGAAAAGGGCAGAGCAGTGGCTGCCTACTAATTTCTCTCTAAAAAAAAAAACCCAACAAAACCCCCAAACTAAAATGAGTATTCTCTTGATCTGTAGAAACATGAAGAAAAGGTCCACAAATTTTGCTTAAATCAAGAAATAGTCATTCCTTGCTAGACAGCTATAGTAATCAAATAAAGAATTAGACAGATGTGCTGCTGCTATTCTTAAGCTAACTATAGGGTTACCAAGTTAAAAGAGAAAGCAAATTTAGTTGCAAGAAAAAGATCTGTAAACCACCACCTCGAAACATTCAGAAAATCTAAGCTTGAAGGATACCAAAACCAGGGGCTCACTTCAGAAATCTTTCCTTGACATGCAAACAGCTGTGCTCACCACTAAGTGATCTGAAACGTCACATGTACCAAATTCAAAAGTGAGCAACTGGAAAGGAAAAAACCTTTCTATTTCAGCCATATTAAGGTAATTGGAAACAATCTGTATGAAGTAACAAGTCAATTCCCACAGAAGGGCACTATTCTCATGTCAAGTGTAATTCTCACATTTTTCTCCTCCATTGGGTTTCTAAAGAAAATTCAACATGAGAACACAAAACCTTTTATTTTTCCAGTTCACTTTGCATATTTTTCAAAATTCTCAATTATCCAGGTTACCATTTCTATTGCTGTGATAAGTTTTCTTATCAACTGTAATGATTACAGATGGTGAAATAAATTAGTAACTAAGAAGAGAAATACAGTAGACAGCATGATAAGGATCCAAGTATAACATCTAAGTTTTTTTCAAGTATGTTGTAATTATAGTCCTTTAAAAACAAAACAAAACAAAAAAATAAACAAACATCCTCCCACCTTCCAAAATTTTGCTTACTACTTTTTTCATTTTATCTGAAGATTCTGAACTAACTGCCACCAAACCTCTTCTACCTTTATCTTACTTGACTTTGAGGAAAAGTCTTGCACCCAAACCACAGCTGAAACAGCTGCCAAACAGCAGCATGTTCCCATCACCATAATGCAGCTTTGGAAACTGCTGCAAAACTGACCCACCAGAGATTTCCTGTATCAAGTAAATCCAACGCTAAATGGCCAATCAGTTCAGTATGTAAAATATGCAACATCACAGTCTGAAATTACATTGATATATAATTTAAAATAAGCACCAGCATTCCCAGTAAATTACTCCAGGTCTCTACACTTAGAATCTGTATTTCAGTAGAATTACAGTAAATGTATGGTCAGCCTACAGAGGACCACAGTTTTGTGAAGCATTATGCAGAACTGAAACTATTTGGTATATTTGATTCCCTGAATACTCAAAATAGGGCATGCTTTGTTAGCCCTCAACATTGTAAGTACTAATTTAAATATTGCACAGACTTCAAACATTGCACACACATTTGATGATACAAAATGTAAGATATCCATTAAATTCACCTTTAACTTCACACAAGTTAGAACCATTTTCCAGAGCTGTAGAAAATGAATCCTTGCTCACACAAATATGGCAAAAAGTATCTTTTTTAAAACACCCAACCTTTTTCAGAACCCTGAAGGATGACGTTAGACAATTCTTACGTTTGTTTTCATTAAATTTAAACCAATCAAGTTGTTAGTACCTTGTTTGAAGCAACGCTTCCATTGGTGTCAGGCGATCCTGCAGCTGCCGGGACACAGCAGTCAGCAATGATGCACAAGCTGTACTACACCCGGCCAGATCTTCATCTTTTACATAATTCAGCAATACAAAATACCAGTACACAGATCCTGCATAAAAAAAATAATTTCCAGTGAAGTATATGAATTTTTCATTAAGAAAGGCACTTTGAAGGATAGTCAATGGAAGTGATAAATGAAGTATCTAATGGTTACTGAATACAGACTAAGAATGTATTCTACCCCTTCCCCTTTTTTGAGGGGCTTCAATTTAGAATCATTCTGTAATCATTAGTTTCCACAAGTCCTTCCAATTCTCTTATCAACATATATCTGAAGGAAAAATAGTTCCCAAGAGACAGCTTTGCACACTTCTTTCACTGCTCCTGTCCACAACAACCAAACTCTTCTTGATATATAAACGTGCTAGGCTAAGGGTTATGCCCTATCAGAGCCAAGTCCTACTCTACATTCAGCTCTTCCTCCTTTATCCTCTGGTTTTTGGTTGCTGTCTTCCTAATCTGTACTTGCTGGAGTCACTGCTTATTTACAAATCAGTTCTGGCAGCACAGTGAAGTGGTAATGTAAGGAAACAAGTCTCAGTTTCCTCCTTCTCCTTCCCTCCCCAGGCATTCCATCCCCTTTAAAGCTGTGTGTTCAGTGTTTCTACCTGGGTGGTAGCACAAAAAGCGTATTGGAATGCAACCTAATTTTCACGCAAGACCCCTTGGTGATGTCAAGCCAGAAGCAATTCAACAATGTCCTAGTGTTAAAAGCAGGCCTTGCCACCCCAAATAAAAGGATGAAGTCATCTTTCCATCCTATCTGGCAGTCAAGAGGCTTCGACAAGGTGCTAAGACACCATTACTCTGGAATGTAGATATGGAAGAAATTTAATTTAGTTAAAAATTTTCTTTTGGTGCAGAAGAAACAGAAGCAGATTGCTAGCTGGACATCATTTGGATAGCTAGGCTTCCTGGAATAAATCTGCTAATTTTCCAAAATAAGAGACAATCCTGACTGTCCCAAGAATCTGTTGTTGCTGAACACCTTTGAAAATTCTTGCAAAAGTTACTTAAGCACTTCCAAAAATGTCAGACGCAGCAGTCTGGTCTAAGCAAGCTTATTTGCCTAAAATTCCACCATATACAAACGCTGCTTCATACCTGGATACCTCCTGACCAGATCACTCTAAGGGGCACTTAGTACCAACTGAACAATTACCTAATTCTTATCTCACAAGAGAGTCAAACAAAACATGACAAACAACAAATGTACTGTTTGTTTACAACAGCAAACAGTGTATACGTACCACCTGTGGCAGCAGCAGGCAAAAGAGGCATATTGTCGAGTAAGGCTTTCAGAAGAACTGATCCAAACCCCTGCTGACTCGGGTCACACCTGCCATTGCTACAAAGAAATGCACAGACATTTTAGCATTTACTGAAGAAAGAACCAAGGATGAAGTTTTCTCCATAATATCAAGCTGAAAGACTGATGTTCTTCACAGTCATACCCTAACCACATTTTTCCTGAACAGATCCTCCTGATCTTGTTGCTTTATGAATTCGATGTCAAACAATAACCAAAATGTTCTTACAAATCAGACTGCATGTAAATCCCCCAAATATATATAAAATAGAAATATATAAATATAAATGTAAATAATTAGCACTAACCTGATGCACAATGCAAGAAATCGTGCACATTTGTGAGCTATGCTCCGCCCAGCTTCAAAGAAGCAAACACGTATAATATCAGAGACACATTTACGTGTTTTGGAAAGCAAACTGTCATTTCCTTCCTTTGAGCTGTAAAAACAAGTTGCACACTTTAGAGACTCACACAAAACTTTATTTTATTTTAACTGAGCTGATACTCAGAAATAGCCATGATGCTGCAAACCCAATGCCTCCCTCACCTGCCAGGTCCATTTGAATACACTCCGGCCAGCCAACAAAGTGTGTCGAGTACAAGACTCTGAGCATGTTCTGTAGTCAGACCATCATCTGTCTTCTTGCAAAGAGTGGTGAGCAGCTTCTCATGGAACTCTGAAAACTGTAACATGGCACACCGCTGAACTCTAGGGAGGGGGGGAAGGAGATAAAAAACAGAATTATCCAATATGGCCATTCTCCCAATAGAGCGTCCCTCCCATTTTGTACCCTGTCACAGAAGCAGCAAAAAAGAGAATCCTAAATAAGAGTAAAACCAGTACACAAGCATATAAAATACCTTCTGTGCACGTATTCCCAGTCTTCTTATCTTCTGCTTATAGAACTTTCTAAACAAACTTTCATCATCTACAACACTCTTTAGCAACGCTTTGCACAGACCTCTTTGACGTCTTTATCCCCATTACAGTCAGTGCCACCACTGTAGGGTGGCAGCTCGTAATACACTTTAAATACTGTATTATTTGCACTGAGGTCTGCAGTACCAATCCAGAGACTTTAACCACTTCTTTGAGTAACCATTTGTTAGTTAAATTCAATTCTAAACTTTCTGACAAATCACAATCTCTGCTGTAAGAAACCAAAGTGGAAGTAGAAACGAAAGACGCTTCCTTTAAAAAACCCCCAATAATCTGTCCAGATAATTCGTCTATTTTACCAAGAAAACGTACTGACATTTGCCTTTTCAATTCAGGCAAAATAATCACTCAACATATAATTTCATGCTTGGTATTATTCTACCACAGCTTGCACAGTATAGCACCCTCTAATTCCCAATTTATAGGATTTTCCATAGAAGATAAGCTTATAATGACATTGAAACCATAGTTTGACCTGAGCTATTTTGAGAACTAAGTTTTTTACGAGAAGTGTAACTAAAGCTAATATTTTTTCAGAATTAAAAAATATCTACTAACCTTTCCTTTGAAATGGAAGTTTTTTTAAATCTTCGAATTGTTACCGAGACTTCCTGAAGTAAGTCACAGCCTCGCAGATTATCCGATTTTCTTGATGAATTAGTGGCTTCAATTTTGCTAGATGGCTTTTCCTGATGGTTTTTGGAAAAAATAAAATTTATAAATCATATTGATTTTGACTGATTCCTTTTTATACCTTGTTCAGTGAAATGCAAACAGTTCAGTAAAATCTCTCAGCTTGAGCAATGTATTAAAATAAACTACTTTTATTCACTAATTGCTTGAAATATACAACAACAAATTTACTCATTATCTTCTAGCTCTTCTCATAACGTCCACAAGATGTACATTGTATTATCCAATCTTACAACTACAATGATCAAGAGTAAAATACACACACACACACAAAAATTCTTGTAGGAGGATGTGGCACATCAGCTACTAAAAATACTCAGGGAAACAGAAGTTTGAAAAAGAAGGGCTCCGAGTGTGAAAGTGCAGAACAGACCTTTGCAACTAAATATGCACAGAAGAAACAACTTGGAGATGTTGAACTCTAATTCTTGAAGGTGTCAACACAGTGTTGTGGTTAGAAAGCAATTTTTAATGGATCTTATAATTCTCCTAACAGCTGTTTGGCTTTCAGATCACATAAATCACACCAAGACTACAACTAACACACCCATCTTCCTTGGCTATTCATTACCTTGCCTGCTGCAACTTTTGCCAACAACGAAGCAAGTGAGTGACCCTTGTTAGTCTGAGGTTTTAGAGGTGGTATTCTAACAACTGGTCTAATGCCACCATTGCAGATTTCTTCTGTTCCTCTGTCATTCACTGCTTTAACGTGAATTAAAAATGAACGATACTTGCCACCAGCCATGCCTAAAAGTGGGGAAAAAAAGGGGGGTGGGGGGGAGAATTTGCATAGTTTACTATGGGAAGTTGTAAACAGATTTCAACTTCACAAATACAGTGTACAAGCAGAGCTCAACAGCATTAATTACAGTACTTGATCACCAGTTTGAAACAGTAACTCACTATTATGTTATGCAGCAAAATTTGTCAGTGTGAAAATAAATCAACCTAAGTCTGACTACAGAAGTATGAGATGCACTTCAGTCACACATATTTCATTCAAACAGCATAATAAACTGGTTTACCTTTAACAAGCTTTGGACTTGTTAGGGTCAACATTCCAGCATGTCCTGATAGATCAAGTCCAGTAGCCAGCCACACTGGACCACAAAGTATATCCTCCTTGTGTTCCTCCAGAAATGGGCACAATCGAAGACCTTAAAAAAACATGAGTAACATGGATCTGAATTAGCCATAACTAAGTCACAAAATCTGATCATTTGCATGGGTTAAAAAATACACCATGTCAAATGATGATCACTAAAATAAACACAGCTCTGCATCAAAAATGACTTGAGGTTCTCTTTTAGGCATTTTCCAGAGAAATCAATAAAGGTAAACAAGAGTTTTCAAACCATTTTCAGCTGTATAATGTGGATAATATGTATGTTGACCATCTTATCAAAGCCACAAAATGTACGAGTGATGAAAAAATGAGCCTATACATACAGATCCACAACTCATAACCAGTCTCTACTGAAGGAGGACAGAATTGATTAAAAAAATACTTAGTAATAAATTTGAAACAAAAAGACTGATTTGTTTCCCCTGTGGTATATTCAAATTACTGAAATCATCACTCACTCATCTGCTGCTCCTTTTTCAGTATGAAACATTTCGTTTCAGCACCTTTATCACACCTCTGATAACTTCCCTCATCCTTTGCAACACCTTTCTTGGACTCATAGAATCATACAATGGTTTGGGTTAAAAAAGACTTTTAAAGTCATGCTCTAGATAACCCTGATTACATGAGCGAAAAGGAGGTGTAAAGTGAAGACTGTTGAAAGGACCAAGAGGAACAACCATAGCTCTGGAACTGAATCACTCCTACTGACAACTTTTTGTCTGCAGCTCTCCTCATTCAGACCTACTCTTTTTGCCTTTCACAGTCTAGGAGATCTTGTGGAAGAGTGCTGGTTAACAAAAAGCTATAAAAACAGACACAGTCAGTGTGATGGGACTCAAAGTCAACAGGAATTATTATTTTTAAGAATTATTAGCTGTTCTTTATTTTCTTGGTTTACAAGCAACCTCAGCAAAAGCCAGATACGCAAGGAAAAGTAAAATACTGCTGGAACACTGTAAGAATTTAAGTTAGGAAGGTGCCATATCAATCTACTTTATTTCTAAATTCAAATAAATACTAATCTGCTGCTAAGCACCAAACCTCTCCAGTAGTCTGGGATTTTTTTGGTGTGTTTGTATTAAACTTTCAACTCATAAAGCAAACAGACCAGTAAGAAAAATAACTTCGAAGAGACTTGAGAAATCAGTATCCTTTAAATGGCTGAGAATTTTTCACAGAGGAATTCCAGTCTATCTTTAAAAGAAGGGGGGGAAAGTTCATATTTTGAACAAAATATAACAAAATAAAATATAAAACTTACATTGTGGTTCCTCTACATCCATATACTGCATTTCTTCATTGAATTCCACCAGTCCTGGTTTTCCATTTCTCTCCACTTCAATATTATGAGCTGGAGATAAGGGAAATGTGATCTGTCTATCTACTGATGCTTCTGGAAATAAAAATATTAGCAAGAGTTCAAACATTGCTCAAGGCTCAGGAAAAACAGAAGCAGTAGTTCTCATAGCAAAATGATAAGCTTTTTGCCCACAACACTATTTCTAATATGAACCCATAAAGATACAAAAGCATGATTTTCATATTAGGATTGAACTGAAGTTGCAACAGTGAAAAAAGTATTTCTGAATGACCTGTAAAGAGTCTGTTTTGCTTTAACACTGCCCAAATTCCTGCCCCCTAATAATCAACTGCAGAGTACTCCAAAGCAATTAGATTCCAAAACTGAAAGTTTGGCAATTTAAAATTAGAATAACTGGATTGCTCCTGATGAGCACCAAACACTATTTTGATAATACTTAAATACAGCCTTTTTATCAATTAAATGAATCACATGAATCATAGATGATGAAGACATGCAAGCAAATTAACAAGAAGCATATACAGTGAATTAACTGCCACACCAAAACCATTAGTTCCAAACCAGAAGAATTATGCCTGGCCTTTCCATTACTACATGCTGCATATTTAACTGTTTCTAGGGTTCCTGTCAGACAAAAAAATGACTGAATATACTTTCCCCTACACATCTTCTCTAGGTCTCATTATCTTCACATTTCAGTTCCTTTCTCCCCCCACAGAAGAAGAGAGGG
>JAOXXN010000446.1:35982137-35997290 GCA_026770055.1 Myrmophylax atrothorax | reverse complement strand
GTGGGGGTGGGATGGGAAGTGGGGTCTACAGCCCGGACATAATTCCCTACTGTGTTTACCTTCTCCAGAATGTGCTCCCTGGGTAGTGAGCGCCCTGTGCTGTTCGCATTCCGACACCTGTGGGTGACCAGTGTACTGGGGCGGTTCAGCACTTTACTGCCATCAAGCCAAAAGGGTATTCCAGGGATATTGCTACTTTCAACATCCCCACCCTACCCCACACATAAACAAACAAACAAGCAAACAAACAAATGAACAACCTCCAGCAAATGCTTCTCCAATGCACCAGAGGCGACCACAGGTGCAGCACTAGCCCTGTTGCTGCTTTGGTGCAAGAACTGCTGTCAAAGACCAGTGTCAAAGACCCAAGGCCAGATGTTTGTATCCCCTCTGACCTCCCAGAACTGCTCTGAAGGCTGACAGCAGAAATTCAGCATCTGTGACACATCTGGGATGACAGCTTCATGCATTCACAGAATCCCAGAATGGGTGAGGTTGGAAGGGACCACAGTGGGCCATCTGGCCCAGCCTCCCTGCTCAAGCAGGGTCATCCCAGACCACGTGGCACAGGATTGGGCAATACCCCTCTGTTCCAGTGCTCAGTCACCCACACATTAAAGGGGTTCTTCCTCATGTTCAGGTGGAACCTCCTGTGCATCAGTTTCTGCTGGTTTCCCCTTGCCCTATTGCTTGGCAGTACCGACAAGAGCCTGGCTCCATCTTTTTGGCACCCTCCCTTCAGATACTTATGGACGTTGATGAGATCTCCTCTCAGCTGTCTCTTCTCAAGGCTGAACAGGCACAACTGCCTCAGCCTTTCCTCCTAAGAAAGATGCTACAGTCTCCCAGTATCTTCATAGCCCTCTGCTGGGCCCATTCCAGGAGCTTCATATTCTGGCTGAGCAGCCCAGAATTGGACACAGCACTCCATAAGTGCCTCACCAGGACCGGGTCACCTCCCTTGACCTGTTGTCAGCGCTGTTCCTAATGCACCACAGGACACCTTTGGCATTCTTGGCTGCAAGGGCACACCACTGGCTCGTGGACAACTTGTCCACTAGGACTCCCAGATCGTTTTTCACAGAGCTGCTTTCCAGTAGAGTGTCCCTCAATCTGCACTGGTGCAGGGTGTTATTTCTTGACCTCCAAGGCACACTGCTGGCTCATGTTCAGCTGCTGTTGATCAGCACCACCAGGTCCTTTTCTGCCAGGCAGCTTTTCAGCCTCTCTGCCCCAACAGCACTGGGGGGTTGTTGTAGTGCAAGTGCAAGATTCAGCACTTCACCTTGTTGACCCTTATACAGCTGCCCTTGGCCCATCGATCCAGCCTGTCTGGATCCCTTTGTAGAGCCCAAATTCCTCTCTTAGTTTGTTTTTGCATTTGTTTGCCTGATTTTATTTTTTTATTTAACTACATGTAGTGATGACAATAAAGAATGCCATGTCAAGGAATTGCTTGTGCTTCAGACAAGCCTTTCATTTGCTTCACAGCAATTCTTATTTATTGAAGTAGGGGTTTTAAGGAGTTTGGCACCTGTCTCCTAACCAGACCAGGAACACACACTGCTAGAACAAGACTTGGAGGCGTGAAGGACAAAAATAGTGTACCTCTTGATAAACATGAGAAGCAGCCCCCAGGGCACTGTAAAAGGGTGGGAGGAGACAAAAGACAAAGAGATGAACTATCACACTGGATCAGCATTGAGGATGAAATTTGTGACAATGATAGTTAGTGATAGAATATTATGCAATAAGATGAGTCACAAATGCGTATTTTATTAATGTGCCAAAGAGAAGCAGTGACAAATGAGACTGCATGACGGGCTGGGCGACTAGTTCTGTCCCTCCCTGTTTCATGGTTTCATGCACTGGATCCAATGCTGTGCATGTGCTGTATCATCTTCTAAGTGCAAGTAAATTACATGGAGGTTGATGTGAAGCAGATGACAGTTTTGTGACACTGCTGATATCTAGCAAAGACAAGATCTTGCTCAATATTTGGAAATGTTTTCTGTGTTTTCTCATTGTCAGTGATTCAGACTATGATCTCTGTATGATCATGGGAAGTTAAGTAATTTGATTTGTCTTCTTTCAATAGACTATTTATGAAGACATTAATTATCATTCATTAACTACTTTTAAAATGTGATTTTGATAACAGAAGGAGAGTTGCTTCAATTATTTCCTTTTCTAAGGACTTTTTGACCAACTGAGATCCAGGTGGAATTTCACATAGCAGGACACTGAAGGAGACAAAGGAAAGATGTTCTGCCCATGCTTACCTGAAATAAGAACAGCAAGTGAATTTTCAAGAGTTGCCCCTCCTGAAGCCCTGTCATACATGAACAGGGAAGGATAGAGAAATACACCTCGTCCAAACAGTCTGGATTTTTCTCAGCGTTTGCTCAAATATTAAGTTTCTGGCTGTCTTCCTGCTCCTTTCAGCCCCTTCCCTTCCCCTTCACTCCAAGTGAGCAGCCGGTTGTGCCCTGCCTGGGCTGTGCCAGCGGAGGGCACTCTAGTCCTGCTTTTGCCACATCAGACCTTGTGCGGGGTTCCAGTTCAGGACGGGATTCTGCCGGGGGGTGGGAAAGCGTTTGATACCAGTTGAGTTATGTTATTTCCCCTATACACTGCTACTAGATTTCTCATCATTTTTTGCATTTTCACGTTTAGAAATGACCTTTGTTAATTAAGGTGCAGACTACATGTAAAAATGTGAGCAACCATAAATTGGTCTGGTTGGTCTGCTGAAGTTTAGGTTGCTTGTAGCTCCTTGCACTGCCCACCCTTCCACATATCTTAACTCTTGGCAAATGCTGGTTTCACTTCTACCACCAGCAGGAGGGTTTGCTTTCCCTCTGGGTGGCTGACTGTATCATAGGAAGGGAAAGGAAAAAGGGGAAGCCTCTGTGGGTTAGTCTAGATATTTGAGTCCCACAGTAAACATCTCACTCATGAACTAAAGTTACCATCTTTCAATGAAATCATTGAAGAGTGAATGAAGCAAATGCATTGTAGATACACTAATTTCTACTGGTAGCAGAAATATTTACTCACTTAACCATAAACTCTGGACAGAAAGTCAGATTTTTGACAATTGCTATATAATAAAATTTCAAATAGTTATGAACTGGAACTTGCTTTATATCAAGAAACAACTTTGTATGCTTCTGGCAAAAGAACAGCATTGCAAAATTTATCCTTTAAGCAAACAAGATATTAAGTAATTGTACAAGGAGGAAACTTGCAGAGAAGGAAACTTCAGTGACTATGGAGACAGTTTTTGATAAGCATTACAACACTTTGCTGCTTACTCCTCCTAGTTCACACCATAATAAAATATATAGTGCTGAGAACAGGAATGGTTTAACAACCACTGAAGTTTGTACACTATTACAACTTGAAAATCCCATTATCTAATTTAGGAAAGTAATGTCTTATACATTTGCACTGAAGTCTTGCTTTGTTCTGTATCCTAAATGCCACAAAGTATCAGAGTGTGCCTTTCAAGTTAGTTGGTAGTCAAACAAGTCTAACAGACTGACCCCAGAATGGGCCAATCTGCATGAACTGCAAGTCAGATTGCAAAGGTTCCTTCACCTGACCTGTTGCTGACTTTCTGTGAGGTCAGTCACTGGATACCAAGGTTGAAAAGTTTGAATGATGTTTCCCAGGGCTACACAATCCAGTAATTGAAATGGAGATGGCAATTCATATGTCTGCCTTTGAGGGCATGGAAAAAAAATGCTTCTCCTGAATTTGTTTCACAGGCAGATGCCATTGATCTTGTATGAGTTACTTTCCCTGGGCTGAGGGGCAGTTTATATTGATTACATGATACAGTAGCTGATCAGTAGGCTGTGTTTACCATTTTTGCAAACAAAACTTACCATATATTTTGTGTCATCAAAGTGTAGACAGTTATAGTATGTGAGGCAGTAAACATCTAATTCTGTTTAGCTGTTTGCTGTGATCAAGACAACATAAAACAGTTCACCCAACAGTATGACCTGTTTCAGTTTGGTGATTTTTTTTCATTCCGTTCATAGCTGAAGGTATCAGAAATTCGAGAAAGCTACACTTATTATACATGAATCATTTGACAGCTATTGAGGATGGCATAACATACTTTGTAAGATGAGTCCCTGATGAAACAAGTGACCTTGAAGAAATCCAGGTAGTCAACTGCTGTATCTTCAGTGATGCAGTGGAAATTCTAGGTAAGATTAATAATAGTAATTTTACTGATTGAATATGTGTGTTTTGAAAATCAATACATAATTCTCTAACAGAAGAAAAAAGCATATGATTATGTCATATATACTTGCTTGTTCTAAACATTATTTTAACTGATGGGTTAATGAAAGAATGTAGGATACATTTAGAAAATTTCAGATGATAATTTCAGTGAAAATGTGTAAGTTATCTGCGTTGACAAAATCTGACATAGGAAAAATTTTTTTCCCAAGCAGAAAAATGCTGTATCAAATATATAGACCCAAAACCAAATAAAGCTGAATAAAATAGAAAAATTGGTTTTAAATTACTAGGGTGCATCTGTGAAAACAGACACATGGATTTTTGTAGTAAATACTTATTTTTCATTTTGCCAGAACAGGGATCTGAGCATTATACAGTAAAGAAGATACTCTCATCAACATATAAGAATTTCGATTCTTTCAATTTCTTAGTTGCTTAGCAGAGCTTTAAAGTTCAATTTCAGTTTGGTCAAAATATGAAAGAGTAACCAAGCTCTTGTTAACCCCTGTATCTCTCTTCTTCCAGCTGTATTTGGTTTCTTTCCTTCCTACTTCCTCAGCAGAGTCCTTCTCACCAAAGACTGTAGTTAATGTTGTTACAGTAGAAATAATGAAAAATTAGAAAGACCCTTTTTATTCTGCATATTCCTTTGATTACTCTTTATTACTGCCACCTGATCCTGCAGACCCAGGCAAATCTCTTGCCCTCCACACCTTTGTTCTGTAAGAAAAAACAAGTAGAAAAGCACACTATTTTCTGATGGGCATTGAGTTGCAGCATGCAGAGTGTTCATGTCCTGAGATGTAAAAATCCACTCTGACAGTTAAGACGTGATACAAAACCAAAGAACTCTATTAGGCCTCATAATTAATGTAC
This sequence comes from Myrmophylax atrothorax, assembly GCA_026770055.1. Taxonomy (NCBI): domain Eukaryota; kingdom Metazoa; phylum Chordata; class Aves; order Passeriformes; family Thamnophilidae; genus Myrmophylax; species Myrmophylax atrothorax. Next base: position 35,992,151 of record JAOXXN010000446.1, on the reverse strand, counting down.
AAGGATGTGGACAGATGTTTGAAACAACCAACATATCTTGAAAGGTCTTAATTTTCCATTTACAGTTGCAAAAACTTAGATCTAGAAAGCTGCTGACAGAAGAGTTAATGGCTATTGTTGAACCTGAAGAAGAAAGTGCATGTAGACCAGGCAATGAACTTTTGTAAGAGCAAGATCTTGGACAGATGGCAGTGAAAGTTCAGTCTTGGAACTTGAATGGAGATGGATAATCCTTTTATTTTTTGAGGATGATAGCAATTCGGGGACCTTAGGGAGGAACTTAGGGAGCAAACCGGGTGCTCTGACACAATGTTGAGAAATTAGAATGAACAAGAAATATTTACTTTGTACTCCAGGTGCCTGTGCACTTTTGTTGCCAGTTGGCATCTCAGACATAATAGGACCAAGCTGGAAACATGAGCTATAGAGCAGTCAAACTTTAGTGAGGCTGAGAAAGAAAATAAGAGCCAGATGAGGGCTTGTGTCTGATGCTATGCCAAAAGCCAAAGGATTATGTGAGCACTGAGGCAATCTCCTTCCTAGAGCTGTAAATGGATATGTAAATCTTTTCAGTAGAGAAAAGGAAAGAAGACAACTGAAAAACATGACCTCACAAAAATGAACAAATGATGTTGCTCAGACAGCTGGGGACAAATCTGTACAATTGATTTGACAGCATTATCAAATTGAACTGCTGACTTCTCTTGGTTTTAGGCTCTTGTGCTATTCAGCCTTACTGTTCCAGTCTGAAGACTTTCTGTTTTCTATGAAAAAAACCCAAACCAAAGGACGCATAATTTAATTATTGTAATTAAAGGACTATTCTCTTCTTCCCAACGTGTTATGCTGTCTTTTATCCCAGAGCATCATGTTTCCAGAGGGACTGCACTGCAATGACAGCCGTTCTCCCCATCCCTTTGTGTTGATGTAAGTAAATTCTACAGTGCACAGCAACAGAAAATCAGGCACTGGAAATGCAGAATTTTATGTACAGAGAACTGGAGTGTGTTCCATGTCTTGTGGGATCAGAAGCAAGTGCCATTAATTGTACTCCTTGGGGGAATCCTTTACTTGTGATAAGTAGTGGGAAAGTCTTTCTTAGGACTGTGCACAGGGCAAAGAAAACACGCATCTGAAGTGCAATGTTTTAACCACTCTCAAAAACAAGTAAGAGAGCCATTGGAAGCCTGTTCTAAAGAGGAGTCAGTTGTAGCCTGTGGATAGTCCTGATCCTAACAAAAGAAAGACGTAAGACCAGGCCCCAGCTGTTCCAGTGTGGAGTCACTGAATAAGCTTATATTTCACTTTGCTGTTTTCCTCACTAAACAGCAACATTTCAGTACCTCTCTAAAATATTTCTAAAGTGAAAAATTAACCAGCAGTGTCCTCCCCTCCATCCTATAAAGCAAAGGAACCTGAGACATATAAAGCTGATTTTTCACATTCTCTCAGTTGCTTTCCCCAGTTTTCTTACACAGTATATTGGATCATATTATTTTATGTTTTGTACATGCTGGTAGTAAGCACAGCAGTGCTGCCTACAAACATGAACAATTTTAGGTTTGTTTCTACAGTCTATCCCCTTCCTTCCCAAAGATCTGATGATTAACTAGCTGAGTTATCGTGCTATTGCTGCACATTCACAATTTCAGGATAAAAAGATGCTGATGAGATATCTAAATTGTCAAAACACAGATATATAGAAAGCAGGAAACTGCACCCTACAGAAGATCATTGTTTGTTGCTACAATATGGTATAGTGTATGCTTTCAATGATTTATGAACAATCATTTAATCTGCCTTCCCAGCCCTCTGGAACTGAATTAGTCTCTTGATAGCTCTGATTAACTTGGCCCCCTTCAGTCATATAATGCTAGTTTTGCTTGTAGATAAGCAGCTTTTGGTTCGTTGTGTTTGGACTGTTTCCCACAAGCAGTATAAATGTGTCCTTAATGCTTCTTACAAGTTTGTTAATAAGATTAGAAGGATGATTGTAATATTTGTTGATTACTATCCAGTATACTGCTAATCCATTAGCAGTGAGGAAGGGGAAGTACACAGCATGGATTTGAACATAAATCTCAAACAGTAGCACTTGTTAACTTTCAGCAGCTTATGTGTTTTATTGTGCTCATTGCTAATTAACATTCTTACACAGAAAGCTTGCTTCACCCCAGGTTTGACCTGCCTCATATGATGCACTGAGGTGGCAGTTTCCTTGAATTAGGGTAGTTTGGGCATGTGACAAGTATTCTCTGATCACCTTCCTTATTGTGGGTCTCTAATAACTAGCAGGCACGCAAGGAGAGTATTAACGTCCTTGTTGTGTTAGTCCTCCTGTGTGAAAACATACTGGGCTTCAGTAGGAGGGAAATAAGGCTGGGACTATTTCTAATCATAGAGATGCCTTCCCTGCCTGGCAAGCAACCCTTTGAATTTGTTCCTCTGCATTTGCTTTCCTTTTCTTCTTTAGCTTTGCTCTTTTCTCCTCCCTTTCCTTTTTTTTCCTGTAAATCTTCCCTGACTTCTTTTTTTTTCCTACACAAAGTGATTTTTAACAAAATGTATTTAACTAGATTTTGACTGGGATATAGGAATGACCAGGTTACTTTTATGGGAGCTGCAACTGCTCAAATTCTGTCAAGATTGGGACCCCAAAGATTAGCTTGAGTTTTGGATCAAATGGTACCACCTACCAAAAGGCAAAAAAGAACAATAATGGCTTTGTTAGTGTTGAAACTTAGATTTTTTTTCCTCCAAATTATAAAAATATAATAGGGAAAACAGCAAAGGGTCATTTCTCTTCAAGCCTATAAACATCCCAATATCTACAGAGAAATTGTGTTGATCCAGAGACACTTGCAGAAATCTAACTACTTCTAGTCCTTCTTCATGGCACACAGGGGCCTCTGAAGCTCTATTCATGTTCCATGATGCTCTCTACTCAAAATTCCCCCAGACCACTTCCAGGTTCTAAGACACCAATGTGGAGCACACCTAGCTCCGTGTGGCTCATAGCAGTGGTGTCTCACTGCAAGATTCTGGTAGAAGCTCATGCACTCAGGGCAAGAGGGTGTGTCAGGTCATGGATAAGTCTAAAAAAGGCCTAAGCAATCCCCATTCTGACATACATATTAGCAGGTGGGTGATTGCTGGAAGCAAACCTTTTCCAGTATGACATGAAAAGAAGTAAGGGTGACTAGGAGGATTTTCCTCAGGCTCGAGGACAAACCCAAGTATTTCATTAAAGCCACAGCCTGGAAGATGAGTGAGTGTACAAATATAGCACAACAGTCAGGGTGCCATTAGTCAATTCATAACTATATACGTTGCCCAGCCTTGAGGCAGATGGGCAAGAGCATGAATCACCTGGGCCAACCCCCGTGGGCAGTTACACACAGTTATGCACTGCTGATGTCAAGGGGAGTTTCTCTGTATCTGCAAAGAAGCCTGGGCCTCGCTGCTCCTTTGCCTCCCCTGACCCTTGAACGTGCACAACCTTGGCTTTTGCAGGGTACTAATGCTGGTCTGTGCCTGGCACAGAATCACCCTTGAACTGTTGTACTCATGCTGGCCATAAGAACATAAGGACAACCTCTGTGAACCTTCAGCAAAGATTCAATAAAAATCTCAGATTGAGTGGAATTGAATTACTGAGCCTCTGCTCTACATCATGTAAACAATCAATTACTCTATTGCTCTAGCTTAGATATCAGCAATCACTCTTCAGAATTCCCTTAATTTCAAGGAGGAGGCTCCTTTTTATGTTAAAATGATGCCAGAGTAATTTACTTTTTCATTAAATCTTGCATCGAGTTTCCATTTTCAAGACTCACTTGGCTCCTGAAAAAACCCCAACACAATAAAATTTCAATCTACACATCAGAGGCAGAGAAAAATCAGATTTGTTCTTTAAAATATGATGTGGTCTTCACACACTGTCAACTGTAAGAGGAGATTTGCTATCTAAAATGCTAAAATAAAGATGTAATAATAAACTGAATGTAAATCATCCTAAAAACTGCTTAGTCAACAGAGAATATTTCCTCTACAGACTTGATTAGCAAAGATTTTATGGCAAATGAAAACAGCTAATTATTTTAGTTGTCCTTGAGCCAATTTGACTTTATTTAGCAAGGGCTCTATGAAAACATTAGTTTAACTTGATGTTATTGTGGGAAGCTGGAAGAATCCACAGGTGTAGGGTTTTCTTCTCTTGAAATAATTTTTCAGAGGAATGTACAGAATATTAAATAAACAGATGCAGACTTGTGATATTTCTATTATTCTTTGCTTTGTATGACTAGTTCTGTGTATTTCTACCTTCTTCTAATTTTGGAGCAACAATAAAATATATAAACCAGAAAGAGATACTGAATCACTTTTTTTTTTTCAGTGAACAGTATACACTGGAACGTTTCTGACCCTGGAATGCATATGAGCTAGTTTAGTTAATGATCAGATTCAGTGCCCCAACTAAATTATGGGTCGGTCTATTATACTTATTAACAACCACTGGGTGTCACTGTGTCTCTACAAATACGGCTAAATGGGCTTGAGACTATATTAAGGAAATCAATCAGTTGCATATAATGCATACCATTATTGTGGCTTTTTATGGAACTGTCAGGTTGCTTATTCTCCCGTGTACATGAAACACTTAAAACCCCCAAAATAATGAACAGCTAATGATAACAAAACTAGCAGCCAACTGGGAGATTGCCCTAGAAAAAATGATACTCCATATGCTTTTTATTCAATCTGTCACTGTGATTACTGGCATCAGCATGGGTGTAGTTCATTTTGTATTTCTTTCTTTGCCATGCACGGGCTACAAAAAAAGGAAAGAAAGGCTACCACACATCTTGTCCAACCTCTGCCAGTACTGTGTTATTAGAGCCTCATACCTTACTGAAGTTAGAGGCTGTTCTTAAAACATTCCTGGTAGCTATAAATATCAACCTCATTATGGAATTCAGCCTGTAAACAACATGTGCTCCAGAAGGGAGTTCTTTCTTCAGTGAATATTTTAAAAAGATTGATTATGGCACATGACAGCTCAAAACTCTGATTTCCAACCCTCAGTTTCACCAACAGCTTTTACTCTGACCAAGAAAATAAAGCCCAGGATGACTTTCAGGCTCTGGACAGACCATTGTACATATTACTTCCCCTGAATGCTTCTCCAGCTCTTTAGGTTTCACAAGACAGAGTGCTGTTGTCAGTGAGGGTTACCATGCCCTGGCTGCAAACAAACCTCAGCAGCAGCAGCAGCAGCAGCGCTGGAGCTGAGCTGTGCTGAGCTCCTGCCAGCAGGGGCTGAGGGGTTGTTGCAGGATTGACAGCAGGAAGAGAAGAGGCAGAAAGAGGTGCTACTGTCAGGGGAAGAGGGAACCTGCATCCTACTCACCAGGATACTTTAAAGTCCTCATTGAAGAGTCCAAGCACGTGAGTGGCCTCTCAGTCTTTTCCCATAAGATTCTGCTCACTGTCATGAGCTGCACACAGGCAAGGGACACGATGATAGTCCCTTGGCATCTGTGGACATAACACCAGCATAAGTAAAAAGTATTGAGAGTGGCAGATTCTCCTGAGGATACAGGATGCAACATTTCTTTAGTCTTGCTCCTATGGTTATCACAGAGCAAAGACAGAAAGTGCTGGCACTTTTTTTCCCTTTGGGATCAAATTCATGTGATACATTCATTTGTCTGAAGCATTTGTGAAAGAGACAGGCAGCTGTAGTTATCAGTGACAATATTGTGATGGACCAATCTCAGCAAGAGAGGCAGGAAGGTCAGTGTGCTGATGAAAACAGGGTAGAGAAGTACTGACTTCATGTGAGCCATATATATTTTGTCTCTAAAGTGTGAATATTCATTAGAAACAATCCCCAGAGAAGAGCTGAAGCAACTAGGCAGCTAGCTCTGCCTCTGTGAGTCTGGTGATGCCCAAGCAGTTGCAAAGACTTGGGCCTTGAGGCTGCGAGTTGAACTGCCTAAAACTTCAGTTTTCATACTCTGAAACAGGATATTTCCCTTCTGATCTGGAACAGAAACTACAGGCCATGTCATTCCTTGGCCAGATTTCTTTGGTCTTCTTGCTTTGTTTATGTTTATGTTTTGGGGTGTTTTTGTTTTTTCCAAAAGGCAAGGAAGCTGACATATCTCCTGGGGACTCCCCAGCAGGTTTATGCCGCAGCTCTGCAGCCAAGCCCAGCGCTCTGTTCTGTGGCACAGAGCCCAGGACACTCCAAAGCCCCCTTCTGTATCCTGGCTTTCCAGCTCCTAACTCCAGCCCAGCAGCATAAAAAGTGAGGCTCCCAGAGCTTCTGTGCTCTGTATTATCCTAGGTGGTCAGCAAGAAGGGAATCCTCCAGCTGCACATGCAGGGGGCTTGAAATTTGGGGACCTCTAACCATCAGCTGGCCTGAAGAGCATACAGACCTGTGCCATGCGTGTTCTGTAAGTGCAGAGTAAATCTACATGGGGCCACTGCCAGTCTGCCCCTAGCTCACCCTCTGTCAAAATTCTAGTTTCATTGCTCAAGCCTCAAATCAGAACCAAGACTTATGAAGAACTGCTCTCTGAGGTGCTTCTTCCCAAGTCTGTAATGGCAACAGCCTCATCCTCCTGCTTGACACCAGGCAGAGACAGATGCTGTTTGGATGGAAATGAGAGGAGCAGTCCTGTTGCTACCAGGATGGGGCCTGGGACACTGGATCATTCCTGCCTGGTCTTCTGTCAGGAGTGCTGAGAAATGGGCCTTGCTCTCTGCAGGCAGTTCAGGGGATTTCTTCTTGTCAAGTGCTCTCTTCTGCAAACCACCTTCTGTTCACAAACTGTAAACTTTGGGTCTTCAACTCCTTCCAACTCTACTCATTTTAAGCTTTGCCAGGGCCAGCCAGAGCTTTAGAGGTTTAAACACAAACTCCTGAACTGCCCTTTACATTGATTGTCAGAAAGGAAATAAAACTGTGATTTGGAAAAAAGTTAATGGAAACTAACCTATTTGCAAAAAGTATCTTGCTTTTGACAGGTCAGCATTTTGCAGTGGCAACACATTCTGTCCTCAAATTCCTGAACGATCAGCTCCAATCAGGTCTCTGTTCTGGTTCAGCGATGGCAAAGAGATCATCCAGTCAGCAAATCCAGTTTTGTAAATGTTCTTTTCTCAAGCTGTGAGATTCTACTTTGTGAAGGGTCTCGCCACTACCTTGAAGTTCAGTTTGCATTTCAAATTTCCCTTTGTTGAAGATAAAATCACAGGATGCTGAGAAAGAGGAACACCAGAGGCATACGTTTATGAGATCATTCATTCAAATGCAGCCAACAGCATGTGTTGATGGCATTTTTGGAAAGGATGGTTAAAATGACTACCTTAAGCCAAATAACAAGAAATCACAGTGTTTACATGCTCCCTCCTCCATTCTGCAAATACAGAAGCAACATCTGTGGGTGTATGTCTCTTGGTTGAAAGTAAATTGGGACTGTAAGGTAGGAAATGACAGAACTAATAGGAATTTGCTGACCTTTAGCTCACGTGCTATGATTAAATTGGCATATGCCCAAATACCCAGTAGTTAGAGACACTTGCAGAACAGCTAAGAGGGATCTTCACCAGAAGGATCTCTTCAAATATTTAGAATCCCTGTGTGCAAGTTACCTCCAAGGTCTTACTTAGTTTACCATCTTACACATTCTTTTATCAGCTATGTTTATTTTCTATCCCACTATTGCAACTCTTAATGATGTGGCACAGACTGTATCCAGTTTCCTACCAGTAAATCCTTTTTTCCATAGGCTATTGTCAGTGTTCTCTGATTTTTTTTTAATGTAACCATTTTGAATTATGATACCAGACAGATGCTGTGATTTTGACACTGCAGTCCTTAGTGCTAAGATTGCCACCAAGAGCATGCATGCAGAGGTTCTCAGATTATGTTGGTTTGCACCAAATTGAGTGTCAGAATTATATGAAGTGTTTCCTCTTTCATAAAGGCCTATGGGTGATACTGTTGAATCAGCAAGATCCATCAGTACTAACATTTTAATCCTTTGTGTTTCAAGTGACCCATAAATTCAGATTAAACGATCATGATAGAAATTGGCCTCAGAAATGCTTGGTTCAAGGCACAGCAAAGTGTAATGGGACTTGTTTTTCAAGGCTATTTCTGGTTTTCACCCTTGCTTAGGAAATAAAAAGCTGATCGGAGGGGAGAGACAATGTATTCTAGAAATATCAAACAGGAATTTGGTACCATCAAACTTAACCTGGTTATCATTTAGATTTCTCTTCAAAGTGAGACTGAGTGCAAGCTGATCATAATGTAGATGAAGTCCCAACACTTTTCAGTCCATTTTTAAGCAACTTGGAACACTGTGACAACTGTAGAAAACCACTATGTGCCAAGGAAACTTGTTAAAACATGCATACTTTTGATCACTTGAGACAATAAATAAAGAGAATAACAAGCACCTAGACATGGAACTTTAGGTGAGTCAAGTTGATAATATATTTACTGACCTTATAGTGAACTTTACTGAACTGTGGACAGACAGGGTTACTTGGCACCATTTGTAAGATACAGTAGTGGCACAACTCTTGGTGGATCAGGCACTTCCAGGCCTACCTTTCAATCAGATCTGAAGAAAGCAGCTAAGAATGAGGATTCTCTTTCTTTGGCCTTTTGTACAGACATAAGCTTTGTTCTGAGCTTCATGGTTACTCTTGGGTGTGTTTGCCAAGCTCTGTGACACAGGGATTTACCACAAACCTCTTTACAGGTCACTCAGGACTCTCTAAAGTACGTTGCATGTGGGCAGCTTATTGCTTAAATTTTAGGTGACTCATGCAAATAAAACTGAATAATAACAGTATCCCTTGAACTCAATAAACATGGAGGACTTTCAGATACAGTTAAAATGGTGCACAAGCCAAAAGTATTATTAAAACTGATTCATCTAAGGACTGTTTTAGCCTGAGAAGCTTGCAGCTGGTTTATGTCAAGGTTAGAGTGGCTGCAACATCCTGATGAAACCAATTTAAGCCTCCCTTATTCATTTTTCTACTGTGTTATACCTGTCATCAGTGTATAGACCCAGAGCTAACCTCAAGGATATCTTTGAAAAATAAAGGTAAACTTGATTTTATAGGTTTCGGTTAAACAGTTAAAAACCCCTGTAAAATGTCAGGGGCTATCTAGATCTTCAGCTCAATGTAAATTCAGAGGATTGTCATAGAAACAAGTGCCTATTTTTTATACTGGAAGAAACTAATGAATTACAGCAGTGAGTTAAATAATTTAGAAGATGAGTATGGGTGGCTGCTTAACTCTCAAGCAGCAAGTTTTTTCTATTTATAGGACAGTTTCCTTTTTTTCCCTCTTTATATAAATTTTAATAATTTACTTATTCACTAATAAAGTATTCCATGAGTTCATTAAGCACAGTGCCCTGCTCTACACCAACCCATTGAAAATGTGAGTTTGGGAGACTCGCTTCTGAGGACAAATGAAGAGGGTGCATGAAGCAGATGATCAGTTTGAGGGCAGAGGCAGTGATGTTGGCATGATGGCATGCATGAACAGTTCTGTGACCAATTTATCAAATGTAGTGTGATGACACAGTTGCTTGACTGACAATTCCATTGCAGAGTCTGAGATGACACTACAAAATTATCCCTATGCCTAGAAATAAAAGGGCAAGTTGAATATTGATCCAGTTAAATAGTTCCAGGAAGGGAATAGTTCACTGGGAGAAAGAGCAGTTGCAATGCAGAGGATCCCATTTGAATGAGGCAATGTGTTACTGGGTGCATGATGTTTGAGCTGAAAGTAGGACATGGGCAAAATCTCTCATCATGTTTGAAAGGGGCACATAAAGACACACTGTCAGGGCCAGGTGTTTAGACAAGCAGCAAGGTCCCAAAGGCAATGACAATTCTGGGGACCAGCAAGTTTCCCAAATCTATTCATTTCAGTAGTGGTTGATTAAAAAAAACTAACACCCCCCC
>JAOXXN010000446.1:35955765-35971627 GCA_026770055.1 Myrmophylax atrothorax | reverse complement strand
TTCATCCAAGATTGTTCTAATTAGCAACAGGAGACTGAAACCACACTAGAAAATAGCTGAAACATAAGCTTAAAGCATTTTGGAAAAGAAGACGAAATTCCTCAATGTGCTTCCTTGTTTAAGACTGAAAATGGAATAGCTCATTTATGCCACAAATGTGTGTTTGTGGCAAAAGTTTGTGTAGTGTGTTCTCTCAGAATGGTGGAAAACTTCAGGATTTAATCAGAGGATCAACTGCATTTAGAGTTTTTTGGCTGATTTTATTGAAACTTCTAACTGTGTTAAGCACGGGGAAACAGAAAAATAACTGACAAGAGCCAGTGTCGTGGAAGGAACTGTATTAGCAAGTTCTAACTTGTTAGTGGAATAGGAGACCCTACTGTGCTCTTCTGCTGTAACAGAGAGCTGAAAAGTTGTCATAACTTGAATGTGCTTTAATATGCTAGAAGTATAAAGCATGTAGTCAGATGTTTCATTTGATAAACCACCAGTGCGTTTCTCATTGTCCATTTCGTTGGTGGGAAAAATAACAAATATATATGTGGACAGGAGAAGTAACAACCCTGATACAGCTGTATTCAAACTTGGAAGTGCTGACAGTAAGTGAATTCACATGTATTCTTAGCACTTTCTTGTCTTTATCAGTCATCAGGCCCATCATTCACGATGAAAAGACATTCTTAAAAAGTGAAGTAATGCAAAACATGTGAGACCCAGAGGGCTTTAAAGGAGCATAGGTGGTCTGCTCACCTTCCCTGCACCACTTACCTCTCTGTTTGTTTGTTCAGAATGTTGGAGGAAGTTTCTGTTTTCTGGGGACATGACAGAGCAGACACACAGCTAGCACTTACACAGGGCTGACAGGGCTGCAAAAGTCAGGAAAGAGTATGTCAGGAAGAAGATGGTACATGGCCTGTGAGAAAGAGAGCAACAATGTAGCTGAATGACACACTTGAGTTGAATTTGTTATTTTTTCACTGGGATTACAGACAAAGAGTTCTGTATGCTTACAGTCTCTATGAATTTCTGTAAAACTATCTATACAGAGTTAGTTCTAATGAGCTTAAAACTTCACTCCAGTGTTATGATATTTAAATAACCATTAAAATTTATTCCAAAAATAAACAAGGGTTTGTTTTTATATTTCTCTCCATGTTATAATCATTCCTACAGTTTTGTTCTGTCTGTATGCATATATTGATTGAGATAGGAATAATCAAATGCAACCTAACAATGAAAGACAGACAAATCTTTTACTCTTGTATTAATTTCTAATTTCACTTCCACATTGATGGGACAGTTATTAGAGTTATTAGACTAAAGGTACTTTACTAAACAGAACCGTAAGAAATATATGAAAATGATATACAATAACATTGAGGTTTCACTGTGATGGCACCAGAAAAAAGGAATAACATAGTTGTCCATAAATCCTTAATTCCACCTCTTCATATCCATACAGTACCAATAATTAGAAGCTGATGGATGTTTTTTTCCCGCAGGACTTCTACTTCGTTCAGCACGGTGTATCATTACATTTGTCAGTGACTTCTCTAAAAATCTCATTAGATCCTTGCTGGCCTTGAAAGACCTGAAACTATTGAAAAGAAGCTTATTTTTCCTGATTTTTCACAGCAGCACCCTGCAAAACCCTTTGTGAGCTGGGCTTCTGAAGCTCAGGGTGGGGTCAAAACCTTTGTTGGAGCCTTCAATTTACATCTAATTAAGTCTATGAATAAGCAACCCTTGCCTTTTGCCTGCCATAAATGCCATGCTCTTTAAGGCTTTCAATTGTCACAAATTCGCTACCGAAACTAGTGCTGAGCTATGAATATCTTCTTCCATAAAGCATACATCCCAGCATCTCCTGGCAGAATGGATATAGCAGGTTGCAGCACTGACTAGAGCTGCTATGCTCAAAGACATTGTCAGCACTAACCTTTTCCCGTTGGTGGGGCCTCCTTTCTGCTGCTTCTTTCCTCTGATAATTTAGCAGCAGTGCTGGAATTATTTATATTAGGATTTTATACTCATGTGTATCATAAAGTAAATGTGCGACTCATTTATATGCAAATTTAGAGACAAAGTCAATATTATACTTCTTCCATCCTTGTTCCTGATTGGAAAGCTAATTGTAAGGATTCAGCACTAATAAAACTAGTACAACTCTCAGTGCTTGCTTTCAGTTCTTAATATTTTTAACAGTCCTGAAATATCTGTTGTTGCATGAGAGTCTCAGCTGCTGCAGTGACGATACTTAAAGACTGCAGATGTTTTCATTACAGAAAAAAGAAGCAACGAAAATGTCACGCAGTTCAGCTTTGAGGGAAAGATTTCAAAAATACTGATTCAAAATGTTGACAGCACGAAACATTCAAAGAGAGCCAGAAATCCATTAATACTTTTGGATTGACATTTTATTTAAAAGCCAGTTTTGGGGTTTGGGGATCTGCCTCATGTGTTATAAGAATGCTTGATACATGACCTTTTGTTGTGAAAAATAAAGTACTATAAAGCAGAAGAGAAAAATTAATTGAAAGACAACCATAAAAAGAACTTGCAAATGTTACTGCAAGTCAGGAAAAGAATTTGTCCTAGAAGAACAGGGGAAAAAAACCCCAAACCTTTTATCACATTACTTAGGAGGCAAGATTTGTATTGCTTTGACATCTGGTCTAGGGCCACACTGATTTCAGTCCCAAAAGAACTCCTTTGTGAAGCTATTGGGACAGGAGCTACAGTCTGGTAGGCAGCTCATTTTGAAAATGGCAAGCAGATTTTTGTTCATTGCTCTTGAATTTGTCATATTTTCATTCTATTCGGTATCACCAAACAAAATGATAAGTCACAACTACCTATATCCTACATTTAACTTTCTGTCATAAAGCTGAAGACAGTGTAAGTAAAGTCACCTTGACAGATATCAGATGCCCATATATTCCTTATTAAATGATCTGATTTTTTCCTGATCCCTAATTTGCCATCCAGCCAAGAACATATTTTGCAGCTTAGTGCTGTCAGACAAGAGCATCATGATGACCTCATGTTCTTTCATTTTGTCACTGACCTTATACCAGAATCTTGTGGATACTTTTATACCTGAGAGCTCAAATATTCTTAAGATATCTGCTTTCTGATTGCATGAGCAGATAAAACACATGGAAAAAACAGAGAGAAGAAATCTCTAATTTGTACAGTCACCTAGCCAAAACTGGCTGTTGTATAATCTGAGGCAATCTCACCTTCTGAAAGAAAAATCTTTAAGGATTGCCACAGCTAATCTTCTGGCAGCACCGTTAGAAGCACAGGGACTGCATCCATCCATCCGTCTGCAGCTGACAGGGTTAAGTCAAGGCCCTCTTTTCGGAAGATCCCTGGAATTCAGTAGCTCCATAAAGAAACTATTTTGGCAAACAAAACCTAAAGAAAAAGCAGTGATCTGGAGGGATCAAATCTGGCATGATCATGCCAAAAGAAGCAAATTTAGAGATAATGTCCAAAGCTAAGATTAATTAGTAGAAAGGAACATTTGTCTGACCCAAATGGCAAATAAATTAGATTGGACTGACATACTGTAACACAGATGTGTAATTATCGTGTTGTCTGAAAAAAAGGAAAGAAAATTGCTAGAAACATCAACTTTTCTGATAGCAAAAATGATGAAAAATAAACATGCATGACATTACCTCTACAAAATCTTATTAACATTCTGTGTACTCTCAGCTCTGAGGGTGTTCATGCAAAGACAACAGTGGGGCTGGCCTTTGCATTACCATCATTTTTAAAATGGCATTTTCAGGCCAGAGCATGCATAGCAACATGGTTCTCCTTTTTCATGTATTGCATATGATAGAATCAGAACCAGTTAACTCTTCTGCCGTGTATTTATTTCGTAATAAATACTCCTCTCCCTGTAATACTCAGTGACAGTCAGGGAATGTCCTCTTTGATACGCATTTATTGACGTCTCGCAGAAACACGGTACTGTTTGTATGGCACAGTCAGAGCGTCAGTGGGAAGGGCATGGACTTCTCCTGTGAGCAATTTTTCTTCTCTGCATCCTCACAGACAGAACTTGTCAAAGGCTGTTGCCAGAGCAACTGAAACCTCTCACAAAATAGCATTTCTGATGTGAGACAGCTGTGGCCCTGTGAGATAGAAAAACAACTATATTTAAATGGCTAGTGTTGAAGTAACTGGTTATGAAAATGCCATACTATGATCAACAGTAGTAAGAAATTACAGTTTCATGGTTGGTGGGGTCACCTCTTGTAATGCTGCTTTCCTGATAAATAGAAAAATAATCTACAAGACAGTGTTTATGAGGAGGCCTTTAGGATAAATTCAGCCCTTTTCTTCCTGGATGAAAAAAAGCTGTTGCTATTGCAAGCCTAATGACTCAGCTATGGGACAAGTTCAAAGGACTGACTGAAAAGCATCACGGATTCCTCATCAGTTCCCTATGCATCTGCCCAGGGAGCAAGAAGGGGCAGGAAACCAAGCTGTGAAGAGCCTGAAGAACAGCAAGAGAAAAGAGGCTTTTGGGTCTTGAAATTGAAGATTATGAATGTGCTTTACTGCTTTTCTATAGATGCTAAAAATAACACTTCCATGCATGTTTCTTTTCCTGTTTGACTTAGCATGCAGAGCAGCTCTTCAGTGAGGAAGCAACTCTCTTTCAGTCTTTAGCTAGAGAAGACACATTTAGGCTTATCAAATTTTTTTTTAAAGTGACTGCAGATTATCTGAAAACAGAAAGTCCCTTATTCATAATAAATCCATCTTTCACCCAATCACAGATTTATTTATTCTGTCTTTATTTTTTTTTTAATTTGGGCTCAGTTTCAATCTGGGATTGGCGAAGATGTTTTTTAACAGAAGGTTAGGGAGAAAGTACATATATAAGCTGAGTTACAACATACACGGCAAGTTAAGTGGCATTGAGTTACTTGAGCAAGCTGTTTTCCATCCTCAGATGGCACAGCTTCCCCATATTTCTTATGCTGCAAGACATATGAAGGTATAAAGGCAGCTACTGGCAGTGGCTACTTTAATACATTACATTCAGAAAAATGGGGTATATTGGAAAGTGGCTGTGAGTGAAGAGGATTTCCAAGGCAACAAATGCAATTTCTCAGGTTTCTCGGAGTTGGAGACAGTGATAAAGAAAAGCTGTGTTGCTTCCAAATGTCACTGCCACCAATAGCCTCCTTCAGCTCTGATATTGAAGAACATGCAGGAAGGAGTGGTAGGATGGGAAGAGGAACATTGACTTTTGCATTTATTGTGCTCACTGGGGATATCAGACTGCAGGGTGCTGAGCTTGCTGCCCATTATTAGACAAGCCATGCTGATTTCAGGGACCCTAATAATTTATTTAATTCCAGCCCCACAGATTGTGCTGGATTAGGCTGACATTGTTGAGTATTTTGCATAATCAGTTTCAGAGCTCTCTCCCCGTGTACTGTCCTTCAGAAGAAATAACTGGCATGATACTTATTTCAGATGTGTTCAGCTTTGGTTATGTTTGACACCAGCTGCCACAACAGTTATGGCATCTGGAGAAAAGTACATCTACTCTTTATAGGAATATCTGCAGGGTTGTTTTTTTAAGAGTTTAGGACTGTGTTATATTATCATTTGTTAAACTAACTGAAAAGTACCTTCCTATTTTTCTTCTTCACATTTTGCAGTCATCAGTACTTGGAGGCATAACTAGAAGTATAGAGAAATGGGGTTTAGTGTCACAGCTGTGTTAATCAGGACTCAGTCCATCAAAGTTAACTGATTATATCAGACTCAAACTGAATAAGCATTGTTGACTCAGAGGAGTCAGTACAATACTTTGAAAATCATGTTGGCAAGAGCTCCTGGGAACTTTAATATCTGTCAGATTAGTTCATCTAACCCATATTCTGTGCTTTCCACTTTATGTCATTGTTTCCTATTTTCTCTCCTTCCTGTAAGTGGAAATTTTTTGTTTCCTTTAACATACAAGATTATCCATATTTGAATTGCCTGCATAAGGTGTACCTTTCCTGATACCCCACTTACCTTCTTCAAGAATTAGGAAAAGAAATGTAGTTCACTGCAAGACATTGAAAGAGAGTGCTCCAACATGGTAATTTCTTTATGGGGTTGCAAGCCATTTCCATTTGAATCAACTTAATCGTATATAGTTTCTAAGTTTTTTTAAAAATCACTGTTTGGACACAAATGTAAGTACAGAACAGACTGCATTTCAAAATATCTGGAATCTAGCTATGAATACTTTTCTATATAATGTTTCAGCTGTCCAGCTTTCAAGTGCCCCAGCGCTGGAGCACTTAAATTAGACCATGTGTATTCACTAAACTAATAATTACTAGGCATTTATTTCAAGAATCTTTGTGTCATGAACATGGTTTCTATACTGATTGCTTTTAAAGACTGGAACTTTGATCACTTTATTGCTTGTTATATGATACTATTTAAAACATCAAAACATCAGACAGTTATTACATAAAGTAAAGGAGACATTGTTTATCTTCATTTTCTCATTTGTCCACTTTAACAAATAAAAGTCTATCCACTGTTAATCAGCTTGCATACACTGAAAAAATAATTTAATTGCAGAAATAACTTCTCCTATCAAGAAGTTTGTTTTTGCTGATGTTTTTTTTCGCTCTTGTCTCCATAATGCCTTAGCTAAAACACAACAATGTAACGATGTGAAGGCACCTTTTAAATTACAAAAAAGTATGTCAGCCCTTTGACCTCATCCTTTCTGTGGATCCAGTGCAGCTATTTACTCACATAGCATTTCCTTACCTCAGACAGGATGATTCAGACTTCCACATATGCAAAGGCCAGAAATGAGAATGCTCCACTGGCATTTCATAAGTCTTCATTATCAAAGGGGAGATATGCATATCTGCTAAGCCAGTTCTGAGAACAAATGCCGAGGCAAGAAGAAGGAATTTCCACAGCCTGAATGGAAACCTTGTGTGTCTACCAAATATCTTGAGATAAAGTCCAGAAGTACCTTTGATAACGTCACAGAATTAAATGGGAATTTGACTATTGACTGAAGTGCAAACATGGTTTTGCTTCTGTGTTAATAAGCTGAGCCAGTGTGCAATCTGATAGATGTCAGGGAGATCAAGGTCCTCCACAAAAGGCCCTTTGAACTGTTTCCTCTATCTTCAAGAGCTCCTTCAGACACCCTGACTGGATAGAGAGGGGAGAAAATGCAGGCTCTCTTCATTTCCCACATTTTTGTCATAATAGTGTTGAAATAAAGGATCTTCTTTTTCAGGCCCTTAGTTATGAAAATTCTTTATACCCTTTTCCCTGTTCTTTCATGATTCACCTTCCTTTGCCCTAAAATTTTCTTTCCACTTTAAAATCACTTTGACAATTGGGATGTGAACATGGCCCAAAGCTTTTACTTCCCCAGCAGGTCTTGAAGTTCTGTTTGCAGTTATTGAGTGTTTTACTTTAAACAGAATATATGCAAGCATTGTAATATTTTCTGTCTTTGAAATACAAGAGAACTTTTTTGTGAGATCTTAATCATAAATTGGTTTCTTGGACATGAATATTCACTTGGCATTAAGCAACAGTAAAGGACTTGTCTTTCACTCAGGCTGCTTTAGAATATTTCAAAGGCTACAGGAAATATTCTTTCTATGATTTACACACTATCTAATTGTGCTGCAGTATTTCCAAAACAAAATTGAAGGATGTTCTTTTGTGGGTAGCTAGGAACAAAAATATCTTGTTTAACTTTTGAGCTATGTACACTTTCTTGGCAAAGATTAATTTGAGAGATGGAGAAAAGATAGCTATTTTGCTCCAAGGAAGGGTTTTACTGTGGCAGATTGAATTTTGTTACTAGTACACACTTTCCATAGATTGGGTTGAATTATAAGAAGCAAATCTGGGAGAGCTGACATTTGTTTGGCTATTTCCCAGACTGTTGGTTTGACAGTTTTTTGGTAAGTCTTGGTCACACAAGGCATCCTAGTGTTTGTCCAATACTTCTCTTTGGAAAGGAAGGCAGTCTTGAGGTCTAATAAAACTCAGCATGGAAAAGGTGAGTAGTGAAGAAGAAAGACTTTTGTTGACCCCTAGCTTCTCCTGACTTGTATGCTGGGCTTTTTTCTCTTTTCTACTACTCCTGCAGCCCTGGGAATGGGAACAGAAACAAGACTCTTTCTAGAACTCTGATGAAAGGAAAAAGATAATCTAAAACAATGCTTCTATCAGACCAGTCTCAACTCAAGTGCAAACCCTGGCAGGGAGGAGCACTGGAGTGCCAAGGGAAGGGAGATTTCCATACGACGTCGTATTAGGAGAGTTGGGGGTATCTGAAATTAACTGGCATTTGTATGCTTCAAGAGGCTGGAGTAAATGTATTTTATAACAATTCATTCTATTTTTTGAGTAGCTTTCAAGATGCAGTTTTGTTGTCACTAGATCCACAACTGTGGGATGTGGTTCTGGTTTTTTAATATTTTTTGAAAGAATCTAGTAATACCTAGATTCTTCCAAATGGATACTTTCTTTCCACTTTATTGTGGACCCTGAATGTGGCAGCTGAATTTTGATGTTAGAATTCATATAATAGAAGTCATGCTGTATCTTCTCTGCTTATGTTTACTTGGGGGGGAGGTTGTGGGGTTTTTTGTGTGGTTTTTTTGGTGTTTTTTTTGTTTGGTTTGGTTTTGTTTTTACTTTCCTGCTGCCATTTAAAATACAGTATTATTATTAGTTTCTGAGATCTTTTGGAGAGTTTATATGTTGCCCTGAAGTACAAGTTTACTTAAAAGTAAAGACAAAAAGTGACATACTGTAAATGTTCACAAATTTACACTAAGACTTTTCATGGATAATTTTTGCATTAAAATTCCATCACTTCCTAGTATCCGTGCATCAGTTACACCAGCAAATCAAACTGAGATGGAGTTCCTGTTCTAATGACCTCTCTGATCCCTGATGATGGTGAGTACATCCTGCCCGGATATGCACAGCTAACCTCCACCTCCTGACAGGCACACCTGTCTCCACATGTGCATCAGTGAATCATGCTGTCATCAGAATTACTGTCATTCTTAAAGGAGTTTGTTTCTTTGCCCCAGCCACTCTTCCCAGTCCCCAATATGTGACATTTGAAAGGACATTTCTACAGACCTGTGGGCTCTCTATATGCCCCTTTGGAAACATGCCCCACCTCAGCGTTTGCAAAGCACTTTCTACAAAAGCTGGTATCGATTTACCCATGAACACGGCTGGAGCCACAGCAGCAAGCTGGCACTTGCTTTCAATTCTCATGTATTGGACTTGGCCGGAAAGTGGCTGGGTTTTTTTCCTCAAAAGCTGTAGATGCTTTAAACACATCTAAGTGAAATACTGGCAGTCTCTGGAACTCTAATGCTGCTGGGTTGTGTCCATTGCATGTGCACATAAACTACAAGAAAATATGGAAAACATAATAAAGGAATACATAACCTTTTGGACATGTAACATGCAATAGTTGTGACTTAAAATGAACCTTGTGAAGCAGAATTGCTGATAAGTTTTTGTGCCTGAATGGTTAAGGAAGACTCATTTTCCTTCCTCTTGTCTCCTTTTGGCTCTGATTAGGAAAACAGACCATATTTGAAACAAAGTGTGGCAGTTACAACTGAAATGTGAGTTTGTGCTGACAAACACACTTAAAAAAGGTGTCAAATTGTGTTTACACTTATTTAACTGCAAATTTCTGTCTATAGAAGAATTTCAATGTTTTCAGTCAAGGTCTGGTTTTCTAGCCTAGACAAGCTGGAAACATTGCCCTCTCCAAAACAAACATTTTTTTTCTAAGTTTTACCTACCTTTAAGAATTTCCAAATAAGCAGCTATTTGTCCTATTTCTGGTTTCAATCAAACCCCAAACCAACATATTTATATTTCATAATGTTGTAACTGAAGATACTAAATTTTCTTTGTCTTTAAGTTGAACACCCCATACTAATCTTAAGTTGCAGGGATACAAACCAGAACTGGAGGACCCTGGAATTGCTGATGCCTGTGTAAATCAAAATTGGCAAGGTCTGCAGAGGTCCAGCTTTTGGGTTTGCTCCAAAACTATTAATATTGCAAAACAAACTTCTTAGCTAGGAATCCTAAAGATGCTCAAAGAATTAAACATTTAGAGGCTGTGCAAATATTTACTTATGATTATTATTGTGGTACTTTCAGATCCAGACCTCCAAACACTTAATAGATGTACTTAACTTTAGTGGGAGTACTTCCACTGAGTTAGTAAAAATATTCATATGCTTAAAGTTAGACACAGATGAGTTTGCTGGGCTGGAATTTTATATTTTATATGATTGGTATACAATTCACCTTCCAACTGTGGCTTTAAAGTTCGTTTCATAATGGAACTCCTGGGGAAACAAGCTTAGAAATAATTTATGGTCCTGGAAAAATTCTGAGTTCATAAATAATATGATAGAGAATATTTTCAAACTTTGGAATAACTTTTCCATTGAAGCAGGTTTAAAGGCTGCTTAAAAGAAACATAAAGCTTGATTTAAGCACTGGAATATACTGCCAGAGGGAAGGGAGTACACATTTAGATTTTCATTAAATAGGTTTTGCTGAATTATCTTATTTACTGCAATCCCATTTGCATTTGCAAAGGGCTTATTGTACAAATCACAATAAAAGAAAGGACAATTCATGTCCAAGGTGGATTTTCATGTCCTGTGAAAATGTGTGATACATTTCTTGAATCTGAAATGTGGATGTTCTCACATGCTATACAAGTAAAAGAATTCAGTATGCTCGAGTCCAAATGATCCTTGCTTTTATTAGTAACACTAAAACAAAGTCTGTAAAACTCCACCAGGTCACAGTGCCACCTGCTTTGATAGCAATGGCCAAATGTGGTGCAGAGCAGCAGGACCCAGCACACCTCTCAACCAAAACAAAACACTGCTCATAAAACTGTGGGGAACAGGAGAGAGTGAGGGGGACATAATCCCTCACTGTGCTGTATGCGAGAGCAGGATCTCATCTAGAGCTTGCAATGCAGTGCTGAAAGCTGAGGAGGTACCTGAGCAAAAGGACAGGAAAATGACAGCAAAGCCCTCTTTTATAGGACAGAGAATTACAGGCCAGTTGAGAGGGAGAGCAAAGCACTCGGCTGTAAAACTATTTGGGAAGACAGGATGTGGTACTAACACTAAGTCATCTTTTTGGATAAGGTTGGTTGCTTTTTTTGTTGGTTTTTTTTTTTCTCAGATGATTTCTAGCTTTAGGCCACAATTAAATTTACACTTTAAGGCCTTTTCTATGAGGCCAGATGGAACACCCTTGTCTAGTTCCACACAGTACTAACAAACCTGAAAGCTTGCACCCTGGAAACATTTTTTGCCCACTTGAGGAAGTACTTGTAGACAAGCCATAAAATGTAAGAAGACAAAAAAACTAGCAGGTTTTTAGAAAGGCAGAAATGCAAAAAACTTTAAGACCAAAGAAGATATTCTCCATAGGTTTCATTAAATAATCCTGGGAATACTGCATAAAAAAGATGATAATTTTCCACCATATCATCTGAGACTGCATGATAAGGACCGCTGGCACATGCAACCTAATAAAAACAGCAGAGGTGTTTTAATGCACCCAAACCCTTGTGTTTAGGAGGAAAGGTTTTCTAACATAAGATTCAGAACAAATACAAGTGCCAGATGGTATAAACAGAATAAAATTTCTCTGTTTGTCTAGGGAAGAACTGCCTGCGCAATATAATAAGGCGACCATAAAACTTTTCCTTGAGGACTTCTTTCAAAGCTCAAGAACCACTCTGAGGTCAGAAGGAATAAGTTTAAAGGGGGTTAAATGCCATACAGTGCTTAGGAAATTACAGACAGTGCAGTCTAAATTAAACCAAACACTTCTCCAGTCTCTGGGGTGCCACTAAATGGTGTGAAGATTATTTAAAGCTACCTTGCTTGTCAAAATGCCAAATGTTGTGCAGCTAGTTTCTTATACTGTGAGCATATTTCTCGATCACAT
The DNA here is from genome assembly GCA_026770055.1 of Myrmophylax atrothorax. Lineage (NCBI taxonomy): Eukaryota > Metazoa > Chordata > Aves > Passeriformes > Thamnophilidae > Myrmophylax > Myrmophylax atrothorax. Next base: position 35,959,579 of record JAOXXN010000446.1, on the reverse strand, counting down.
ATTTGAGAGACAAAGGAACTGAACTCTACATTGACACAGATCTACTGAATAAGCTCCTACCTTACCCCAAGCCATTTCACCCATGGGATGCAAACTTTCTCATGAATCTGCTCTAAACTTAGTCACTTGGTTCACCAAATCTCTGCACGCTGCATTCAGGACCTTTCTTCCTAGGAGAGAATGAGTAATGTAGTTCTCTAGGATCTATGAAACTGAAATCTAAACATTGTTTCTCTTTTAGTAAACGTGTCCATCTTTTATCAGTAACTTTATGACTCGCATAACAGAGTTTGTAGGATTTACCAGCTTTCTATCTAACATACATATATATATACATATACATATATATGTATTCACAAGTACTTTGTAGTACCCACTACGTAATAAATTATTACTGGAAGATACTTATTTCCCTCTCTTGAGGTGATGTACAGTTAAAGAGCTGTCACTTTATATCAGCTCTGCCTACATTCATGATTTGATCCACATTCACACCTTTTCTGTTGTCATTGGTTAACTGTCATTTCAAGTGTAATGCCAGTGAAATCTGTAGAGTTCTATCATTGGTAAAGTCATCTCAACAATCTTTTGTTGCAGTGAAATCTCACACACGAGGGGGCAAATATATTTTTTTTACCCTATTTCAGCAATCAGTGCAATAGAACTGGATGTGCAGAATGAAACCCTGCAGAGTGCCCAGCCCCAGCATCCTGTGTTTCACAGGCAGCACTAGCGTCAGCCCACTGACTGAATGTTCATTAGCAGTTCAAAGGCATTAGATGTGCTCTTGGAGAGTCTCCTACCTAAGCTAAATCCAGAAGGATGCCATTTTGCATACTCTGTAGCTTCTCCATGCTGCAAACCCAAGCACTCAAGCAGGCACTGTGAGGAGATTCATTTCACAAGTGCACTCCTGATTGGCACTGAAATGCCAAAGCAAATGAACCTCAATGTTCAGAGAAGCAAGAGACCAGGATTAACCACTCAGACCTGTGTGAGCTGATTGTACCTAGAGGTACAGTGATTCCACTTGGGGGCCCTGACCTCATTAACTCACTACTCTCATTACTGCTCATTCTTTAACTAGTTTTTCCTTTCTTCTCTCAGCAATCTGTGTGCTGCCATGGGGTCTGGGCTGACATGCCCTTAAGCAACTACTGAATGGCTATTTCTGCCAAAATGCACTTCTATTCAATGTGTAGGTAGAAGAATCAGATTCTAAGGGAGACATCACTGATGTTTCTCTTCCGTGGGAGTGTGTGATCCAGTCACCAGCTGAACCCAGATCTGGCTTCAACTTTTATCTTTAAACACAAAACCACCTATCTTTTTAATACAAGTAAAGTGAATTGTGAGCAATCATAGACATGCCCAATATACTTACTGCAGGCCTGTAATTCAACTTTTACTTTTCAGTTACCACAAAATTCACAAGAGATGAAGTTATGGACAACAATTACAAAACAAATTAGTAGCTTCTTAACAAATTATTCCTGCCTTTATTAAACCTTGAGATGCCAGAATAGTATCACTTTCCTTTGTTTCTATTTGCTTCAAGATGTTTGAAAGGTTATTATGTTACACACTATAGAAAAGCAGAGCTTGCAGAGGGAGGCAACATTTTACACTAGAGTAGCTGATTATTTTACATTAGACCATAGAGGAAAAAAAGGATAACCTTTGGAATCAGAGTGTCTTTTCCAGGTCACTACAAGCATTGTTTTGAGCTCTGCTCTTTGTTTTCCATGGCATTACAGCATTTTTACAGAAGCAGAAAAGACTTGGTGAAATTCTTAGTAATGGGTACTTAATTTGAGCCACCATAGATATTGCTTAGTGTCCTTATTTTCAGCAAAAGACAAATATTGATGATTCTGCTAAGATTTTCATTACCTCAGGCTGCACTGAGTACTGATTCAGGTGCTCAATTCCACCGAAGAACCCAGGAAAAATTAAAATCATCTCAAGGCTGTGACAATATAAAAGGTTAACGCAAACCTTGTGAGTGACAGACCAATGCATGAATAAGAGTAAATGGAGATGTATTAATCCTCAGCAAAACAGATTAGTTTCAGGTGATCTTACCTTAAAGAAGCCATGACTAGTAGAAAAACATAGGTCAGAGCAAGACATGATTTTTTTTAATGTGCACAGTGATGTCTGCATGTACGTGACTTTCTGAAGAAGCTGCAGAGAAGTAAGGTAAAGAACATGAGGAAGAGGAAGGAGGAGGAAAGCAAAGGTGGAGATTAAGGAGTATCCTCCTATACCAGTGAGATCAGATGCATGTTTCCTGATTAAAGATTTAAAAATCCCTGCTGCTGACTATGGTAAAAGGCTACAATATGATTCTAATTTGTTAGGAGATACAAATAACAGTGTAGACAGATCACCAGTAATGCAACTAAATCATGGGTGGAAAACAACTGTAAAAAGAACGTGTCTTACAAGCTAACACACGGGGGGAAAATAATCTGAAACATATGGAAATAATATTAGAAATGGAAAAGGACTATTTGTAGGGAAACAGTAATGCTGAAAGGAGTTCTGCAATAAAGAGAAGAGAGATTCTCTGTGTCACCAGAAACTTGATATAATTACTTACAAGAATAGACACTGTAAAAGGAGAATAGAGTGACAGAAAAGTGGAGAGAGCCTGATGAAAGATTGTTATCTTCACAGCCTTCACAAGGTATCCTTAGGGGGAAGATCTGCTGATCTGTCTATCAAAGAAAGAAGGGATATAAGAGGCCTAAAGAGGTGAAGGACTAGAAAACTCTAAGGCTAACCTATCTTACCTTACTGATAGGAGTAGCCTTTTGAAATCAACAAGACAAACGCTGTGACCAAGCCAGATGCAGTTAGACCTTCAAAAAGTATTTGTGTGTAAAACTTAGATTTCCTCAGGCGATGTGCTCCACTGAGCCGCTGGACTGGGACTCAGAAATACTACTGATAATATGTACAACTCCCTGGCTACAAAATCTTGAACATGCTCTTTTCTCTGCATACTTCCATTGCTTTTCTTTCTTATTTATTTAGTTGGGAAACACTTTAAGGCAAAAACTTATTCTCTCTGTACAAACACACTTGGCCAAGGGCATATTTTTGAAGTGAGTTTCTAGGTACAGTTATCACACATCCATATACATTCAATATAACCTTTTAAACACATATTCACTGTACAGGTTATTTACCTTCACATCATCAGTTAGATCTAAACTCCATTCCTGTTACTCTGGGGTTCTTTGTTTTAGCCATATGAATACATTTTGAGAAAGGTTATATTCATTTGAGAAGATGTTTGGATTAGCTGGATTTGAATAAAACATTGAAACTTCTGTACATGGCCACAGCTGTAGTTTTCCACTATAATGTTGTCTAGTATTGTATTATCAGTTCCCTGTTAGTATGTTAGTACTAGTGAACTATAACAAATGCAAACTTTCGCAGGAAGTTTATAAAGTTCAGGATTTAATTACTAATGTCCCTAAAATATTCCGTTGATGCAATTCAATTAATTTTTTTAAACCAGAATTACCACATGGCCTTGGACAGCTGTGGTTAGCACTGAGCAACACAAAATACTGAATCCTGAAGCAAAAGACTGCTTTGTCAGCCAAATGCATGAAGTATGAATTCCCAAACAGCCTCAACAATGTATGAGATAATGGGAGATAAATCTTTCAGAACAGCAAGTTGACATATCTGTAGACTAGCGTGTGTGTTCTAAGCATTGTGAAAGGAAATTGTTCCTTCAAAAGCCTATGTTTTGGTCTTAAAGCACCATTTATGACATGAAATCTTTCTGCAC
>JAOXXN010000446.1:35939905-35955732 GCA_026770055.1 Myrmophylax atrothorax | reverse complement strand
TTCATGAAATGTAATGCAATTGACCTTTACCATATAACACACCATTGACAACCACCTAAACAAATGGTGGGTATTTGAAGATGGTTCTGTTAAACATCTCGTGCATTATTTGGGCAATGACATAAAATTAGAAAAGGCACAATATTTTGATTATACTTACAGTTTCTGATTCTTAAGTACCAAGTATAGTGGGCCACTTACTCTCCTTATTTGGAGTCATGGTGGGGCTCATACCCTACCAAAAACCTCATTTGGTTTTATGTCCATTTTCTTCTCCCCTACTTTTGAGTGACCCCCCCCACCACCTTATTCTTCCTCCATGAATTTTCCCCTGACCCAGTTCTCTCTATCTAAGTCAAAATATGAACTTGTCCCCACACCTTGCCTTCCAGCATTTCTCATTTCCACTTACACAAATTATTTCCTAAACCGAACTGTTGGAGAGATTCTTCATACCTTGTAAGAAGGCTGCAAGTGCACCAAAGGGCCCTGAAGAATTGTATCTGGTGAGGAATCTATTCCAGTGCTTCATCATTTTACAGCTGTGAAGTCTTCCCTTGTGTCTGACCTGAATTCCTCACACTGCAGTTTGAGTATATTTTATTTTTTTCTTGGCCTCCAATAAACATGAAGAACAATTTGTTTCCAACCTTTCCACAGCAGTCTGTGTGTACTTCAAGACTGTTCTCACATCTCTCCTCAGTTCTCCCTTTCCCAGACTAAACAAACCTCATGCTTTGAGTCTCAGAGGTCAGATTTTCTAGGCTTTTGATCATCTTTGCTGCTTTCCTTTGGTTCAAAGATTTCTTAAAAAGGGCTGCTCAAGCCTGAGCATAAGGCCCCAGATGAGGTCTTGCCAGAGCTAACTGGGGGGAGTTACAATGCCTACTTTTAAGGTGTCTTACTCATTTTTGTACATCCTTCATTATATTCAGTTTGTGATCTACTAAATCTCCTAACAACTTTGCCCAGAAAGGCCACTTAACTATTTCTTCTCCATCTTTTAATAACGCAAATCATTTTTTCAAAGGGCACTACTTCGTGCTTCTTTGTATTGAAAAATATTTATTTATTTAATATTTTAATAAAGTAAAATACTTTTTTTCTCAAACATCCAAGTCACCAGTGAAAATGATGAAAACATTGATTTAGGAAAATACTTTTCCAAATGTGCTTAATACAGGTATCTATTTTGACAGATTAATATTAGTGACTATCTTTCGAGGAAAATTTTCTAACCAGTTTTCCAGTCACTATGTTATTAGATTCCCTTTACCATATATCCCTAAGTTGCTTATATCATCTAAGACTAAATTAAGATAGCCATTTACTATTTTTCCAATGTCCACATGGCCAATTACCATGTTATAGAAGGAAATTAGATTAGTGCTACATCACTTGTTCTTTATAAGCTCTCCCTCCTATTTACTTATTGCCCTGCAGCCTTCTAGTAATTACAAATACATTTTTAAAATACCTGGTTTGATATTTTTCTGAGAATTGAAGTTTGGTCAAGTTACCTCTTTTTTAAAGAGGAAATTAAATTTCTTTTTCCATGAAACTGGGGAAAATGACAAACGGCTGCCTTTGGAGAATCCCCTCAGCTCCCCTTGGTACAAGCCATAGCAGGATCAATACAAGAGGTGGTGACAGAGGGGCACAGATACTGAAAATATTGGCAAGGATTGTTACTCTGAAGACTTTTCAGATGACACTGCTACAAGTTTGAGACACACAGAAAACTCATCATAGAAAATACACTTCACTCCTTGTCTGCCCACTCAAAGCTGAATATGCATGACACACCTGAACTGCCTTATCACTTAGTATCATGGAATAATAGAATCATAGAATTATTAATGTTGTAAAAGACCTCCAAAATCATCAAGTCCAACCTTCTTCTTTATAACATTAACCCTAGCAACTGGCATTTTAAGCTATATTTTACACAGTCTGAGCACCTTTCTTAATGGGATCCTAATGAACTGCCATATCCTGGTGCAAAACACTACGAACATTTACAAGTGCAACTCATTCTTCCCTGTACAGATGCTCAATGTCTCTCAATGCCAACTCCCCAGCTGGCCTCATGTTGCATGGTCCCCCTTTTTCACCACTACATAACACAGGTGCTATGTGCTTATTACTTTGTCTATTAATTTTTCCTCATCATCCTGATAACATCGGTTTCATTCTTCATGTTACATACCAGCTCCCTCCTTTCCAGCCACATGAGACTGTGTGATAAACTGCAAACAGGCAGCACTGAATCATCCCTAGCAGCTACGTTCACACCTCTTCTAAAAGCAGTTTTGGAAGTGGCTGTGAGCATGCAACAACCTGCCTGTCTCCTACTGCTGTGGGTGACTTGTGGACACTTGCAGCCAGGCAGCAGCTGGCCCGCCTGGATATGCCGGTGTTGCGTCAACTCACTTTGGGTGCTCAGGCACACAGGAGTTTGTGTGCTCTGTTAGGTAGTCCCATCACATGTGGGACCATGTTTGCAGGTTCCATTTGGTGCCAAGGACAGCCTCGTTGCTCTGCCCAGCAAACAGTGTGAGTACGTCTAAAGGTTTCCTTGCAGCATTTGGATGTGCTGCTGTACTTCATTTAGAAGCCTATATATGCGAGGGTTCAGAGCCAGTTCACATCAAATTACTGGTATGAAGGTCTGAGCAACCACAGAAACAAACCCCCATACACATTAATTAAAACATAGATCAGATATATATTGTGACTTCAAAAAAAACCCCCAAACATTAATGATCCCATTATTTTATCTTCTACCTAAATAGTTTTCTACTCGAATGCTTTCCAAATAATAAACCTTCCTTTGAGGTAGAGTGCATCTGGATCTCTGAAATTTGTAAAGGGAGAGGTGGAGACCAGTTGTTGGGTTTTGTCACAGAAACAGAATATTCTGAGTTGGAAGGGACCCACAAGGATCATCAAGTCCAGCTCATAAGTGAATGACCCCTATGGGGATCAAACTGACAACCTTTGCACTACTAGCACAGTGCTCCAACCAAATTAATCTCAATGTTTGGAACACGATGCATATATTAAATATCTACGTCTTCATCCTTGTAGATGATGGTTCAGTAGAATGAGTTAGGACAGGCTGGATTCAGGAGGATAATAACATAAGATCTGATACTGGCAGGAGAAAATAAGCAGAATCCTTGTAACATCAAAACAGTTTCATAAATGGCAACAAAAGAAAAAAAAATTGTGAGGAACATAGTACTTATTTGATTCCTTGGCCATCTTAAACATTTGAATGACTAATAGATCTTCATTACTTACACACCCAAAAGTCTAAGCATGAAAGTTGTAAAGGGATCTTTTAGACTAGATTGTGCAGCCAAAGAGAACTTGTGTAGAAATAAGATGTAAAGATTTAACATTGAAGATGGTGTGTTTTGCTTTTCTCCATAAGTAACAAGTTTTTTCTGTCATACGTTTTCTAATGAGCTTGTCAGAATTCACCTTTTACTGTAGTTGTGTGACTACAGAGAGATGCTCATCTCAATACAAAGACAACCCAGAGAGCATATAGTGAAACAGTCTTTGGTACTTAATTATTGTTCTGTGTCCATTCCTTCAGAGATCCTCTGAGACAATGGAATGTTCTCTGCCATGAGTTATAATTTTTCCTCCTCAGTTTTGCAGCATATCACTGAGAATTTTCCAGCTCTTTTTTGTCTTTTCTTGTCTTTGGTTCCAGACTTTCCTAATCAAAGACTTCTGTGGTCTGCAATAAGGGCATACAATTTCAAATACATGAGAAATGTATTAGTATGCTTAAGCTCTTTGCTGCAACCATGTGCATGTATAATGTTCTCCCCCTGGACTTACTCTTTCACTTTTGTGTTGACAGAAAAAAGAAATTGAGCAACTGCATCTTTTAGTTTGTGATCTTTGAACGGCTCAGCTTTATGCTTGTATTGATACTGTGTCCAAGAATGCAGTCAAGGATTTGATTGCTTGCAAAAGAGAGTGACCTTTTCGAGTCCCCAGAGTTCAGATTACAAGATATGCTTACCTTCCTACGGGCTGAAGGCACAGATTTATTCTGTACTTAACCTGTTGCCAAAATAACTCAACCCATGTTACTATGCAACATATTATTCCCTCAGAATAGAGTAAAAAATGTAATGACAATGGGAAACTTACCTATAGGCCACTCTAACATGAGTCATTTAATGGGAGAAAGTGACACACAATACCCCATCTCAGGCATTCAATCAGTATGAAATTGCACTCATAATTAGAGTCTGTGAATGAGCAAGGTTCCTAAAGCCTTCTCCTTGTCATGTGTTTGGGAAATAGCAAGATTGTGGGGATTTTCAGAAACCTATACTGACATAAGTTTTATAAAAGTAATTTTACAGTTTTTTTATCCCTTTAATCACTTTTGTTGCTCCTCTGAGTTCTAGCAACCCAAAGGAACAACAAGCTTAACTGAACTTTCAAGGTTAAAACTAATGAGTGGCTTCCATCAAATGAAGGGTATCCTTCAGTGACTTCCCAGCTCTTTTTTAAGTATGTTGCAGAATGTCTCTCTAATCTCACCTTACCTTCTCAGGCTTCTCAGAAGACCTCCATAGCAATGCCTGTCAAATTCTGGGAAGAGAGATAATAGAGATGGCAAAGAAGAAAAGAATAAAGGTATAAGGCAGGAGAAAATCAGCTACAAAATGAGACCAATGAGGGAAAGGGCAGATAAGGACTATATCTAGACAGAGATTCCTTTAGCAGCTGAACTCAAGTTTTGGGATTAAATGCTGCAAAAATATGCCCATATCTTTTATCTGCTTACCTAGCCATCAAGATAACCACTGACAGAGATAACAGTGCTTTCCCATCCTTTTGTATCTCCATAGTAAAGTGTTGACCTGTATTCCTGATGTTCTTTTAAGAGGGAAAGGTATTATTTATGGAGACATCTATGTAACATTTTTCACATAGAATTTTTTTTCAAAAATAAATTGACACTACAGCATTGTTGCAGAACATAGATTGCTATGAGAACAGACTACTTGCAAGCACATCTGCTCACAGTTCATGTTGATCCTAGGCCTGAGGACAAGATGTGGGAATTCAGAAAGCACTATTTTCAAGCTGTTAATTCCTTGTCTATGACCAATGGCAGCAATTATGTGCCTGTCAGACTTCCACACAAATAAATCATGACCAGGATACATTCCCAATCCCCTTGGTTCTCTCTCTGTGCAGTACAAGAATGATGTTCTTGAGTGTCAATATAGTTTTCCCAATCAGCCAGACTACAAGTGGGGGTTGAGGAGTCAGAAAGGGCTTTAGCAGGGACACAAAATTGTTTAAGACTCAGAGGCTGAGATGTCAGAAGCAACCAGCATTCACTGAAAAAGGGAAAGCAGTGTTGGAGATAGAAATTCAGAAAGAGAAAAGGGAAGAGGAGGGGAGTACTAAAGAAATAATTAAATGATAAATTTTCCTGGGACTATAGCAAATGACTGAACATCTAGGCTTCTGGGATCTTTTGAGAGCTTTCCTAAAAACAGACCTAGCCTCTCTCCTTGTGCAGGTTCCCAGTGGTATAATTCCTACATTCCTATTATATCACTTACCTATGTAACAGGTAAGTTAAAGCTGAAGGGCTTTAAACACTTGGAAGGAAATTATCTGCTGTGTGCCAAATTTTATCATTATTAGAGATTAGACATTGCAGATAAAACTCATCTTTCCCACTCGGATTGTGTCCCTATAAGTGCTCTGCAGTAGTGTCGAACTCACCAAACGACTTGTTCCATGGCCCATCATTCCTAGTGATCTATGGCAGCTTTGTGGTTAAGGCACTCCAGAGCCCTTTCTTATCTCTCTGCCACTGACTTCTCCTGACAAAACACAAATTTCCCTGTGGCTTAGCTCCTGATTTACAGATTGAAATGTTCATAGCAAGCACATTACCGAGATCAGCCCGTTTATGATGTGTTCACACAGTCCACATTGTGCTATACTTAGGAGGAAAAAAAATCTGACATAAACAATGTGTTTGTGAGGCAGGAAAAGTACATTCCCAATCTGCTCCTGTCCAGCACCTACATTCCCCATTACCAACACAGATGATATCTGTATCTAAAATTTCATGAGAGTGCATTAAAAAAACCTGGACAAGACTAACACATACCAGAGACTGAAGTAATATGCGCAATTATCTTGTTGGAAAAGAAAAAATAAACACAATTATCTGAATAAAACCAGAACTTACAATACTTAGATAGGAGGCATACCAATTTTGATTTGAATGAGTTACCAATTCAGTGCTCGTATATCTACTTAAGCTGTCAAAACATTACATGCCATGGAATATATTATATATATTAGATGGGTCAGATTTAGGCCACTTCCTTCCCACATACAAAAATCAGAGGTAGTTAAGTAGGCCACAGATTTTAAGCTTGTTCATGGCCTTCCATAATCCTACTTTTAACAATTCCTGTTACAGGAGCCAAAGAGAGAACAGAAGGAATCAGAAGGAATAATTTATATTTTTTTGTTATTACTGCCTATCAGCCTGATGTTCTAAATGCTTTCCTCTGACAGGAGTCCTTAAACAGCCAATCTTGATATGGAGCAGATGACTTAATCATTTGACTACATCTCTCACTCTCTGGAAGTTGCCTGAGATTCTCATGCACTTACTGTGTGTTGTTGCAGTCTCTTTACCACGCTGTCACCCCCACACCAGAAGTGTTGGATTGACTGCTCTGCAACCTGCAGACCAGCTGGCACTTGCACATGAGGCTGTGGAAAAGGGAAGAGACTAGGATGCTCTGAAGAAGATGCAAATTACATCTTAGAAGGGCTCAGTGTTGAAAATAAGAATATAAGAAATACTCTACTGTGCTGGACCAGTATTCTGCCTCCACTGGTGCCTAGGAGATGCTATCAGGGAGAGCATCCACTCTTGGCCATGACCTCCCTACTGCTCCTCCCATGTCTAGAGTAGTTGATTAAGGAATTGCTGTTTGTTTTCTTTCATATAGTATTAGACTTGTTTTCCAGAGTTTCTAATTCCTTGTATCCTCTGCTGAAACTGTCTCCAAAATTTGTGGCAACAAATTTAAGGATGATGAAGGGTCCAGTGAGTTAGCAGCTCTGCATTCACATCACTGATTGCCTTTACATTTCTCATTGACAGTTCTTCCCTCAAAGTTTAGGATTTAGCCCTTTAAGTCTCTCCTTTTAATTCCTGACATCCTTAATCACTTCTCCTGCCTTTCTCTGCACCTTTTTAACTCCACTATGAGTCCTTGTGATAAGAGGATCAAACTTTCAGCCAGTGCCCAAGATATGTGAGATTTTGCACTGCAGCAAAATTTTGCCTTCTCTTATGTCCTCAGTGTGCTTTCTGATGAAGTCTGACCTTTTTTCTTCCTTTTGACTGCTACTGCATCTTAAGTTAATGACTTAGGAGAACTGCTGGTGATGATCAACCTCCCTCCTCCTTGAGGTGTAACTGCCAGTTACAAGCTCAGACTACCATAAGCACAGTTTAGACTATTTTTCCTCGGGATTAATAACTTCACATTTTTTACACTGACATTAATTTGGTACTTTTTTATCCACTCACTCAGCGTTGTGAGGTCCTTCTGGAAAGCAGGCCTGCCAAAAAGCACACCCCTCAACTGCAACAGCAGCGTGCAACTGCATGAGATCCCTCATGTGACTGGAGAGGCTCCAGCACACAAAGCTCTTTGCAGATCCCCTGCAAAGGGGTGACTCAGAACACAGGAACATCTATTCTCCCACCTGAACAGGCTCTCAGGTGCTGGGAGATCAGGAAGTTGAAACACTTGCATGCTTAGCAGGGATTGTCTATTTTCATGATGGTCAAAGTGTCCTTCAGCCATTTCTGGAATGACTAAAATATTAAATGCTTGAATTTGAGCAGTTATAATTTAATCTTTAGGATCAAACAGAAGGGAATTTCCTGAACAGCTATGAGAATTTTGCAGTCCAGTGAGGAGTTCACATACCTTCTCCTTCACTGGCCTCTGTGTGCAGTGACAGCTGATCTGGCAGCTCCTCTGACTATTCAGTTTGTTTGTTCAGTCCTTTGGGATCCATCTTTTACGTCAGGCTATTCTTATCCAGAGGGACATCAGAAACATCAATTCCCCTGCCATGTTTATGAGTGTCCAGAACACAAAAAGGTAAAGGAAGAGTACTTTACATCCCATCATGGATTTAAACAACGTCTTAGTGTAAATATTAGGCAGGTAAATTAATTTCAACTGTAATGACAAAGCCAGATTATCTAATTGTTTTCAAAATTTCACCAATATGAGACAGATTTATCAAAGAAAAGTAGCAAATTAAGTTTATAACTGGCCAGGGAAGACCTGGTCAGGGAATGTCAGAGACAGGAGACATAGTAGAATCTGTAAGAATTATGCAAAGGGCTGTCAGATTCAGAGTTGCAAACCTTGGACTCTTGAATATAGGAGCTAAAATAATAGTAAACAAGTTGTTTTAATCGTCTGTGCTGTGTGTGCTGCATGAACCTTGCTTCCTTTTACCCATTCTTTGTTTCCAGAGCTTGTATTGAAATGGAATGCTTCAGGAAGAGGCACACCTCACAAGCAGTCTTCAGTAATGTATGTGAAAGACAGGTCAGTTTCAGTGCTCTCCTACAATGTGGAAATTATTGGTTCATCATCTTCACAGTGTTTGCCTTTTGTTTAAAAAAAAAATCACAATAAGATTATACCATGAAACACAAATCATCCATTCTGCCTCAGTGGCTACTCGTCGAATCCCTCTCCCAGGATGACTTAGTCCACAGTCCAAAGTAGTTGTTTCCCTGCAGATCCCATCTCTGCATGCCAGAAGCTTTCACTCAAACCTTTCTCAGCAGGGTGCCCACCTGCTTCTAGGGCAGGGTCCCTCAGGCAAACAGAGTCAGCCTTTTACAGGACAGCAATAGCCTAAGCTTATTTCCTGACTCTGGCATACAGGGAGAGGCTGAGAGAGCTGGGATTGTTCAGCCTGGGGAAGAGATGGCCCCGGGGAATTCTCTCAGTGTATGCAACTACATGATGGTAGAGAGCAAAGGAGACAGAACCAGGTTTCTCAGCACAAGAGGACACATGCTGAAATACAGGAAATTCCATTTAAACATAAGAAAAAGGTTTTTCACTGTAAGGCTGGTGTAACACTAGTTGTAACACGTTGCCAAGGAAGATTGAGAAGTCTGTATCCTTGGAGATAATTGAAAAGCCAACAGGCCTTGGTCCTGAGCAACCTGCTTTAGCTGACCCTGTTCTGATCAGGGGGACTTGGAATAAGCAGCTGTCAAAGGCCCCATCCAAACTCTACCCTTTTCTGTGATTCTGTGTGAACATCCACAGGCTTGCAAATACTAAACTCAGTGCTCTGCTTTCTTGCAGATTGTCACAGGATATACAAGGGTTTAAACACCACTCTCAAGCAAGTGGGTTTGGTATAGGATGTATTTACACCAAGGCAACTGAGGGGAAGAGGAACAATAAATTTGAAAAACACAGGTATGATTTTATTTTGGACATTTGTCTCTGTCACGTGCTGTAAGGCTGGATCTTCACTGGGAAATAAAAGGCAAAAACCTCCAGAACCAGCATAATAACCATTAAAGACCATGTTTTGGAAAAGAACTTGCATGCATATTTCCCTACAAATTTTAGTGGAACTTGCTTAATCTCTGCTGAACCAGGACTAAAATCCACCAATATTAACAGGCACTTCACCTCTACAGTAGGGTGACCTACTTAATTACACTAATACCTTTTAGGAGATTTATTCCTTCTCTGAGGTATGCATTTCCCCTGGTGTTTTAGGAAAGTCTATGACAGACATTATGATGTGTTAAGTGAACTGCTAGATTCCAAATAGTCCCAGATAACAAAGAACACTTTTTCTTTAATGTGCTTTAGAGGAGTAAAGTAAATATATGTGGAAATTTAAGAGCACAAGTTGAAGTGTTTATGAAGTTGTACATAAGCTATTTCGTTGTAACAATGCTTAACTATAATTTAGTGGTCTTATTTGCAAAACTTTTTGTCTTGTTTTTTTTAGTGGAACTAGGCAATTTACAATGCTGTGCCATTATGGGTTAGAGCATCGTGCTACAGAACTGAGATCCATCTTTTGTTGTTCCATATGGCAGCCAGGCTTAGGTAGTTCTAGGAATCATTTTCTACAAGCGTGTGCACAGACACCTATCAGCCCCATTTGCCCATCTTGAAGTAACACAAAGTTACAAAGTTTTGGTTTAGGCCAAAAGAAATCCCTTTGAAGAGACTTATTGCCAAACCAAACCCATTAGCTATTCATTTCCAGAAGCATGCAAAGATGCAAGCAGAGTACAGATATTGCTAATAGACATACCAGACCTTACTTGTCCACCAGATAGTGCCGAAAACAGTTGTCTTTGTAGCACAACCAAGGTTAGATGAGTGCTGAAAACAGTTGTCTTTTTAGCACAACCAAGGTTAGATGAGTTCAGCACCTGTTGTAGCAAAATGTCTTGAGTGTATGTTTTTCTACAGCAGGTGTTGAACTCCCCTGACCTTATTTGCATCAGCCAGACAAATGGACAACTGTTTTCCCCCAACAAAGAGCATGTGTGTGATCTTGACACACAGGAGTTTCTGTGATTCTGAGAAAGCCTAAGAGAAATTCTAAAGATGGCAGCTTAATAATTTCAATAAAACAGAAATCTGTCCTGAGCTAAACACCTTCCCAAAGCTAAACTTGAACTTCAGAGGCTTGTGATTGAGATTAGTTAATATGATGACTCTTACAAGGACACCAGTTTTCACACTCTCTGTTCATCTTTTTATTCAGTCATTTGGAAACTTCTCCCTTAAACATCTCCAGATGCATTTGTTTTTCAGTCTCAACTACTTCTGAAATCCTTGGCAGCTTAACCTCTGTAATACCATCCAGCACAGAGCTGTTGCTTTCTGTAAGATGTGTTTCTTGGACATTTATATTACATAGGCTTATCTTATTTCATAACAGTTCCTCCAGGAAGGGTAAGCGAATTTGTCCCATTTTGCAATTTGGTACTGGTGTGAAAATTACATACCGAGTAAGAAGATTTATCTGTGTAGATGTTTTCTTTCAGATTTGAGTTTTATTTCCTCCCAAATTATACTTGAGTTACCCTTTTCCAGAGGAAGAGTATTCTATTCTATATAATGGCTATCCCTGGAAGTTAATAACAGTGTAGTTCACAAGACCCTTTTACTTTTTTTTTGTGATTTTCAGATGCTTGGTTCAAAAGACCAAATAGTTATGCCTCACATTTAGGGAGTATCAAGTTGTATTGGAAAAAACCACTTTTTTTGAAAAGTCTACGTATGAATGCAATCATGAAATAGTAATATTTTAACTTATTTTCAAATTATTAAAATTCATTAGCATTTATATTCAGCAGGAGATTAGAAGAACAGCAAAGTGTACAGTAGTGTAGGATAATGTTCACATCAGGCATAATAAAAAATAAAGCTAAACAGAAGTGCTTTTAAGGTATTACAATAATAGAAATTCTGTTCCCATTTGATATACAGAAATAAAACAATTTTAATTCCTTTGTTTAATTTCATGAACACCCACTGTGAGCCATATCTAAAAACTGATTCATTCAGAAAAGAGATTATCATGAGCAGAATTTTTTTTTTTCTTTTTTTCATTTTAAAAAGGGGTATAAAGTTTGTTCAATATATAGGCTTTCAGTTCCTAGGACTTTTCAAGATGTGCATCATGTGAAAAAATAAAATTATTTCCTAATTTGACAATGTTCTGAAACAAAGGGAAGAAAACAGCCTTAAAGTTTGAATACTAACCTGGACTTTGGGGCATCAATATAGCACACACAAATAAATTTCTACTTGTTTTTAGAGTTAAGACCTGTGGACTGGAAAAGGTTGCTAAGCTTTCCTGAAAAGAGATATAGATATATATAGATAGATAAAGACTCAGATATCTCCTACTTTTTCCCATCTTTTTATTTTCTGGCATAAGGGCTAATTGTTTTGGAAGGAAGATAATTTCTTCTTCATGATACAGAACTAATTGTTCTATAATTAAAGTGTAAAAGCAATTACTTTTAAGCACAAAAATATAAGCAGACCACAAAAGAAAAGCAATATATGTGTTAATGTGGACTCTGGCAATTTGTCACCCAAGTGAGATTGCTGTTTTCCTCCTCTTTTTCCAGCATTGTCTGTTTTTACACCCACAATGTGGGGCCCAAACACATGGTGGTTGTCCTCCCTGCCACAACAGCGGGATTGCTGCACTGCTTCTAAAACTTACAGTCAGAACATTCATATACTCCTTGTCCTCTCCTACTACATGTGTGGCTTACCCTGGTCCTGTCCTTGCTACCAGACCTTCTCATTCTGGGTCCACCACCTGCACTCCTGAACAGCAGCACCTGACGTGATGGCACTCCGGTTGGCTGGTTCTGACATGCATGGCACACAAGCACCTCGTATGGCAAATGCTTTAGCTGACAGCAGTAGGAAAGGTTATGTTGATATATTCCTACAAACCCAGCTTGAGCTCATGTTCTGTTTGGTATGTTTTTTCAATGAAACCACCCAACCTATTTAACTGGGGCTGAACAGCAGAGCCATCAGACCAGGCAGAGAGTAGTCAGTGTATCTTTTTGTAAGAAAAGCAGTTCTCACAGTAAGATGCCACTCTGGCCTTTCTTACTGCATGACAGTGGAATTTACTGATGTGTTAGTGAGGGTCTCTGCCAGATAGCATGTCTAGTCCTTGGAGAAGCTGAATCTGTCCCTAACAGGTCAGCATGGAGCTCCTTCCTTCATTTCAATGAAAACAGCCTTTTTTCTTTCCTGAAAAAGTCATGCTCAGGACTCTCCTGGGTGTCTCTCTGAGAGAAAGTCCAGTTTCCATTCTAGTTGAAAAGCTAATCTACTATTTTTTTCCTGCCAAAAATGCTCTTCTATGTTCTATACAATCCATATATTTTTAAAAAATTATTTGGACAGGATGGAAACACACAGAATTTTTCTTGTCTTTTGATATTTGTGTTTCAAGGCTTGTAAAGGGTCAGTTATCTCTGTGCAAAGACTGTCTTAGTGGGTTACAGATGATGTTAAAACCTGTTAAACATCAGTAAGGCAGGGCAGCAAGAATGATCTGAACCCCCACTACAGCTCAGATGGTACTAGTGACCTCTCCATAGGGTGTTTTCATCTCTGCAAACTGCAAAGCTGCCATCTGGACTCCATTCACTCTCTCTGTAACAGCTCTACAGAAATACAGATACTTTTAGCACAAAACTGCTCTGTCATGAAAAAGAGAGTCCTCCTGTCTTGACTCATTTAAAGGACCCCAGGGCACTTCAGCTATACAGGGGTATGCTGGAGGTGCTGCCTGAACACTGTGTGAATACATGCATAAGCACTCAAAGAAAAGAGATTTTGCTGGCAACTGAGATTTTCTGACTTTGTGTTGCCTATGGGTATACTTGCAGCTTTCTCCTCAAGTTCTCTCTTCTGGGTCCCTGCAAATGTGCAGGATTTATGAAGCCAAGAGGAACAGCCTGGGGTCAAAGCATCCCTTATGCACATAGCCCAGCATTCTGGGGAGGATATCTGAAGGGGTGTGGGTGCTGAGCACTGCTCAGGTGCTGTCCAAGAAAAAACCCTACTCTGCTGTGACTCCACCAAGTATCCTGCAGTCCAGCTACTGGTGAGTGCCTTCTCTATTGCATAAAAAGAGCTGGCCTTGCAGGCACTCCAGCAGTGGTCTTTGGGGTCCTGCACTGTTGCCAGAGGTGCTCATGGAATGTGACCACCAAGGGTTACAAGACGTGACCACCAAGGGTGTCTCTGTCAGGATATCCATCAATGCAACAGCAAATCACTCCACTGCTCGCCAGCCAATTTACAGCTCCATGGTCTAAAATCACTCAGGCCTGGCTTTGTGAAGCTTCACTTAATTTTCACCTTGTAATATGACATTTTGTTCCATTACAACATTATTACCCAGCCACATTTTTGGTTTCAAGATTTCATTAAATGTTGTTCAGTAGTACATCTAATGAGTCCCAGCTTCCTTTGGACTAAAGAGTTATTTAAATAGTAGGTACAAGAGTACTTTCAAAAATACAAGGAAAATAATTACTTAGAGAGGAACAGGTAGAATTCTGTCCCAAACCAAAATAAGTGAGCTCTCTTGCAAATCTACAATGTCAAGTACACACTTGATTATATTACTACACAGAAGGCTTATAACTTAAACCTCAGTCAGAAGCTCAGCCAGTACAAATGCTGGGCTGCAGCAACTGAATTTCTGGACCTGGAGTACACATTTAGGGCAGGCAGAAAACATTTTCCATCTACTACCCTTCTACACAACTCCTGCTACTCTAACAATTTAAACTAATAGAGCACCTGGCCCCTACTGAGTCTCCACCTTATTAGAAACACATTGACTCTGACGGCTGCTTGGGAAGCCAAGAACCACATTCATCACTGGGGTATCTCATCTGACATCAGTGAGATCAGAATTTGGCTTTAATCCTTCAAAACACACACCATTTTTACACTGGAACTATGTGAAAATTAACTTTGACTGCTAGACTAATTCTACTGTATTTGGAGAAGGACCCTGAATGTTTCTCTTTGTTCAAAACTTCTCTTAATAGCGTTTTGCTTTGAGCAGCAGATAGGGCTGGGCCTTCACACCACATGCTGTCAGCAATAGTGTAGCCTAGAGAATAGTCTGGTTTCTTCTCACTGAAGAATGGAAACTTGCTGTGTATGATTTGATTTGTATGGTCTGATTTTGTTTGATTTTGGCTGCTGAATAGAAATAGGAAAACAGAATAAATTTTGTTCAGTGGAAAGAAAGTCCATGAAACAAGATATAACGGAAAGATAATTGTATATGTACTGATTGGTTTAAACTACTTTTTTTCTTAAAATCTAAAAGTCTTTCAGAGAATTTTTATGACTTGTAAGAAAAGTTTTAAATGAAGCAAGGACTTCTGGTAGAATATTTTTTAGTTACATTTTCATTTTAGCTGGATTTTGGATGAAAATAGTTTTTGTATGCATAAAATTTAATGGTAATTTGTTAATTCTCTATGGCATCAAAGTGTACATGGTATATAATTTGTCTCCTATGCTGTGTCAAAATTCTGGTCTTTATGCATCAGAACTTTCAGTCACAGACCTCATTTTTAACACCTGATTCAGACATATTTTATATGTTTGCACTTGGATGACATGGCTCTGACAAAAATGGCAGTCTGAAAATCAAAATCTTCTTAGTGCCTTGAATTCAGCTAATTTGCCACTTTCAACCATTTAGGCTCATTCTCACAATAAATTAAATAGGAGATTTCTATCTATCTTCAACACAGAGTAAACCCACGTATGCTGGACACCTCTCTGTTGCCTGTGTTTGTGCATGTGTGTGCATGCATTTGAATATATCACTTATGCAAAGGTTACTAAGTTGTTTATAACAAAACTTCCCTAGCTACTTACTAATTTTTGCTGTTCCACTGGCTGGGAGCAATAATTGCTGGGAGCTCTGAACAAGTTGACTTTTACATAATTATTGTAAAATCATCTTTACGGAATATTTTTTATGTAATAAGTATTGTTTGGGAAGTAGTTCTATGTCTTATAAATTATAGACTTTTAATTAACTTTTCACTGGCCTTTTTTAAAAGTTAAAAATAAGGTAAAAAAGGACACACTGCTAGAATTGATTATGCTATTTATTACAGAGCTTTAAAAAACATTTTC
>JAOXXN010000446.1:35904257-35917563 GCA_026770055.1 Myrmophylax atrothorax | reverse complement strand
ATTGGAGCCTTCACAGATCTGTGGGCCCTCACAACACATTTTCAGTAAAGGATGAGATGGAAACTGCATGAAAACTCTCTGAGATTTCTTGCCACCATGGATGTGCAGGAGGGAAGTAGCTCAGGTGCATCCTTTTACTTCATGAAGATTTACTGGAGACAACTGCTCTGTGCTCCGTACCAGACCTGCAGAGAACAGAGGGTTTTGGTGCTACAGTCTGGGTCACACTGCAAAAGCGTGTGCAGCAAGGCAGAATACTGCACTAAGAGCTGCTGCATAGTACCCAGGTCTACAGGGTCTTCCTTTCAAATGCACAAATTAACAACTCTCCAACTTGGTATCAAAGCAAACTCAACCACTGCTTTGAGAACAGCCAGCTGGAAATGAGGAGGACACAAACTGGGCCTTGTAGCAGCAAGAGGGAAGTACTGTAAAAAACATCTAATTCACACAAATGCTCAACTTTTAGGTTCTTCCAAGCATTTCAGTGCTATTAAGTATCCAAGTAATGTCTGCTTCTGCCCACAGCTGCACTTCCCTGTCAGGAGTAGGTCTGACCGCAGAGATTAGTAAGGTCAGGAATTCAGGACTATGTTACTGTAACACTTAAATAAGAATAAAACCACCTAAGTTAATGTAGCCTCTAACTGGTTCACCAATGACAGTTTTGACTTAGCAACAAAACCCAGCACTAGCATCTCACTTCACTGCTTTGCAGTCCATAGTGGCTTCTTCCTTCATGCAGGATGTAGGAAATCACTAATGCCAGTCAATGCCCAAGTCTGAGGCTCTTCCAGTACAAATTGGGAAGTCAACACACTGATGAAATCACTTCTGGGAAACTGCGGTCATGTGTGTACAGGAAGGATGAACTTAAACTGGAATATTTGCAGAAAAGATCTGGAAGGATCATTAGGGAATGTTTTAAGAGATTTAAATAGAGCAGCTTGTTTAGTCTAGCAAAGTTAAGATGGAGGGAGAAGATGAAAGCTGACAACAAATACACTGGTGAAGAGGTAAACACCAAGAGAAAGAGCTCTGCTGGGTAAAAGACAGCACTGGCACAATGGTGCAAACTGACCTTCAATGATTTTAGAATAGAAAACCAAGAAGATTGCTGCAAGAGTGAAATGCTGGATCTAACACACCAGCAGTGCAAACAAAGGGTTTAAGATGGAGTTTGACCTTTCTACGAAAGGGTCTATAACATGGGACAAGCAGCAGTTGGTCTTGTTAACTGTGATTCTTAAGACCTAGTCTACAAACATGTACTGAAATAACTCCAGCCATTCCTCCTCCAGGACCTTTACATAGCAGATGAATTCCACAAGAACAATGAAATGAATCCAGATTCCCTCATAAGCAAGAGAAAAAGGGACTTAGCTTTACTGCAATGGGGATTCTTTACCATAGAACAAAGAATAATCTTCAAATCTCACTGTATTCAGAACTAAATATAAAACTCATTGGCTTGATTTCCTACAGTAAGCATTATAGGCTTAAAGACTGGATCTGATTTTAATATTTTTGTTATTTCTACAGCTGGGGAGAGAAAAAGTGGAGAAAAAGTGTGGTTGGGGTTTTCATAACTTATAAAGTGTTGATGTTTAACATTTTTTTGAGATACACAAGCAGGCACCTACCTTTAATGAATGATCATTTCCTCAGAGCAGTTTCTTCAGGATGTGTGTTGTCAGACATCTTAAGGACTTAGAAAAATAATTGCAGAGCTACTTTGCTTTGCAGTGCTATATTAATAAATAACTTGACAAAAAGCCTTTGCCCTTACATTTGAGCAGGCTTATGGCTGTTCTTAGAATTTTCTTTCTGCTGTGCTGTATCAAGAGACTACACCTCAGACTTCTGTCATGGCCTAGTATTCCCATACTGATGAAATTCCTTCTAATTGCCTAATCAGAAGAGATAAAAAGAGTCTCTAAAGATAGTGTCTTTGTCCTGTCCTACTGCTGATCCAGAGGTATCTGCTTGGCTGCCATATTTGCATGCAACACAATGAAGCCTTGCTTGTTGTGTGGCTTGTCTTAAAATTACTAACTCCTCTTCACAAGTCTTAAACTGAGAGAAGCAAAGCATTAGAGACACATCTCTTTATGATCAGGTTTAGATTTGCTGGTTTTAAATTCCTTCTTATATTTTGTCTGATCAGAAGAAACAGTTCATCAAGTACATTAAGGGCTTGCAGGCACACTAGAAAAGTATCAGTTGTTCTCTTTCAGCATATTCAGCTAGTGAGTAATCTTACCCAAAGATCTAAACCATTTATTTATAAAACACAATTAAAAAATGATCTCTGTTGTAAAACACTTACTGTAGGAAGGGTTTGGGCCAGTTGGATCTAGCAGTGCGTATAAACCAAGGGAAAAACAATCCTATAAATGGGTAAGATTAGGAAGACTTATGAGATCATCTTGAAATTTCCCCAAGACAAACATCAGGAATAAGTTACCATAGAAAATAAGTGGTGATTATCTATGAGTTCAAAAGATACCTGATTCTTTCTGAGGTACACTAATGATGTTCTTCGAGAGCAGTATCCTGTCATGGTTGAATTTCAGATCCATGGTCTAAATGGGGCTGAGTGGGAAACTTCCAAGGCCACCTATGTATTCCTGTAAATAAAACTGAGGATTCTGTGACAGGTTTCCCAATTCAGTGTTAGATTCTGCATAGATTTCTTGTGCTCTAGACTGCTCGAGGGGTGGTGGCCAGAAGAAAGATGCACTTAATACTTTACTGTGGCCTTGATGCAAGGAACTGGGGGAAGGAGGAAGGAGGCAAACCCAGAAGCACTGGAGTATTATAAACATACAGCTTCCCACAGACAGCTTTATTTCTGATTGCATTGTGACAGCCACTCAGATCTATAGATAATATGTTTTGAAATGGTAATTCTTCCTTCACTCCACAGGAGCTAAACAAAATTTCATTGTAAAAATTAGTTGAAAGATAGCAACAGAAAATTCACAGAGCACTGTGGACTCCACTCAGCCTCAGGTCAGGTCTATCACTTTCAGTTAGTCAGTTTTACTGTAGAGAAATCCTAAATCCCTCAAGCCTGATTGGTACTGTGAGAATCTCTCACAGGTGTAAATAGTTTTATATAGCTTTATGGATGGATTTGAGATATTTCATTGTTTCTTTTCTTTATCAGGTCCAGACATCAGTGAGCTTTATAAAATGTATGTGAAATGCTATTTAAAGCAACATTTTACATTGCAGAGAGAAGGAAAACTGCCAAAACTGAGTCACAATTTGCTTTTCAAGGTGTTCTTTTGCAGCTTAAGTTATGAACTCTTGGTTTACTCAGTTAGAATGTCCAAGGATATTTCCTAGTATCACAGCTTTCTAGATGTGAGTAAAAGCCACATACCTTTGAAGTCTCCTATACCACACACACATTTGAAACTAGAAAACAATTTAATCAGACAGGAAAACGTGTTTTAAAGAAATGTAGATTTAATCAGCTGTGATTGAATAGAATAGTGTATGAGTTTTAGAAGGAAAACGTGGAAGTTCAATATTTCAGATTGTGTGTCCTTTGACTCCTTCATGTGCAGACTTTCTGCATACAAAGAAAAGGCCTGGCTGACATGAAAAGCTGGCATGTATCAACTAATAATATAAATGTAATGCTAGTAGAAAGTATAATGAGTATGAACAAGCAGGTATAGAATGCAAATAAGATTATATATTCACCTCCCTTGAATGAAGACTAGTGGAAGTTTGCCCTGGCAATAGATTTTCCCCTAAAAGGAAACAGTTCACAGAATCCAAAAAATAGCCCTGCACAAGCCCAATTGTACATATCTCTGCCTGACCGTGATGAACCTTTTATGAGATAGTTTAAATTACCTCTTTAAGACATTTCCTAAAAAGGAAGAGACAGAACTGTCCACAGCAGATTAAAAGATGTGTTAAGAAACAATGAACAAACAGTCCAAAGTTGGACTCCATAGTATTTAAATTTATTTGCACTTAGCACACGTCTGAATATCAAAACAGGAAGCCAAATTCAGCATCGATTTATACTTTGCATGACTTCCTAGACTTTGGTCTGGGATACAACACAGTACAATTAGCCTGGCTTTCTAAAGAAATGCAGTCTGGAAATCTTGGTATGGGTTTGTATATGTGTGGGATCCTGAAGTACTTTTGGAAACCTTGGTTTGTTTCAGTCAGAGTGAAAATAAGCAGCTAGACAGCAGAGAGAGACCCCTCTAGTATGTCTATAATCTCCAGTGCAGAAAAGGGTGTATCATGAAAAGAGCCCTTATTAGACATGAGAGAACGCACACAACAGGATTTCCCTCTGCTCCCAAGGACATGAAAGCTTTTGAAACCCTAATGCATTAGCAAGGTTGGTTTATTTGTATAACTGTGCATACTTACATCTTAATATGCATATAGTGTTATAGATTCAGTTTTATTCTATATCAGAAAAAGCTGCATTATCCAGTGGGTCAGCCACTAACTTTTGTTTTTTCTCAGATTTGCCCACTGGCAGGATGTATCTTCCAATATGCCAAGGGCTAAATGGTTATGATTTAATGTAGTAAGGAAGCTTTCAGAATGCACCTTAAAAATGCAAGTTAACAGTAGAGAGAGGGAGGCAGTAGGAAGGACTGTTTTGAAAATAGTTATTCCATTTTCAAAACTGCAAGAGGAGCCCTAAAAATGCAATAGTGCATAACTTATATTTTGCTGGCTCTCATATGACACACAGAAAGCAAAGCACAGTGGGCACCCTTTAATCTGAGTGACACTTTGCAAGGCGTGTGGCGAAGAGGCAAAGCCCACAATTTCAGCAGGGCAAAGCTTCAGGCCTGTGAAGCTCTTGGGCTTTTGGCTACAGAGTATGCCCTGATAACATCCTGTCTAACAGGGCACAAACCCAAGCAGACATTCATTTTCCATTCTTATGCTCATTTTTCAATCGAAAGAACTGAATGTATGGGGCAGAGGGAAGCTAGGCATCCTTTAGCTTTGTCTTGGTGCTGTTCCACTGAAGGCTTTTAGCTTCCACGTGCTGTGTCTTCACTACTCAATGCAAACACAGTCTGAATGAATTATAGTTTCTAAGTTAAGTGGTAAAGCCTAGAGGGTTTTTAAGTTGGTGTGAAGGCACTGAGACTTAATGAGCAATGGCAAAGCCTTCTACAGGTTATGGGACATCAGAGCCAATGTTTTGTTCCATGAAGTGCAAAGTAATCCCCTTGCTATCTGACTGCCTCTTACCCTGATAAAATGATATGAAAGACTGCCACCCCACATGCAGACTACTTAGAGCTTCCCTCTTTTCATTCAATATCTGTAGGAAAGGAAAATGCTCTTTGATTACTCCCACATTAGGGAGCAATCCACAATATTAACAGGATAAATATTTTTCATTAGGCAGCAGTAATTAAGGATGTCTGTTTCTCTTGTTGGTTTGCAGGATACTCAGTGTCTACAGGATGGTTTAAGGTTACAGACACCATTAGGGTAGAGTGCCTCGTGCCTCACTTAGAACAACTTAAACAGTTATTCCATGGTGGTCTGACCACACTTGTTCACACTTAGATGATTCTGCACAAATTTGACCTTTGCCATCTCTGCTAAGGTGTCACGGTGTGGTGTATATCCCTCAGTTGTTAGGCATGTGTTGTATTATTTCTTGTACTGACAGCCATGTTATTCTGTCTGCTCTCCAGACATAGGATGAGACAGGCCCTGTTCCCCAGCAGATCGAAAAAGACAAACAATAATACTCAAACAAGTAAGTTAGATGTCTTGCTTGTAATCCCTGGATTTCCTGAAGCCATCACTGTCCCATCTTCCCTCTTTTCCATCATGTAATCATATTGCCTTTTAATTGATTTCAGTTCAAACTGAGAAAAATCTAGAGGTTTTTTTTCCTTCAAATGATACAGTTTTTAATGGGAGTTTATAGAAAATATGATTTTAAGACATCTATCATTGAAACATTACATACATATTTATAATACTATGTTGTCTATTATCTAGCAAAGCACTGCAGGTAACAGTACTCTTTACATACCCCAGCTAATGCCCTTAGGCTAAATACTGCCCTCCAAACATTTTACCTGTAAATGTTTTCACATAATTCGACACAATTTCACCCAGTTAGAAGCACAGTGTTACCCCTCTTATTCTAGAGATGTCAGTCTCTGCCGTGAAGAGATTAAATGATTTGCCCAAGTTCATGGCACAGATCAAGTCTGTGCTAGAGCCAAGAGAGCCTTAGAAGTTCAGCTTAATGCTGTAGTCAGAGGAATCTTTCTCCTTCCCTTTGTTCTTCCCATTAGCTCAGTTGGCTGCTCTGGCAATGGCAGGGGAAACTCCCTTCAGTGTCCCAGGGCAAGCACAGTTATCAGTGTTGCAAAGCATGTTACTTCCAGTATGAGAAATGGTATTCCCCTCAGTGTGCACTTCCTTAGTGTGATTAGGTCCTCTGCAACAATGCCACAGGGTATAAGGCTCACTATGGAACCCTAGTTAACATTTAGTGTATTTGCAGCTTACATTCAAAAGTAATTTCATAAGCCAAATGCAGTGAAAGCTCTTGCAACCCTGCAGACACAGAAGGTCAACATTTGCAGCTGGATTGTTAAGTTGCTGTCTCCATCTGCATTTTTCTAGTGAGAGCAGTTTGGATGAAGTAACAAGTGACATAAAGCTTCTCTGAATTGAAAAAATACTTGATGATTAAACATAAATACATGAACTATGAACTGCAGATATGTGTTTCTGCCAGGCGAGGAAATAGAAATATTATGATTAAGTATATTCTCATGATTTTTCTAACCCACTAGACAAAACTGAGTAGAAATTAAGGAGGAGGAAAAATTAATTCATCCCCAGACACTTCTTTGTGCTGCACCAACTGCTTTGTCAAAAAGGAATAGGTTGAAGCCCTGAGAGACAGGGCTAACATCCTACAGTATCATTCAGAAGTATAAAGTATGGGCTGCCACTCTATTTCCCATAAAGAGAATAAATATTAGAAAAAAACCAAGCCATCCAGTTATCACATTATAAAAAGTTGACAATGATCTGTTTGGGACTCTAAACATTTAAAATAGTTTAATTCTGACACTGCCTTTATACAGATGTCTAAGGAGCTGGTGTAAATGCTGTCAGCTAAGGTGTTTTTTTCCTCCAGTGAGGTGCCCTGGAATAGCATTAGCACTTTGCTAAATAAGCAAAAGGGTTTGAATTTTCTTTGCCAGATGGTTCCATCCTTCATAGCAGTGAGTGGCCCAATGCTCTTGCAGTTGTACTGAATCAGAATCTAATTGTGTGTTAAGATGGCTTTTATGACTATTTGTGACTTGCCAGGGGTTGTCAGGGTTCTAAAGTGGGACCCCACCCCTGTCCATGGGCTCAGGAGTCCCATTTCTTCTCAGCCCAGGGTCTTCAGTCCCTGTCCTAGCAATGCCACAGGAGTGCTGGTCTCCACCTCCAGCATGGCCTGGGTTTCACTCCGGCAGGAGGTTCTAATAGAAGAAAGGTTCCTAAATATGTGATTATCTTAAGAAGGAGAGGAAACAGCATAGGCTAGAAGACACCCATGCTCAAACCCAAGGTCCTAGTTTCTCTGAGCACAAGCTAGAAATGTCGTAGATGGTGAGGAAGATAAATAGCTTGAAGAATGTGTAGGGTCATACCACAATATAGCCATGACAAAGAACATTCTCTCTGCTGTAAATATACTGGGGAATTTATTTCTGTCTGGTAATACCCTGGGGTATAAATCTGAATCTGTGAATTTTATTGTAGTAATGTTAATTTATACCAGAAGAAAATCAGTCCTTTTATAACTGTTACAGGGAGACAGGAACTTAAAATATTCAAAAGTAAACAGAAAGTATTAGGTACTTCCTTGATTTTCTAGCACTTCTAAAGCACTAATTAGAGAGAAGCAGTTACTGATGGATCCAGCCTTACATTTGGAGTCATGAAACCTCTTTATAAAACACATAAAAAGAAGTGTTTATAGGAAACAGATGTATTAATACACTTTGTGTTCACAGGAAAAAGCACAGGGATGCAAGCAGATCAGTTAGGTCACTGCTAATTTAATTGATTTACAACCGCCATTTACTTCTCTCCTTGGAATAAAGTCCTGTGTGTCTCTCAACCTCCCTCATCATCCCTCTCTATGTCAGGTCCAGCACCTTCTCTGTTAGTCTTGCATCTGGGTTATTTGGAAACTGCTGCTTCCAATTCTCATCATGAATGACATTCTCAAATAGAGAGACACCCAGTCTTTTCTCTCAACAATTTTAGCAGTAATTAAAAAAAAAATTGAGCTATCTGCCATGTTTTTCTGAAACTTGGCCTCAGCCAGTTTCTGTTGCTTGTTGAGAACTTCAAATACAAATTAGATAATATCTTTCAGCTTTAACCCTGATAATTAGATTTCTTGTTATACACCCATAAATGCAAAAAGGAAAAGGGACTGTAAAGTAAAAGCATCCTTAAATAAGGTTTTGATTTGTTTATGACTGTCTTTGGATTTGTTTGGTATTTTACGTTTTCTGCCTTTTCTGTCCTGTTTGCATATTGTACAGTTGTTTATACCCATTTGCCAGCAAATCAAGGTGGTGCTGTCCTGTACACGTTTTGAAGCAGTACGGGTAAACAGGCAAAATGAACTAGATGTGCATGAAAGTCTTAAGAGTGAGAATTCAAGTTCAGGATTTCTCCTAGCCTGCTTGTCAAGCTGCCTTCCATCCTTCTGCTGAGATCGAGCTTGGGGGCTCGTTCTGCTTCCCTGTGTGTATTTAGTCCTTGTTAGGAGCCGACCTGCGCTTTACCTCTCATGACATCCTCAGCACACTGCTGATCACCTCAGTAAGGCTGGCAGGGGTGCTGGGACAGTTCAAGGGTTCTTGAACTGGATGATTATTGGGAATTTGTGGGATATTTGTCTACCGTACTGTGTATATCCCAGCTTCTAGGATTGCACAGATGTGAAACTTGGCAAATACTCATGCAAGAACTAGGCAGGTGCTTTATGGTGCTGCTTTCTTCCCCTGGCACATTTAGATTACATCTTTAGGCCTCCACTGTAGTTCTTCAGTGAGTGAAAGAGATAGAGAAGCGCTTTCTGGAATATCAGAAGACTTGTGAAGCAGCTGTGGAACTTTCTGTGCAGTTGTACAGTTAAGCATACTTTTCCCACGGCCACAGAAAATCTAGGCAATATCCAAGGCAACTTCTTGCAGTCCTCAGTTCCAGACAAAAGGCCAGCTTGCAGCAGGATCTTGGTTTTCAGGAAATAGCTGTGTAACTCCCCCTTGGAAAGTCTAGCTTCAGTTAAGTACTTTATCAAGGCTTCAGGAGGCAGAACTTCTCACAAACCAGAAATTTAGATTTTGATCTGACAAGCTGTATTTTGACAGCTGAGATGGTAGATCAGATTACACAAAGCAGTATTTTACAGAAGACCCATGTCAGAACAGAAGCTGAGCACATTTCACCTTGGCATCTTCTAGGTCTTTACATGTAAGACTGAGCAGATCTGAAATATTCAGGGATCCAGCTGCTGAGAGAAGTAACAAGAAGGCTTTAAAGAAATATGAAATCTGCTTTGCCAGTGTAAAAGTCCTGTTCTTGACTTGAGGAAAGGTTCTCCTCCAGTTCATTTTGCCTGGAGCAATGGTTATTATTTTAGTTCAGACCACCCACCCTCATCACAAGACTTAAGAATTTACAAATTTAGAAGAACAATCACATAGAAAGGGTAACACAGACAAAAAAATCCTGCAATAGTGGGATATTTTTCAGCAGCCAAAGCCAGGAAATCAAGTACAAAACAGGACAAAGCAAAAATTACATGACTGCAACAGCTGTTATTAGAATCTAGTTTTGCTTTCTAGAGAATACTTTCCTGGAAAGTCCTGCAAGAAAATGACTTTCCATTCAGCAAATACTTTTAGTGTTCTAATCATGGTATTTGAAGCTGGCCTACACAGAAGATGTCTAATTCCCTATGTCACCCAAACTTCCCCTATGCTAATGAGTGACAGATTTTTCCAGTGCAAGTTTTGCCTAAATTCTCTTAAAGTTCTAAATCCCCAGCTCCCATAAGAAACATGTGGCCAAGCAGAGCCTTGAACCTGCTTTTTAACACATAAAAAGCACTATATTCATAGAACGACCATTCTTCTTGGATCATGAATGCACTGGAAATTTGATCCAGGCTACAGATGGAGAATAGGAAATTGAAGGCAAATAAACATTATCCTAACACAGTTCTTGGGCATTCTACACCTCACTTCCTCATTTACAGGAATAACATGGGAGACTGTGCATCAGTGAGAAACGCAGCTACAATGACAGATGTGTTTACCAGGACACAGAGGTAATGATTGTGTTCCTAAAACACACTCAAGGAATGCTTCTAGTTGCCATTCACTCTCTAGAAATTTTAAGGATAAATATATCTTCAGTTATCCATGATCTACTAGTTCTGATAGGAAGATACAAATAAATACAGTTATCTAACAAAGAATAGTCTCCAAACTGTGCTGGGATTTTACCTAAAGCCTTCAGTGAAAGCTGCTGGAAGTCTGCCATTAACTTCACTGGGACCAAAGTATTACTCTCCTATCTCCAATTAAAATCAGTGTAAATCCCAGAGGGTCCTATCTGCCTGGAGTTTGCCCTTGAAACCTCAGGAAGGAAGCTGAATTGGAGAAGTCAATAGAATTAAGACAGCAGAACTGACTTGCCCCTGGGTCTCATATTTCTGCAACTAGTCCGTTTGATTACCGCAGAAAACAGCACTGTGTTTTAGTGAGGCTATGGAGTGAATCACAGAGACACAGCCATTTAAAGGGGGTTTTTATTGTATTGCACAAAGTATTTATGCAATCCATGTAGGTACTGTATTAAAGGATCCACATTTCCCAAAACATTGGCTGTTGCAGCACACATCACAAGCATTGTGAATAACCAGTGCCTTCTTCAAAAATTAAAATAATCAATTGCAAGTTTAAGCATGTTGTGGAAATAAATGAAGAAAAAAGTGAGGAGTATCAATACATACTTCTTTTCAAACACACAAATATACACTTTTCAGAAGAGCACCAATAATGCCAAGCAACTATTTCGATGAGATACTGGATGTGCAGACCCTGCAGTAAAAAGCCAATATGCACACAGAAAATATCTTTCAACTGTTAAAATAATTTAACCATAATATCTTGCATGTGTCACTGTTTACAACATATCATTTCATATACAATGTCAGGCCCAAGCCTCAACTTGTGTAAATTTGTGCATACTCATTTAAAGCAGCTGAGACTCTGGACCAGGTGTCCAAGCTGAAAAAGCCTTCAAACTGTTCATATCTGAATACAGAATGGTAATATAAGACCAAGAAAGTAGTTACAGAGAATTTATAACAGAAATGGTACTATGGAAAATGAAGAAAAACACTATCAAATCCTCAAACATAAGGTTCTAAAAGAGGCCTACATGTAAAGTGATGTTGTAATAATTTATAAAAGTGAATAATTAACATCAGTCTCCTTTCTGACATTTAAGAGATTCTCACATATTCAAAAGCCCATAGAAGTGAACTAACCAAATGTCACCATCAGTATCATCCTCAAACTCTGTTTCTTAAGTTTCTGATCATTAATACTGGTACTTAAAAACATTTCATATTTGCTGAAAATTTTTATTAAAATTTACCTTCCCGATACTAGAATTTTGTGTAATAAAAATCATGAAAAACAATAGGTAAAAAAATAGCATTTTAAGAATATTTTTAGAAAACCCGTCAAACAACTGCAAATACAGCTGACTTTTAAGTGTCTACTTTTGAACTGTGGTCTTTTGTTTGTTTTTGTTTAAGTGAATCACTTATAAAGAAGCAAGGGAGTACCAGTTCTAAGATTTATTCTTGTCCATTACATTGAGGACCTCATCCAAAAGTGAAGGCCCCAAGTCAAGTTGTAACGAGAGCAGAGAGCCTGCAAGATCTGAAAGGGATTCTTCTGACTTGGTCTTTGTCTTGGTTAGTTCACATGAAAGCCGACTGTCATCAAATAAATCAACTGTTTGCCAATCAGTGCATCGTTCAGAAAAACTGGATGAGTGACTGTCGCTACCGTTAGTAAAATGCGACGAAGAACCATTTTGCTCCCATATGTCATCTTTGTACGTTTCTCCATCCTCCATCTGTTTGTTTTTCTCTTGTAATTTTTCTTCTATTACTGGCTCACAGCTAAGCCTAGGATTTCTTGATGACCTGATGGATTCTTGCTTTGAATTAAATGTCACTGGTGACAATAAGGGCAATGTAAGGGCTTGAGAACCACCAATGGCAGGAAGGGAAATAGCATTTTTGAGCACTGGTGATGGAGTTTCTGTAAACATCGATTCAGAAGTGCTGTTTGCCCTCAAGAATTCATTGTGGACACCAGACTGGCTAACTATGGTTTCACCTTCATTTCCAGGCAAAAGCTCATAGTTGCCCTGAAGAAATGAAATGTCTCCAAAAACATCATGTTGTCCCTCTTTTCCAATGTGTATGGTGTGACGAAAATCTCCAAGTGGTGGGCTGATCATATCAGGAGATAAGATATCCCTTAGTTTGAATTTCTTCCCTTTCTTATTGTTAGCAGCTTTCAAGTAGATGGGTGTCTTGGCTGGCATCTTGCTTGTAGATTCTGAGAGAAGTAGTTATTTTAAAGAAACAGAAGAAGGGAAGGCAAAGCCTCTTACAAACTCAGTTATTCACAAGAGACTTTCAGTGTTTTCAGGGTTACATCATCATCATCCTGAACCACTTTTGCACAGGTTTCCTCTAATGCAGAGCACTGTGGAGTATGTGAAGGTGACTATCTCCCACTTCAGCTCTTTGCAAGGTAGAGCACAAATTTTGCGGTCAGTAAGCAACCAAGTGCCCTGCTGCTTCCAGAACTTGCAGAAACCTGCATGGGATAAAAAAAAAAAATCAGGTTATCATTAATTTATTTTTCATGGTTCATTCAGTCTTGTTTTTACCAAAAAACAAAATTAGTAATGGTACTGACAGTTTCAGCCTACAGATTAGCTTTATGATGTTGCTTTCCTTCATTAGGCAGGATCAAAGAGTTTAGATTAACAAGGGCTAGCTAACCTTTCTCTGGCTTCATAGCTTTTTTTGAAGTCAGAGTTTCTTAGACACAGTTGCTGAGCACAATTCATTTGATAAATATCAGTATCTCAACCTTTCTTCTCTTTATTTGGGCATTCAAAATGCTGGCCTTTGAAAGCACATGCAGAA
>JAOXXN010000446.1:35878669-35888989 GCA_026770055.1 Myrmophylax atrothorax | reverse complement strand
GTACTATTAATACTACTTTCCCTTCCTTTTCTATCTTATTAAGCTGTCTTTATCTCAACTCAGGAATTTTACTTTTTCTTTTTTTCCCCCAATTCTCTCCCAGTCCCATGGGGTGGGGGCAGGAGTGAGCAAGCAGCTGTGCCCCATGTTTAGCTACCTGCCAGGTTCAACCATGACAAGCTGGTATCTGAAAATCAGCAAGCCATGGAGTTCTAACAGGAGCCCAAAGCCATGCATTCAAGATTAAAATATAAGACTAAATCACATGAGCCACAGTTTCAGGAGGGAAGAATTGTACTTAAAAACAGTAATAAGAGGTCAGAAGAGATAATCAGCTGAACCCTCCTCTTGTACTGTGGTCATAAGGAGCTACTGAATTCCCTGCTGCATAAGAGGGTGCTAAGGGAAAGGAAAGGTCCAGTAATTCTGTATTTGGCCAAGACCATGTCCAGTCCCTGTAGTCACAATTCCAGGAGGACACCACTAAACAAAAGAGGGTTTCAGAAGAGCCACAGGACTGATACTGTCACTTACATTTCATAGAATCATAGGATCATCAAGGTTGGAAAAGACTTTAAAGATCATCAAGACCAACTGTCCAGCTTCAGTTTGCCAGACTGAAGCTAGACAAAGCAAGTAAGAAAATGTACCTTTTTTGTAACAGAAAGAAGAATCTACTCAGGTTTATAGTAGATTCTCTATTACTTTGATTTTTTGTTAATTTTTTTCTTTTTTTTTTTCAAAGAACTGCCCATTGTCTAATTCAAATAGTTCTACAATTCTGGCAGAGCCAGGAGTCATACTGACACAGAACTGTGTAACTGTTCAGGAAAGGCCTACAGTTTGTCAAAGACAGGTTCCCAGTGGTCTGTCCTGGCTTTTATCATTCAAGATATGAACAGTATTTTCCACTAAATTCATGGCATTTCTCTTAAGAATTAAATATTTTGAAAAGCATTTTTATCTAGACAAAGCCATAGTAAATTTTTAGAGCCTTTCTGTCCGCAGATTGTTTTCTTGGCCATCAAGATGATTATGAAGGTTGAAAGGGCAAATCTCCTGGAAGTTATAAAACAGAGCTCTCTCACACAAAATGTTGTGTTTGGAAAGTTCTCATCTTTCAGCACAAAGCAGAAAGAAAGGGGAAAAAAAGCAGATATCTGTGCTTGACACTACTTCAAATCCTGCATGGAGAACCAAATAAAATCTTTCCTGTCAAACTGCCATGAACAGTTTGAGATCTGGAAGCTTTAAAATCTGTTTCTCCTCTGACAAGCAAGCAGAAGGGCACATATTTCACAGCAACTTAGCCTATTCAAAAAGAACAAGAAAAACTTAACATTTAAAGTACAGCTTTCTACCGTGGATATCTCAGATCCATGACTGAGCAGAGTCCATATGCAACTTCAGAGACAGTTTTGAAGAAAAGCACAATGAAAAATATTGCATGTGGCTTCATTCACTTTTAGTCAAGAGAAATTGAAATGGTTCTTGAATTTGACAGGATAACTGTAATTTCTTCTCAAGCCACACCTCCTATATATCGTTACTATCATAAAACTTGACTATGGAACCACATTTGTACTTCCAGGATATTTACCCCACACCTACAAACTACAGCTACCTCACCAGGTGGACTGCAAGAACACAGAGTCAGAGCACCTGAAAAATCATCTGGTACCATTTGAATCAAGGATCTTTAACGTAGACACACGTACACACAGACAGCTGCTCCTACTTCCACAGATACCACACTGATTTTTTGCAGAGGGAATGCACACACTTTCTTAGATGATGCCTTTTTAACATGTCCACCTACTCATCAGATGTCTTGGAAGCTTCCATTTGAAAGCCCATTTTCAGAGTTGTTTATAAATATCAGACATTGCCACTCAAGCCAACATTTTCTATCCTACTTCTGCAGCAATCCGTATCTGTTTGTTTATGAAGGATCAGAAAGAGGTGGGAGAATTTTAACCAAAGTTTTTAAACTGTTTCTCTAATGAGACAAAACAAAATTAGATTATGTATTTGTACTCCCCTGCTGTACCATAACACCTTTTGTCCTATGGATACACAACCCATCAAAATCCACAGCCTTGCTAACAAGTTGTGGCACTTCTGTACTTTAAAGCTCATCCTGACCTTAAAATTTGTACCTAGGAAAGTCTCTCTTCTTGTCACTGTGGATCACCAAGACAGGCAATTTTAAGGTGTTAAACTGTATAATTTTTACAAGATTCAGTAGCTCTAGTGTCTGCCACCTAGAATCTTCCAAAATCCTCTCTACTAAAAATACCATCCCTCTCTTACATTGCTCTATTCCCACAAACAACTCACCAGGCAGGAATAACCATCTACCCAATTTCAGAGGGTCCTTTGCCTAAGAAGTAGGGATGTGGAACCAGGAGGTGGAAGAGAGTGGAAGTGGAGAATGGTAGATGCAAGGAACAAAGATAGTTACGCAGGCTTGATGGCGGAAAATTAGCTGGAATTTAGCAAGAGGAGTTTCATGTTTAGATCATTCATGTGGGCATTGAAACCTGCTTCTTTCCTTGCAGATTCTTCAATTTCATGCAGAGTGTATCTTTGTATTTTCAGAGATTACTTGAATACACCTAAAGATTTACACTTGCATGGATATACTTTTCATACCAAAAGCCGTGTCAAAAAGCTTCCAAATTCTGTTGCTGCTTCATTAGATGTTACACCTGTCTCTTCCTCCTCTACCACTGTCAGAGTGGTAATCCAAACGCTGTAACATGTCACAAAATATCTTATTTACAAAGCATTTTCCTCTGCCAAAGTAGAGGCATGGTTGCAGTCCTGAGGTAAAATAACTACTCCAACTCGAAGTGAAATTAATTCTCTGACAAAAACTGGAATCTGTCCATAGCATAAATAGCTTGATTGTCTGATTGGAGAAGTAGGTTTTATTTTTGTCCTCACAAATTCCTTTAGGAACTCGTACAGATTCATAACCTTGGATTCTTGCTACTGTAACTTTTCTTCTTTGGGAACAGAAGTATGTATTTTTAAGAGAGCTGTACAGCCCACTGCCATAAAATGGATTACTTTGTTGTCTTTCTGTTGACCTCATGGGATCTTATCTAAAATACTCTGGAGACTGAGATGGGTATTCATCATGCCTGAAGGCAAATATAGGCTAAACCACAAAAACGTAGCCTCCTTCCCCACCAAAATCATAACCATGCAAGTGGGGAAGGGACGTACAGAACAGAGCAGCTGCCGTACAAATTACTGCTCTGCTCAATCCACTATCCTGTTCCTGACAACAGATTCTCTATTCAGGCTGTATGACTTCTGTGTACCACTGACTACTTTGCATATTATCAATAAGAAACAAGAACAGATATGATAACAGTAACAATTCAAACTTCTCATATAAGGTTTTCATCAAACTGACTAGATGCTACAATTGCCTTCTAGGCAAGATGATCAAAATGAGCAATGTATTACCATAAATCTTTACTTCTGTAGCATCAAAGCCATAATCACAAGCCAGGTATTTATTACAGTAAGAATTATGCAGATGTGAAATGACAACTACAAAATCTCACAGAAGACAGTTCTTCATATGTTGCATCTTTTGGGGCAGGGAATACTTAGCTTTACAACAGAATTGTAACTGTTGTGAGCATCACCTCCCTCCTATTTCACCTCTCCACTCCTACTCTTCTGACAGATGCAAACTACAGTATATGCATCCTATGCATGGACATACTACTCCCTTTTTCACTTCCATATTCCCACCTGTTTTTCAAACATCCAAGCAGAAGAGATCCCCAGATGTACTACATCTTACCATCTTATGAACTGTGGTGCTTATTCTGAGGTCATCTGTAGAGGAGCCACAAGCAAAGAACCAGTTTAAACTTGATGAAGAGCAGTAATCTTTTGTATCTGGATCAGAAACATGTGAGCTGCATCTGACATGCAAGACAATCAATGGCAGTATTCTCCTCTTGTCCCTCTTTCACTTATCATGTAGCTCTCCTACAGCTGATGCCTTAAATTGAGCTAAACCCTAACATTATTTGTAGGAGCCACACATCCTCAAAAGAAGGGAAACACCGAAGACTACACAGCCACATCCCATCCTCCAAATGAATACAGACAAGTCATGGAAAAGCTAAAAAAAAAGTACCTTTGCAAGGACCACAATGTTGGGTAGAAATGGCATGGCTGACTTTCACATCAAACTACAAAAGGCAGAACCTGCATCTTCTTTTTCCTTCACTCTTACTGTAGCAGGTGCAGGTTTTAGTGTCAGAGATGCTTTTGTTTTTATTCTTTGTGGTTACAGAAACATGTACTCTCAAACAACAAATGACTCACATGAATGTTTCATATGACAGGGAACTCATAAAATTAAAATTGATTAAGCTATCATTTGAAATCTGAATATTGAGAAGACTGACCTAACCATTCTCTGGAAATAAATTTTAACCAAACTGATAGTACACTTTAATTCCCAAAAGACAGCTTATCAAATAATCCAAAAATAAAAGACCAAAAATTAATATTAATGGCCATTCCCCAACAGAATTAATCACTAAAAGCAGTGGCAAGAGTGCCTGACCAAGATGCTATTTCATAATGGTGGTTTGTCACATTGCAAACAGGATATTTATGGTGTGCATCTCAAGCACAGAAAGGGGGAAGAAAAAGCAAACCAAAACATTCACCTTAAACTACACCACACCTTGGATTAATCTTTGCCTGAGTTTCAGATCTAATTTACCCAGTCTCATGAATAAACAGAATTAAAGTCAAGCTAAATCAAAATATACAGTGAATCATAAGTGAGGCAAAAAGGTAAAGTTAGAGGTTTCTTAAAGATACATAGACCTTCATGAAAAAGACACATTTACACATACAGAATTTAGGCTTTACTTAAGTAGGAGTGAAGTTACACATAGGAAGGAATAAAGAATGGAACTTGTTTCTTATTACAGTATCTTGATGAATATAATTTAAAAGGTTAGATTTAAGAAGTATTAGAACAAAAAATACTATAAAAATTGTTTTGGTATCATAAGGATTTTTTAAGCTTCTAAATTACTAAAGTGTTAATTTTTTGGTAAAATTTAAAAGCTTTTTGAATTAAAAGAATCCATTAGTGCTGTCATACATTTCTTTATCATGTATCTGAAATATGGGGGGAAATAAAAAAACCCCAAGAACGTAAATGTGGCACAAAAATCCCCAGCAACACTGGCATTATGTTCCTGCACATCACTTGGCACTAGTGCATCACTTAAGTACTAGAAAAACAACCACACAAAAAATCCCTGTCAACTACACAGGAACAAACCCAGTCATGTGGCTTGAGAAAGCCACCTTCTTATAAGGCAGTAAGGAGCTTTACCAGAATAGGAGAAACAGGGAAAATGTTTCTGAAAGCAACAAGCTCCATCAGCCTCTCCTCTGCTAAAGACTTGTTCATACTCTTACAGGTATGAGGGTTTCTCCTTGTGGAGATCACGACCGAGAGCTCTGCTGGCTAAAGCTGGTTTCACAACCTCTTTGGAGAAATGCTTTATAGATGCTGACTGTGGTGGCAGCAAAGCACCTTTGATCTTTGCAGAGTATCACTGAGAATTAGGAACCCCATAATTACAAATATCATATGCAGTGCACTAAAGTTACAAAGTCACAGAATGCAAGGTAAGAAAATCCCAAGATTATAGTACTTGTCCAGCCATTATTTAGTTCCTTAACCACGCCACCCAAACGGATGTTTACAGAGCAAGACCTTCAGCTTTAGCCCCAAACTTCAAAAAGATCCTCTCTTTTTGCTACTTCTCACCTCATTCACCTCACATACTGTTTAAGGCAAGAGAGCTATCAGAAATAATATGACCATAACACACTTATATATATGTATCACCATTTTCTGCAGGCTTTTTCCAACTTATTGATACTTGCTTTTTCCAGGCTTTAAGGTTTGCTTGACTTCAATGTTATACTGTACAGTTTTTAAAAAGTTAACTGGGAAAAATAAATGAAATTTCAGACTAACAGTTTGCTTTTACTTACTATTTTTATAGTAGTGCCTAATATTCTAATAGTAAAACCCCCCACATTTGGAATGAAGACTCAACACCTGTTTCCTTTGTTTAAGG
Organism: Myrmophylax atrothorax; assembly: GCA_026770055.1. Classification (NCBI taxonomy): domain Eukaryota; kingdom Metazoa; phylum Chordata; class Aves; order Passeriformes; family Thamnophilidae; genus Myrmophylax; species Myrmophylax atrothorax. The sequence continues at coordinate 35,882,840 of JAOXXN010000446.1, read as the reverse complement.
CACAACACAAATCTTCAGATACATATAAAATTCCTACAGCAAAACAGTGAGAAAGGGACCTGAAACATCTGGTATTTCAAAGGGATAGGAAAAAAATACACCAAGGCCTGTATTTTAGATCTTCCATGCAAAGACATGAAGTAGTATTTATTTTTAGAAAGGTCTCTACAGATGATTCAAAAAAAATTAACTGCCATCTAAATGCATCCAAACAAGCTTGCAGACTTGACTAAGCAAGTCATACCTAGTTTCAGCTCGTCATCAGCTCTTGTATCTCTGCACGAGGTCAGCTGCTGTTTACATGTAACCACAGAAAAGTTCATTTAGTTCATTCAGAATGCGCCCCAGCACAAAAACTCACAGTATCAGTCTATTTAATTTCTTATCTAACTTGTTCCCCGTTGACCTTTATGATAGAAATCAAAGCCTTGTATCAGACTTGGTGAGCTTTCTTCTATTATTCGGTGTAAGTAAACACCATGAAGGCAACATTTACATAGTTAAGTTGTAGGTTGTTGTACCACACACAGTGGGGGTTGAAACCCTTAATGTGGCTTCCTGGCATTCATGAGATACTAATCATCAACTCTTAAGAGTATTGCGCAACTTGCTGATGTCAAAGGTAAGTATAACAGTAATTCAAATTACTTGTTCTAAATATACGTTTCAGTGAAATGGTCTTGCATAAAAAGCTACAAAGAGCATGAAGATACGGTTTAGTTCGAGTAAACACTTTCACATTTTCAGATCTTTAGGTACTAAAAAGTGCTACTTGACTGTGTAGGCTTGCCCTGTAAATGGCCTGCAAATGGCTTATCTCCCCTCTTTAAAAAACAAAAACACAACACACAAAGGAGTAAAACACATTCAGCAGTTCGCCAGCCTCTCAAAAGAAAGGTGTCACAGTTGCTTACAAAGATTATTAACCAACTGTGCTCTTGTGGCCTTAACTAGTGTGAGAACCATAAGACAAACGTTTTTTCCTATACTTGACTATTTATTCCATAAATGTCAGCGAAACCTAAGTAAAGGTATAAATACATCTCATCACCCTGGCCAACTCAGTCCATCTGTAACCATCTCATTATATCTTGGCAGTGTATTTTCTAAAGCTTTACCGGGTCTTGATTTAACCCTTGAACTATGAGGAAGCTATACTTCTTGTCAGCCAGGTCCAGCTGCTCCTGCTTAGACTCACCTTCCCAGCAGTCACCATGCTGGATCGGTATCTTTGCTCAATAACACTGTGCATGTAAATACATAACACTGTAAAATATATTGTAAGCAATGCCTATCTGCATAAATGTCACCCACAAATCTTTCTTGTTTTAGCACCGTACTAAAGGTATGTCTCTTCATCATGAGCTTTACCTGAGCTTGTCCTCATTCTGCCATGCTGCTTCACACAAAAGCCTGTGCTCTGTAGGTGGTGCTTCAAACCCGCCCTCCCTGCTCTACTCAGACACATCCCTCAGCACTAGCTAGCTGCTTTCCCTGGCTAGCAACTGGTCTGCTTCTTAGTTAGAGGAAATAGTTTAAAAACAGTCTAAACACATTTCTTCCCACATCCTCATTTGAATTCAGGCTTGAGTTCATTAGGGAAATTCATCTTACCATCACACAAACAAACAAACACAGGATATACCTTCAGCCCACTGCCATCCCTGTACGTGCTGTACCCATGGAGATGCCATGGCTATTAGATACAGACCACCCAACTGGTTCAGTTTTACCACTGGTGGAAGAAGAGACAGCCAGTTCTCTACGAGATGGTTAAGATCTTGAGAAATAATTACTCTGGCTTGATCATGATAAGAGGGGGGAAAAAGTGATGCTGCTTCTTGTTTCCCAAAAAGTAACATCTGCATGCAGGAGGGTGAGAGCCTGGTTTTGATGTTTTACGTCATTATCAAAGGCCAAACAGGCACCAGGTGACCTGATGCACAGCAATTCCGTGAACTAGGGTGAGAAACAGGAGGAAGAAGTAGTGAGAGAGCATTGTAAAGCCCCTGGGACACAGCCTCACTGACAAGAAGTGAAGGAGAACTTGATGGTAAATTCTGCATGGCAGAGGGAAATTTGGTTTTAAATGTGAGTTCTCTTTCCTGCCCGAACTATTTCTCAAGACTTGGGCAGAGGACCAGAATTTCATCTATAAGAAGCCACCTAGCTTAGAAGACTATAAACCAAAGCAGCAATACCCAGTTATGAAAAGCGGAGAGCAAAACATGTTTTGCCATGAACCGTGGCTTTTGTTGGTTACAGTAAAGCTGATATAAGTGGATTGGAACAGTTTTAGACGCCTCTTTGAAGTCAGTGTGACATTCAGCCACAGCAGTCAAACAGGGATAGTGCAGAGCCATGTGGCCTCAGGGAAGGAGTGGCTCTGGGCTGCCTCTTAGGGTGATATCCATCTCTTTCCTTTCTAAAATTGACCCAGGCCACCTCCTGGTGATTCTGGCTGGCTATACCAATCACAGTAGAGAAGCAGAACCACTGAGGTAGTTTCTGCAGCCTGATTTTTACTTCTGTGGATGCTGAAGAGAACAGTAACTGTGATTATCTTTAATCTAAGGAGAAGATAGGCCCCATTGTTTCCTTCCCAGATACTGCTGGCTTATGCTGAGGCCAGAAAAAAATAATTCCCTTTAGTCCTATCCTACAGCTGAAGAACCTGCTCAGTTCCTCTCCTCTGTATGCTGTAATACAAAACAAATGTTCAAAGCAAGGAGTGCCTTGAACATAGGAATTTTCTCTTACTTTTCTGAATGTTTCTGCTAAAAGACTGTTTTTAACATGCCACAGAGCTCAAGTGAATCTTAATGGTAACGCTAAAATAGGCTGAAGCCTTTCACTTTAAAAATAAATCCTTGCAACAGTAATCACCTACTGATACATGCTTTTATGTTTAGCCAGCTGTTGAGATGCCACATCTGTCACTTCTTGCTTCCAGAAATGTACTTTCCTTTTCTGTAGGGAAGGAGAAAATACTGCTCCTAGAATTGCACTGAGTCTTCATGATGCCTTTTTTGGTATCTCTGTCATTCCTCTAAACATCTGAGCCATGGCACGTGGATTACAAGATTTCTGGTAGTGTGTATCTAAAGAATTTTTCAGCTTTAGATTTTCATGCCTTAAACCTTCTGATTTTTTTCCTCTGCATTTTGCTGAACAATATTACACTCTTACACCCCATATGTAACTGAAAATGGTCTACACATGAGTAATTTAATTCACGGGAAACATTCCTTGCCTCCCTCCCCCGATTATTTTTCAAAGGAAAGTAAGAGATCAGGATCATATTTGTTACATTTCATAATAAGTCCTCTTTCTATTTTTAAAACATAACAACAATCTACAGTGACGCAAATCCGAAATTAATTGCTTCCTCTATTTCGGTCTCTTTTAAATTTCAACTGGAAATCAATCAAGTCCTTCTTATTAATCTACAGCACGCATTGCTTCAGCAGCAGCCCAACACAAATTCTTTTTGAGTTCACGACTTGAACCCTTTGCTCCACAACCAGCATCACTACGGGCCACTGACCTGCTATCAGAGCCGTGCCTGCCCTCTGTCCAGGTCCAGGTCCAGGTGCAGGTCCTGGTCCCGGTCCATCTCCATCCCCAGCCCCAGCCGGGCAGGCAGCGGTGGCGCACTCTAGGGCACGGTTATTCTTAGAAGGTGTGGTCAGGGGGAAAAGGGGACATCCCGCACAAAACCAGCACAGCTTGTTTCAAGGGGCTGTAGACTAGGTATGCCTTCTGCCTCCAAGGGAAGGACATAAAATCAGGTATGCCAAAATACACTGGGAAGGAAATTTAAACCGATTGTAGGGGAGAATTTCAGCTTGGAATTTCAGGGATGTAGAAACACCCCGAGACAGTCTTCGCGATAGCTCCGGCATGACCACCGTGAGCAGCCAAACACGACCAGTAATGGATACTCTCCTGCCCACCCCGCACTGCCTCTGCTCCCTCCCAGCCCCCCGGGCGGTGTCTCCGCAGGGCACGAGGGGCAGCGCCAGGGTCCGAACGCGCAGCCCAGCCCGGCCCGGCGGCCCTGCCGCTCCGCGCCCCGTGCCCCAACTCACGGCGCTGCCGGCTGCTCCGCCGCCGCTGCTGCCTCCGGAGCCGCCTCCTGCCGCCGCTGCGGAGCCGGGAGCACAGCGCG
>JAOXXN010000446.1:35844494-35863682 GCA_026770055.1 Myrmophylax atrothorax | reverse complement strand
CCAAATGGTTCTGGATAAAAGGCTTAAAACTGGACTTTGAAGCTATTATCATTTTAATTAATTGGTGGGATGAACAGGATCGGAGCTGATGAGTCATTGCAGGAGCCTGCTGGAATGTTGTTCCAGCTTCATATTGGGATCTGCAGGTGCACATTGCTTGGCCTGGATATTCCAAATTAGTAAGCAGGCATTCAACATTCAGCAAATTCTTACTACATGGACAATGTTTTCTACAAAGGAGAAGGGCATGGTAGGCAGACTCCTCATGGCAGCAAACAATGCACGTAACAGTATGGAAATACAGTGATTTCTGATCTGCTTTGGCTTTCTGCTGTGGTTTCTCTTTTTAGCAGTCCAAACACAATAATACACTTGTAAGCAGGACCCAAGATCTGCCTTGAATGTTTTCTTGTATTTATTTTTTTGCCATTTTTGCCTCTAGTCTGCACTGAAAGAGAAAGTGAACATCCTGGGACTGGCAACCAGCCAAAAGCTCAGGGACTTCTCACCTAGAAGAGCTTCTTGCAGAGCACAGCAGAGAGCATGTGCAAAAGATGTGAGCTATTGTTAGTCAGTTCGTAATCTGAAAACGTTAAGTCAGATCTGCTGCGCTCTGCAGAGGACTCTGACTCTAAAATCCAGTTTACTGCATTGGTACCACATTACACTACTCCAAAAATAGTGAAAATTATGATTCCTTTTAAACAACATGCATTTTAATGATATGTATTTTTTATCACAGATCTTACAAGTGCTCAGTTTTCATTATGAACAACTACTGAAAGAATTTCTCAGCATGTTTTTTGCTGTTCCTCCTAAGGTTTCTTTTAATCCTAAATGAGAAATTGTATGCCTTTAATAAGACTTTTCTGACCTGAGAAACAGAACAAGATGACTGTAATCATGGAAAATTATGCAATGAATCTGAATCAAGTTTGATCCTGCTCTACTCATTAATATATAATACAGAGTTGATTGCATGATTTGTAATCATGATTCCTTAAGTGACCTTAAAACAGTCATTCATGACAAATAGCCACTGGGAAGACATGCTTTAGCAGAAGGACTTTTGAAATTTATATTTACATGCCTTCCGACAGCAATAGCATGCGCTGACAGCTGAGAATGACACAGCAAAAACTGCCATTCCTAGCATGTCTCCTGGTCTGATGTTTGCTTTCTATATCCCAGCATGTGCCCTCTTTCTTCCTGCCTGGCAATCTTGCCTGGGCAAATTTTGATCACTTTCTATATTTGTCTGGGATTTTCAGCCTTCCTGTTCTTGGTGAAAGGTTAGATGCAGTTTTGCATCTGCCCTGAACAGACATGTGAGCTGACAGTTTTGGACATGGCTTTTATGTAGAGGCCAAAGACAGCTGCACTGTGAGTGCACACACAGTATGGATATATACCTCGCTCACACAATGCCTGGTGGTTTGGCAAACATGTCACATGTCCCACATGCATTGTATAGCCACCTTGGACCTCTGCCATCAGTTTGGCACTTAAAGGAAGAATCAGCTTTAATTACTGGGCTTTGTGAAGGGGCAGTAGGTCTAGGGAACCCCAGAGGTACATGGTGGTGCCACACAGAGATAAAGCCTCTGTGGCAGAATTCAGCTGGTCCTATCAATTGCACAAGAATAGCCCTTGTATCAACTTTAATACTGTACTTCCAGTTAGACTTGGCTTTCTTGAGTGCTTTCTCAAAGACAAATTCTCATTGGAGATAGTCTCATTTCTCACTTGATCCAGCACAAAGTTTTTTTCAGGACTATGAGAGACTTGGACACTGCTGCCTTTTGCGGCTTATTTTGAATCCACATTAGACATTTAATTCTATTTGTGATCTCAAAGAACTCATGATCTCCTGTGACAACACCATTCATTCTATGGCCTGCTGAGCACATATATATAAGACCCTCTGAAGCATAGCTGAAACACTGAAGTATAGTTCCTTTTTCACTTGACTCATTTGAATTGGAATTTAGAATAATCAGACATTCTAATTTTTTTTAGATTTATATAATTGTATAAGCACCACTAAGACTACAAATAAAGCCTTAGATCATTGTGAAACAGCAACAAGAGTCCAAGAAAAACTCCAAGTTACGAGAAGAATGTTCACTTATGGACGGAAAGATAAATATTTCTCAGACACACATCATAATTTTAGCAGTATCTGAAAGATTATTTTTTTTCAGTTTATCTTTTACCTTTGGTAATTAGAAGTTATGGTTCTTGCCTGGAGGAACTCCGGTTTCCATTTAACTTTAATTTCAGTGCATGAATGGAATGCAGCCTTCTATTCAAAATGCACAAGCTTTCTCATGGCTGAGGATGTGCTTGTCTGGTGCTTGGTGAGCTGGAGTTGAAAAAACATTTAGGGTTGTGCAATGTCCTTTGCTTATGGATGTATGGGACAGATTTGTACATAGATAGGGCTGTTGGTATCATTTCCATATATGTGAGCTTGTCAGATGTATGTTTACATAGTAATCAGGGTTTTGTTTATGCTTATTACATGAGTTTGCTTAGTTAACTTTTTCATTATGAATTTTCAGTCAAGAAGGGGTTCCCTATCCATTCTTTTCCAGAAACACTGTTACACAGGAACAAAGAAACATCAAAAAGGGGAATCATCTTTTGCCAAGATTATAAATTCTAAGGAATTTAGTCAGTTTGTTTGACTAAAATGTTTTATTTAAAATAATAGCAGCTTTTATAACACACCAGCTCCTTTCCCAACTAAGCTCCTTTGGGATCTGTAAAAGCAGTCAGAAAAACTGATAGATCATATCAATTAAAATTTTATCAGGAGCTGGTTTATCATGCAATTTATTTAATGTAATTCCAGAACTCTGGCATCCAAAAATAACAATCCAAAAATAATAAGATAGTTTCTCCCCAAATCTTAAGAATCTAAGTAATAAAAATATTCAGGCTGTTTTTATTCCTTGATGTTAGATACACTTTGTGTGACCTTCTACCTAGTCATACCTTGCTCTAAAAACAGCACATGATATTGTATTTCATTGTCCTTAAAAGCCCACTGTGTTCCTGGACATTCAGCAGGTCTCTCTGACGTATCATCAGTTCCTGTGCAGTTTAAATCAAATCAAAAGTATTTCTAAGTAAGAATCTTTCCATATGTGCAGTAAGTTAATCAGCACAAGTTTTCTCATTAATATGGTGTCTGTTTACACATATACATATTAGCAATAGTTACTCTGAAGCTTTAATGCTACTTAAACATAAGCTATGTACTATATTTTTTCATTTAGCCTTACCAGTCCCAGCATTTTGCAAAACCTTAGTCAAGCCTTGAGGTCAGCCTAAAATCACAGAACTAAAAATTAAATAAATATTGTACTTCTTGTGTGTGTCTTTTTGTGTGTGTGTCTTTATGACTTATTAAATAGTACCACGCGTTCATTCTTTTTGCAGCACAGAATTGCAGGAACTATTTTTTTTATGCGATATCATAGGACTTCATGTGTAAAGCTGTGTCGGCAGCTGTACTGCCATTGTAGCACCATTTAAAATGTTCCCACTTTCCTCCCCTGCCAGCTATATGGAATGACATCCAGAGTGATGTAGGGAAAAAGATAGAGCAGTCTGGCTACAAAGGGCTTCAAATCTGTCACAAAATCAGCATCAAGTCTGCAAAAAGAAGTTTGCAATTTTAAGTATAGATACTGCATTTTGGCACGTACTTAGAAGCGTATAGTGAGGAAATTTAAATGAAGAAGGAACTGAAAAAGGGATTAAAGGCACAACGGTGTATCTTAAATTACCAGCTCCTTGAATATGTTATTCCTGGATTGGCAAATACACCATGCTTAGCATGGAAATAGGCAAAGTAAGCTAGGATTTCTAACACTATGTACAAGTGTTTATAGTGTCTCTATGTTAGATTTGTAACAGGAATGGGTTTTTTAATTTCTGAAGGCTGGTGCCAAAGTTGCTCATATTTTTGTTGTTAGACAAAATTATGTCTGCTAAAAGGCTCTTTTAATTCTGTATAATAAAATCAGAATGAAAATGATATTAAAATATTAAAATCAAATTATATAGTTACAAGAACTGTTAGACACTGAAGGGTGAGTCATACCCTACTGCAGATGTAAATGCTGACAATAATATGTTGCAGTTTTTTATTCAAAGCACCCTTGATTATCAACTAATTATCTACTGATTATCAATTATTTACTAATTTATTCTCTCTGACGTAGCAATGATTTCCATTTTATGCATGGAGTAATTTGGGTGGATCAAATTTAGCTGACACACTCTTATTCAATGATGCCGTGAAGATCAGACTTCAAATTTCTGAGCATATTGTCTTCCACTGGCAGTTAATAATTTGATAAATTTATGTAACTGATGAACAGAGATTTTCAGTTGTCAACATGTGTTATAAAGGATAATTTTTAATTACTCAACTACTGATTAAATTTGATTTATCTGACCTGGAAGTCTGCAGCCTAGATTTTCTTAAGGGTTTAAATGGTTGTTTCCACCAAGAGTAGGTGAAGACAAATTGCTTTCAAGTCTGACGTGCAGCATTTTACATTCTTTGTGCGCTTCCAGACAAGTGGAAGTGATTTCACAAATGATGTGAGTCTCTGGACATGAACACTCATACTCAAATCTCAGGCTGTGGTGTCACCATGCCCCTCACATGGTAAGGCAGATAAAGTACATTGCATTGCTCCAAATGTAAACTCTGGGAAACAAAGAATACAAAATCAAGACACGCATCATCTCCACAGCACCATCTTGCCTCTTTCTGAAATGATGACACCACACACCAGAAATGCAATAGCGTTCCAGATGGTGTGGGGACACTTTGGGAAACAACACCAAGGCAGAGCCCTGGAATCCAAATCCTTACCTCTTGTCTTTGTCCAGACAAATCCCCAGCTCAGGTCACTTACATTGAGTAGGAGATAGTTCACAGGAGCCACCTCAAAGTCTGTAAATGTTATGTTTCTCATTTCTTCTTCTCTCAACATGACTTCAGATCTACTGCATGCCTTTGACCTTCACTAAACATTGGAGTTCTTTCTGCAGGGTATATCTAGCTTGCTGATAGTTTCTGTGGTGATAGGAGAGCTTGTATACCTCTGCAGGCACAATCTACACAATTAAGTGTTGTCAAAAGTCTTGTTTCATGCATGCATTTACTTCCCCTCTTGCTGCAGTCACAGCTCTGGCAAACTGCTGCTCAGTTTGTTCACCATTCTGTGCAGCTCCGTACAGCCCAGTGGCTGCAGCCAGACTGAATACAGGGAAATACTGCAGTTTAAGCCATTAGAATACAACCCCAGAAAAAGTAAATATTTCTACTGTTTACTTTCCAGATTTTGGATACCTTAGAGGTTAAGTGTGACCAAAGCATTTCTTCAAGGAATGCCAAGTTGAGCTTGCCTTTAATTCACAGCCTGTGCCCATGGCTATGGTAAAGACAGGCAGGGGAGGAACAGGGAGCAGGTTCAGATGGAAATAGTGAGCTTGAAGCTGCCACCTTGTCTTACCTCTGGCTGCTCAGTGGTTTTCACTGCACTTGGCCCTTGCAAACCAGGAACCTCCGACCTAATCATTCAGAAGCTTTATTTGACCACACTTGGTCTTTCTCTTTAGGAAACATGATTACTGGGTCCTAAATGCTTCCTAGAGTCTTTCATCTTTCCTCTATCTAATTAATGCTAATTTCCTTGATGGTACTCCTAAAGTACAGCTGGAGCCTGTACATAGATTACAGAGCACTTTACAGGATCAGCAGTAAATCAGATAGAGATTGTGAAGCACATATAATATGCATTTCCTGAGAGTTGTGAAGGGTGGGATTTTATCTTGCAGTGCATTAGTGCCCCGACGATTGAGTCAAACTATAAGTCACTCAGTTATCATGACACTTGATTGCCTGGAAATCCTTCTTCTTTACACCATATGCCTATTTTGTTTTTGGAGACAAATCACTTTGGCATATGTTAACCCGAAACTATAACTTTTGTCTTTTAGACAGTTTTCAAGAGTGATTTTCCCAAGCAGCAAAGTGTGTTGAAAGAAATAAGGAGAGACTGAAATCATCATCAGTGGGATCATGCTCATGTTTTGAATCCAGAAGTGTACCTGAGACGTAAGAGAAGAATGCACATTAAAACAAAAAGATACATTCAGCTTGCACTGTAACAGGTATGATAGCATTAAATTAATGAAAAGAAAATTATCCTCCATTTTAGAGATATTTACCTCCAATAAGAAAGGCATATAGCTTATTTGATTATTTTTTAATGTAATGTTAGACCACTTGGCTATATGACTTAAGCCAAATCATGCAGTCAACATCATTCCATGTATTATTAAGGAGTCTTTCATGTGGCAATATATGACTGCTGGCACAAGCAAGTTTCAAGCTATATTTGTGGACTTACATGCAGAGGTACAGGTGGAATTTGGTTATCAAGCTCTAAATATATGTCCTAAATGCTCTAAAAGCCAAACATATCCAGCTCTGGAAGTCTGGTTGCAACTGCACTCCATTGCCTGGTTACTTCCAGTGGTGGAAAGCAGAGAGGAAATCTCACTCTTTTGGCTTGGTAGTATTTTGTCATCACCGATTACCCAGGGATCTAATCAAAGCAGGGAATTCCCACAGATTTTTGTCTCTGCTATTCTGAACAGTATCTCTTTGATGGCAGTGCACGCAGCGCAGCACAGTTTACAGCATCGACTCAGATTAATGTTGTAACGCTCAGTTACAGTATTGGCTCCGTTTCTCTGTATCTCCTGTTACTGCCAAAGATCAGAAAAGCTCTTAGTAGAGCTTCCTGGCTAAAATACAGCATCTTCTAATATCCACTCAGGGAAGAATACCTCAACCAAATAGACACATTCCTCCAAACTTCTTCCCCATGTTTTTACTTGAGTTTTTATATCAATTATAAAATGAGAACAGGATCAGAGCCCATGGATATAAATTTAAGGAAAGTACTATATTGAGCTTCCTCCAGAGACATTTTTCTGAGCCATCATGTATGAAAATCCATTGCTTTTTTTCAATAATAGCTTGGCTTCAGTGACTACAGTGACCCAAACTGAAATTATTTTCATTTTACATTATGATACTCAGGTTTTACAAAACCTACATGTTACTTTGTTTAAAATCCTCCTCCCTTTTAATGAAACACAGTAGCTGGCACTTCCACTGAAAAATTCATTAAACATTTCCATATTGGCTTCCAGCTTGTCTGGTGTTTTTGCCTGGCAGAATACAGTGCATCTTTGTGTGTTATTAATGGGCTGAGCTTCTGGACAAGACCATGCTTTTTGCAACTGTGGAATTTTCTTAAAAACAATACACTATAAAACAGACAGAAAATTTCGTACATTCAGAGGACTATTTTTGACAGAGTACGTTAAGTCACTTTCATTAGACAAAGAACTGCAATAGAGATTTCTTCCTTTCAAAGCATAAATTAAGTGTATTTTAAAAAAAATCCTAGGCATTTTAGCAGTTGTAAAACTGGGAGCAATGTAGGAGGCTGTTAATCTGCAGGTCTGGTCTTTGGTCTGTATGAATCTTCTCCTCCTTTTGACTCTGAGATGAAGGGTAATGGTTTGAGCACTGCAGAGTGACATAGAAGGGTTGCCAGATATGGGTAGTGCAGATAAATCACTGTCAAGCTTTAAAGGAACCTTTCCAGGACAACTGCAGGCTCCAAGATGGGAAATTTCAGATTTCCCAGATTGACACTTCACAGATTTTACAGAATGCTCTGAGTTGGAAGGGATCCAGAAGGACCATCAAGTCCAACTCTTAAGTGAATGGCCCATACAGAGATCAAACCCACAACCTTGGTGTTATTAGCACCATGCTCTAAGCAACTGAGCTTATCTCAGGGTTGATGTGCCATTCCCAACATCACTAGGAGCCGTGTTCAACACTGCTACATCCCCCAAGCACTCTTGAGATATCCTAAGACCTCAATGCTGAAATGCAGCATTTCAATATTAGGCACCCTTGCTGCCCTGGCACCCAGGAATCCTTTAGCAAGAGCAGTGCAGATACTCATCAGCATACTCTGAGGCTCAGCTAAGACATCTCTGTACTTCATGGCATGCTCAGTGCAGGTGGTGGGACTGCAGAGCAGCTGTGCATGGCCCTGTGCCCAGCAGGCAGGACCTGGTGGAGCTGGTTCTCATATGGAGGAGTTAAACAAGAAGTTTCCTTGGCTCAGCATCTGTCCTCTTTAATACTCTCTCCTGTAGCTGAATATGTCTTCTGAAAAGAAGGCAATTCAGAAAACTGTCTAGGAATTGTCAGGCCTTTGAATCCTTTATACTACAAAGTCAATTTTTGGGGAATCTTCCAGATATTGTCACCCCTGGTGCAGAAATAAACATGTGTCTTGGTCTCAGCTGCAATATGTCATAAAGCTTGGTAATGTGTTAAAGCTGGGCAGAGAGTTGTGCTGTTGAGCCAGCATGTGAGTTGTTGGGGAGTTAATGACATGCTTTCTCCCCTGTGCTGTCTCCCTAGTGGGGTGTGGGGGTGGAGGAAGGGAGTGGAGCTCTGTTTAACAGGCATAGAAGAATTCTCTGGAATTAACTGATCCAAACTGCACAAATGAGACCATGCCCCCTAAATGACAACAGGAAGGTCTCATGGAGCTGAATATTTTATTGGCAGCATTTCTGGCTTCCTCCATTTCAGAATGATTGGTATTGAGATAAAAACAGATGCAGGCAGACAAATTGGACCCCCTGACTGTCTTATTCAGGAAGTTAATATGGTGAAAGACAAGGCAAGAGCCACTCATTTAATTGGCCTCATTCACATTCACCAAATATATGTATTCAACCACCAGTAACCTAAAGTATTTCAAGTGAGTGCCTTCTCCATCTTTCCATTCACCCCCACCCAATACCTACCCTCCTGCCTCAAGGCTTCTAGGTTTTGAATGAAGTGGTCTTATTTTTAGAAGTGAAGATCTCCTTCAACTCAGTGCAGAATGAAAACTTTTAGTGTGTCCCCAGCCCTGACTAGGTCACAAAATGAAAGTCTTACAAAGATAGGAGTCCATCTCCTAGGAGTTTCAGTGTTAATTTACTGGGAGGGGATGGGAATTATGACCAAGGTAGACTTTATTTCCTGACTGCTTGGCAGAAGTGAATCTCTCAAAATGGTTTTGTGCACAGTAGCTGCCCCATGCTTAGAAGTCTCATATCCTGGAATGAGACAAAAAGAAATGAAAAAGGAAGCAGCAGTGGTTGAGTGAAAAAACATGTCAGGATATGAAAATGGGTATTGTTTTAAAGCAAGAAGAGTTTGGAGAAGATTTTAACATAAGGTCTGCAGTGGAGGAAACAGCATATTTTTGATGAATAATTTGTTCTCCCTTTTGCTGAAAGTTCTTCGCTCAACATTGCAAGAAAATAGCATGATTTTTTAATCTACTCTAACAAGACGAAAATCTAGATGGCTTCTTTTCTTCAGCTGTGTATGCCCTACCTCCAGCAGCTACTTGCTGGAGGCAGCAACCAAAGCTCGTGAACGTGCTGCATGTTCTTCAGCACCATCTACTGGCACTTTCCCCACCCACCACTTGGACACCTCATCACCTACAGACCTTGAGAGATTCAGGAAGAAGGAAAATAAGCAAAATCCCCCAAGAGACTGTTCATACATAGTAAATCTAAAGACTGGCCTGGCTGAACTGGTGCTTAAGTAGATTTTGATTCTAATAAGAAACAGTACAAATCAGTCAACTTAAAAGCTGTGTAACTGAGCTTACAGTTGTACAAGTCCCCTAACAAAAACATAATGAAGGCCAGGGACAGAGTAAAACAGGTCAGATAAAACAGAACTCATGAGGTAATGGAAACACAAGATGAGGTTATCTGGGCAGGGAAAAAAGCTACAGGCAATGTAAGAAAATATTACCATAGAAAAGAGGTTTTGGAAGCAGAGGCTGGCGATAGTATGTATTTCCTGAGATCTGTGCCTTAAAAATGGCATTCCTGAACACGCTTGGACTGTTATTCTCTAATTTTGCAATACTCCTTTTTATATGTAAAACTGATTAAGAGGGAAGGAAGACTGTGGTTTTTGAGAAGACTGTAGGTAAACAAACTAGACTAGAGCAGCTCTCCATACTCCTTCAGTGGCACAGAGCTAGTGTTATGTTTACTGATAGTCTCTACCATCCTCAGAAACAGTGACATGAAAACAAAAACAAAATTTGGAGCACATCTTGTAGACACTGTAAATCAGGGCAACTCACTGACATCAAAAGCACTTCCTGGTTTGCTGTAGTGGAGGAACCTTTCTCTCTGTTCAGTGCCTTTTCTGCCAGTGGAATAAACCCAAGTTGAAGCACAGTCACTGAGTGAACCCTAAAATATATTCAGTAAGCTGAATAGCTTTCAGTGCCAATTCTCAGTAGTCATTTCATTGGCAAAAGGTGGTATGCCAAAGGCATTCCAGATAGCCAGGATTGAGCTTTTTCTGCTGTTTCAGAACGTGAAATAAGAACAGAGAAAAATTACATAACAGAATGTGCTACTGACATGTTTGGATAAATACTTGTTAAGCCTGTGCAAGTTATTTGTCACTTTGGTGTTTTTCTTTTTTTATTATTATTATCTACAGCTCTATCTTCACAGATTTATAACAGTTCAGTGAAGCAGTACAGAGAGAAAGGTATAGTCTCCTCTCCATGGAATTTGACCTCAAAGTCATCTATTCAAATAAAAATCCACTGATAAAAGGCTTTCATACACAACCTTCTACTCACAACCTTTTCTTTTTAAAACCTCTATGATTAACACTATACTTAATTGCAAAATTAGCAAAATGTTGCCAAAATTATTATTTTGCAGCATTGGTTTGTGTGCCTTTTTTGGTGACAACACCTTTTGAAAGATGTCTCAAAGTTGTCAGCTTGGCCTCATGAGAACAATATTGAAGCAAAATTTCATTTAGCATCAGTGCTTGCTTATGCTGTTGTTACAAACACAAGTGCCTTCAGATCCTAGAGAAAGGATAACTCAGTTAATAGCTGTAGCTGGGTAACCCAGCAAGCTGTAATTCCTCATGACATCTACAGGCATGTGAGTTTTGTAAATCTTTTTGGAAGATCTTATTTCCAAAGGAAACAAAAGGACCTGAGATGTCTTCCAGAGTTCATGACTGTAGGTTTAATTGATAGAAATGGCCATATGTGTGGGCAACAGTTTAATATAGAAGTCAATGGATGAACAGACCATGGGTAAAGTGAAGCTGGATGACAAGTGAGGTTAGGGAGATGAAGGCTTGTAATTACAAATGCCAGTAATGTTCTTTGAAAAGGCAACTCATAAAGAATGGGCAAAGATAGATTCGGAAAAAGTAAAAATTATTGAAAAATTTTACTCAGAAGTTATTATGGAATTGATGCAGATCAAGCTGTTTACTATTTACATACTTCTTTACAAAGGCTAGAAGAAAACACTAGAGTATGCTTTTGGGGCTATAAAACATTTAACAGGCTCCTCAGTTTTGGTGCAATTTTATGTTTCCAAATTTAGTCATTTTAACAACTACGAGCTCAGAAAGTTGCTACTGTACTTAAATGAAGATCAGAAGTTGGCAACATATTATTCCAGATGGCTTTTAGACAGGTCCAGAATGCCCTGGTAGAGCTGAAAAGCGTTTGGTGAACATATGGGCGAGTGAATGGCTTGTAGATTTTGCGATATATTGATAGCATCACACTTCTGGCAAAATACAAACTACTTGTTCCCATTTGTATGAAAGCCTTGATAAGTGTTAGTCTTGAATAAGAGAGAGTAGAATGTGCACCAAAGAGCATCTATAACAGAGGTAGAACAAATCCTAGAACTTTGGGATAAAACCATAGAACAAAGAAACCTGGCAGCTGGAGTGCTGGAGCTTGGGACTTGCCTGGGACTTGCAAGTGCAATGATAATCATGTATCCTTCTAAGGGCTGCAACTCCGTGTGTCAGTCAGTGTTACAATTTTGTTTTCAAGTGCAATTCAAAGTGCTGTTTCTAACTACCATGTCTTCCATGCTCCAGGGACAAGTCAAAACTCGACATTAAAGGAAGGTATTATTCCTTGGTCTGAGGGTAATAAGAAAGCTTTGTAAGTCTCTGAGAGTGGCCTGTGGTAGTAACAGATTCTAGCTTCTATTCCCTTCCCATTCAGTGTTTTACACATGGCACACTTATCTTTTGCTGGTACTAGCATAATATTTTCTGTATGCAAGTGCAGAGTAGCAAAGCGCAGAATAAGATTGAGGAAGAGCAAAACATGCCTCCCACGTGCACATGCGAATGATAGGATTTCTCCATATGTATCAACAAACTTGTCCAAGAGCTACAATGAAAGGAATGTAGTTTCCTGTTAATAAAGCCAGAAACTCATGGCAAGGAGTATTTGTAAATAATCCAGTCTGAGACTCCTACCTTCAGCCTGCATGGGGACATCTGTGCACCCAGAGGATGCATCGGGACAAGGAGAAGAACTCCTAGCCAGTCCTCGCCCTGTGCCAGGGCTCAGCGAGCCTGGAGGCTCCTCCTGAGAAGCAGGGTCCTACAGCTCAGTAAGCAAATCACATTATTGTAGCAGTGAAGCAACTGTGCCAGGAGTTGCGTTCTGTGTCACTTCCACTCTGTTTTAAATGTCAAATAGTGGATGACTCTCCAGAGGAAATGAGAAGAACCAAGCATCCATTCACCTGTTTGCAGACATCCAGCAAAGTCCAAATTTCTGGGTCATTCAACTACACTGTCTTGCTGCCAGGAACCTGAATACTGTTTAGTGATGCGGGGTAATAACATCTATGTCCTCGGGACAGCTGCATGTTGTTGTAGATCAACAGGATGTAGGAGCACCTGGAAGAGTTTTCTAATAAACAGCATTAATGAGAGAGTGGTTGAGAGAGATTCTGTTGGGAGACCACGAAGAACATTGCCTTTGTAAAGAAAGCAGAGTTGAAAATTTCTGATTTGAGTGATGGGTAAAGGGTTAAGGCAGAGTATTCTACAATCTTTACTAGACAGAATTCAATAAACTAGTCCATTAAGTTTTAACTTGCAATTTTGTCATTCAACACAGCACTATATCCTTCTGTTAGTCTGCAGATCTGCATCTCAGTTCTGAACACGCTCATGTGCACTTCTGATCCAAGGCAAAGGAGCTCATGGGAATGCCATCTAGGGCTCTGCAGGGACAGGGCAGTCAATAAGAAGTGCACATAATGCCCACTTCAGTCAACACTGATATCAGCTGTAATTTTATGAAGTCAAAGAATATTCAATAGCATTGCCTATTTACATTTTAATGAACCAAACATTTTACCCCAGAGGGCTGTTCCTAGTCACCAAGAAAATTGAGTTTCTTACGGTCACTGGAACTGTGCTGTAACAGATAATTTAGTCACAATATGCAATGGTGGCAAATATCTCTCCTGTGGATGGCATAGAACTATAAAATAATTTACTTAATGGAAGTTTTGTCTCATCTGCAATTGTTTCACCTTTTTAGGACAATATTTTCTGGGACAGACGAGAAGTCATTCAAAAGGCATCATCCATTTGTGGAAATGAAGAGTACACATTATTATCCTCAAATAAAAGTTACCTGCAGTACTAGCAATAGGGCACAAGGCACGAGTGCTCAGTAAAATTCTGCTTGTAACTTCTAGCACAGATACTGAGCCTGCTTCAGTCTGATGATATGTGAAAGTTATAGGAGACTGACATAAACTGAGCCTTTAGTCCTGGCTGAAGCATTCAAACCTATGCTTAAAAAACCCTTTTTGCTTAAGCATTCAAGCACACCATCCAAGGTACAGCTACGGCTCACTGACACTAGTGTATCATAACAACTGCTCAGAGTAATTTCAAAGAATTCTGAATTTGGAGAATGTTTTGTTTTGATTTTATTTCCTAGATACCTGTAAAAAATGGGCTTTTTGCCTTGCTTTTAACTATGCTTCATTAGCTATGAATCAGAACTTTAAGTCTCAAAGAGCACTTACTGAGCACTAAAATCAAGTTAAATTATTATCCTAGAAAAAAACCCCAATCAAACTATTATGCAGTGTTTGACAACTTTATTGGAAAGTCCAAAAACCCTTATTCAAAAAAATGCTACCTAACTCATAAGAAGCAAAAAGATTTCTTGTTAATTACATGGTTCTACTGAGCATTTTCAAGAATACAATTTTTCATTTTATTATATTTCTAGAGAACTGGAAAAATATGCATAATACAGGAAGCTACCCTGCTGGCATGGATTAGTAAACAAATTTTGGCAGACTAAGTTGTTAATTATTCTTCTTATAGTAAGGTAATTACAATTCCTGCTATGGATGAAGAATGAAAGACTTTCAGAGGTATTCAGTAGACTTTAATACCAAAGTAAGAGCATATGAGTAAGTTTTAATGATGTTGGATAGATTCAACTTCAAAGAGTAGGCATACTGAGGTCATTTAATTAAAAATTTAAAGAATACATGGACAGAATATACTTGAGTGGTTATTAGCCAAAAACATGCTCTTGAACTGGGTATTAGCCAAGGTAGCATATATGGGCAGCCTGCAAACCAGTGATAGGATTCTCCTTGAAATAAACCTGTAACAAAAATGCTAATGGTTGAAAAATGCTGTCAGAAAGACCCTATTTTTTCATTATGAAGAGAAGATCCATCTGTCAACCCTTGGCTACTTCTACGCATATCCCAGTTTTATCTGAGAATATAACTTCTGATATGGTGCATATATTTCAAATGTAGACTGGAGAGCTGAAATCCAGTTAAAAGGCTGCCTTTTCTGAGACAGGAAACAAAGAAACCTGAGAAGTTGCAGTTTGGCTAGGGATGTCACTGGTAAGCTACTTTGATAAGGACTGTGAGGGTTGGACATACACTGCAAACCAGAATGGTACAGGAAAGTTTTTCCAGCTGTGACAACTGTATCTCTTTTTTTACCTAAAGGCACTGTCCTAGCTAGAGCAGACATTCACTGCATCCTAAGCAGATGCTCTGGCTTTCGCTCTGTTCTTCCAGAAGGTTTGCTTTTACCAGATGCTTTTGGACAAAGGCTTTTGTGGGCAAAATCACAATTCAGCCTTTCAAAGGGCTGTTTTCTGTTGCTTCCTTAGCAGCATGGCAGAGTCAGCATCCTATGGAGCACCTGGTGAGAGCAGGGGCAGGCTGAAGGCTGTTAGGAAGAGGAACATGGCAGAACGCTGTAAAGGCAAGGATTATGCAGTGCTGCACACAGCAGTAACTAGAGAAAGTGGATTTCTATTAAGAAGAGGGAAAGGCCAGGAGAACGAGATGCTATGGGAGATGAGTGCTTAGAGAAAGACCTCTCTCCTATTCAGACACTGGGAGTGGTTAGACACATTGAAGGAGTAGAGAAGTACTGTGAGAAGAAACACAGGGTTAGCCTAGAAGGTTGTCCTGTGCACTGTAGCAACTGATGGTTTCAAGTACACAAGGCAGAAAATTGGAGTGCAATAACCACCTATTTAAAAATAAATGCAGCTTCTCCTGCTGATCAGATCTGTAGCTGGATTAGAAAATTGTGTATGCCCCTGCCTGTCATTTGCATGGCCATCGTGCAAAGAGCATGGTGTTTGGCTGACCCTGGGCTGAGGCACAAGCACCCAGAAGAGTTAAAAGCTGAGTTCTATCAGATGGTGGCTTGGGGTCACACAAGGTCTTAGAAGAGGTATAAACCAGGGAAGAACAAAACAAAAATGTATCTGTGAAATGTTCATCAACAAACACGTCAAACCAGACCATGGTTATCCAGAGACGAGCTGGTACATCAAACAGCAGCTTGTCTTTCTGAGGAGGGCGGCTGGTTGCGTGTGGGGTATTTGGCACCCTTCTTTGTGGGAGACAACAAAAATTGCCCAGAAGAAAATATGATGAAGGGCTATTTTCAGAAAGTTCAGCTGGCTCCACAGAAGTTATTTGTGGGTATGATTTCTCTCATATTACTTTACGGCATTTTTCTGTTTCAACAAAAACTGTGTGTCTGCATGTGGTGAACTGCAGATGTGCTGGAGAGGAGGAAAAATTCATTTCAAACTTGCATGTTGAAACACTTCATGCAGTGTGAACTTATTTTCTCTTTAAACTAAATATATGTTTGTGTACATTAAAAAAGTGCTGATTTTAACTATTTTTGTTTCTGATCATGGAACCCAAAGGGCAGTCATCTGAACAAATTTTTGCTTTTACTGAGCTATTATTGCACTTTAGAGACCTGAACAGTTCCAGTGTGTGAATTTGAGGGTAATTTGACAAGACACGTGGAATCTAAGGTAGTAGAAGTGTAGATAGAGGGTCATTTTCTCCCAGCAAAAAAAAGATGAAGAGTATAACCCAACCTGAAATGCTGACTCAGCAAGAAGGTGCCACAAAAATTTATTTCCAAACATTGTGGCATCTGTAAATGCCAGGAAACCTGACAAAAGTTAAAGATTGTGATTGAGATGTTCAAAGTAAGACTCTGAATTCCACTTTAGGCTCTGGTGATGACATTTCCTGGTATATCCGTGCAGGAAAAGAAAAGTTTCATTGTTATAGAGCAAAATTCAGTAGCATATGTGACAATAATAATGAAGACTCAGAAGTCCAATATATTAGCACATGCCAGCAACTACACTGAAAATTCTCCAAGAATCCTGGCTGATATTTTGGTTTCTACCATGTCCCAAAGGCCAAGCCATTGGTTCTTCTTGGCTGTCTTCTGTCCTTGCCTGCTGATGTTGATGCAGCACAACCTGCAAACACATTCCCTCATTTCAGTGTGTCACAGTATCACAGTGAGAATTTAGATCAGTAGATTGAGATACTTAAAAGTGGGAAAATGATTTGCATTTCAGTTTGGTGGTATTCTGGACTGACTGTCGTACTCTGGAAAAGGAATCATGGGTGCTCATTTTGGCGGTGGGCAGCTGCACACTCCCACTCTCTTCCCCAGCATCTCTGTCTCTGAGCACGCCCTCTGTCATTGCTGGGTGGCTGGTGATGGTGGTAAATGAGAGGAGCATTTAAGACCAAGTACACAGAGATGAGGAGGTGTAATGAAAATGGGTAATTCAGAAGTAAAATCTGGGTAGTTGTTTTAAAGTAATAGTTAAGATTTATCATATGTAAAATCCTCTCACCACATCTAAATGAAGGAGTGTTTTGGAACACCTGCACTTTGCTGTTGGAAGCTCATTTGAGCTGGAAAATTTTTCCTCCAGAGGCAATTTATTACCCATGTAACGGATGCTCTTCTGTTGAATATGTAGCACATTGAGGTTTGGCTACCAGTTTCACTCTTTCAGCACAGAGTGAAAATATGGAGACTGTGGGTTTGGAAGAATTTCTTTTATTGATGTGGAAAACTGAGAATTTAACTTGGAAAGTCTTTTATTAACTTCTGATTCTGTTTATGCAAAGAAAAGGCTGCTAATGTTGGAAACTAAGTTCAAATGTGTTCAGGAGCAAGCTACCTTCTTCAGAGGCAGCTCGTTTTACCTTTTGATGGGACACCATTCCTCGAACAAAAAAGTCTATCTTTCAATAGGTTGCAATCATGATTTTATGTATTTTAAAATTTTGCATAGTTATATACTTTACAAATGGGAAAAATGAAGGTCAGAGAGGCAAAAAGGGAACATTTTCTCTGTCTTAACTGATGTGATTTTAACCTGTTGAGAGCAATTTTGGAGCCAACAACTCTGAAAAATGACACATTGAACTGTGTACCCTGAATCAGATTAAATCACTTGATTTTTTCTATGAATGACTGACTTGCAGCATATTGCCATAGTTTTAGAACACGCTTCTCTGGAGTGCATGCCTACCAGTCTGACTGACATACAAGATTAGAGAAATTCTAAAACTAGAAATCTAATAACTTCATATTTCCTTCCTAAATCTTTATTTGAAAAAAAGCATTTTTGTTTCCTTTTGTATTTTAATTTCAGTAAGCACGGGAAGACAGGTATGACTTTGTTCATTTTGTCTATAGAACAGCTAAGGAATTACCATACTAGACTGCTCATATCTGGTACCTGATGATTCAAAAGCATATACAAGAAATTGTGAAATGGCTAATCACAAAGTGAAATGCACCCACGTGAAACAGCTGTAGAGCTGCCATTGGTCTTTGAATTTCGAATGTTTCCAAGTGATCAGAATATTACATTCCTTGTTCTGATTCACTTCAAAATAACCATGACTAGAATGCTTCTGTTATATAGTCCACAGTGGTTTGACCATTTAATTACAACAGTTTTAATATTGTTCTTAGTCTTAAATCTTTTTCTTTTTAAGGGAAATATGAGCTTTTCTTTATTTGAACTGCAAATTAATAGAAATTTGTAAGCAAAACCAGGTAAAAGTAGATCAGTTTGATACTTCCCTGGTGTGGATAGTTGTAGCTCAATAAGTTTTTGTCCTGAGGCCAATCCCCTATCAATCCTAAAGGAAGGACGAGATTTATGTATTCTCTCCTTACCTTCTCCTTTGTACATTCATATTTGGAATAGCATCTTTGCAAATGTTCTAGGGAAGTGCCAAATCTGCAAAGACAAAGAGCAGGTATTGCTATTTTTGCTGTGAAGTTTAAGTTTATATAATAAAGAATGACAGACTGCTTGTGCAAGTGCAGTGGTACAAGTAAACAAAGTAGAAGGAAATATCTCAGAAGCCTACATCAGCAGATAAACTTAGCCATAAAAGGTCTGGAGAACAATTTATGGGCTCTTGAGGTTAAGGGTTGAATGAGGAATAGGTGTATTCATACAGTTTGTTGCTATTGAAATTCAAAAGAATAAGACTAGAACACAGTACTGATCAAATCCATTACTTTAAGGTAGTTATTAAGGCCAATGCTGTAAAACTCTTAGCCCAAAGGGCAGGCATGTGGTGACACAGAAGTGTTTTATCGGAATTGTATTATTCCGTAAACAAAGTTGTGTATCTCAGATTTCACAATGACTCCTTTGGATGTGGCCTTTCAACTAAAGTACAAACTCTCTTAATACAGAAGAGACAAGTTGTACTTCAAGAATTTGTTAATCCAACAAATATAAAACCAGAACTATAGGTTTGATTTTCTTTCTTTCTTTCTTTCTTTCTTTCTTTCTTTCTTTCTTT
>JAOXXN010000446.1:35809976-35844366 GCA_026770055.1 Myrmophylax atrothorax | reverse complement strand
AGAGAGAGGCCATGTTACAAACAGTGGAGTTCCCCCTTCCATACAAGCCTACATCTGTTTCCTGATTTAGACAAGAGTAAGGAGAACTGAGTCTGAGTTTTTGTCCTCCACCCTCCAGTTCTTATTTTAGTTTCTTTCATCAGCTGTGCAATTGAAAACACTCTTCCAGGCTCTCATCATGGACAACAGGAGGTATGAGACTCGTAACGCATGATAATGTCAATTAAATCTCTATCCTGTATCATTGCCATATCCATCTGTAAGTTGCTCTTTCCATCCTGGCTGTGTGTTCAAAAGAAAAGTCTTGCTGCATGGAGCTGCTGGCACAAAGTAGCTTCAAGGCCCCAGTCCTTGTCTGGGGATATGGACTGGAGTCACCCTGCCATGGGGAACACTGCCTCATGCCAGAGGTGGATGTTTTGTGATATTTTCTCCACTCAGCATTGCTTTCTGTGTTGCCATTTAATTCTGCTTTCCTGCTCCCTCCATTAGGGCTGCCTTTACACTCCTAACCCATTTGCACACTCTTGAGTGGAGGTGGAACTACCTTGACTTCCACCACTAGCCTTCATGGGTGCAGGACACTCAGCCAGGCACCAGTGATTCTCTCAAGGTTTGGACACACCTGGGTACATTTGGGTCAGTTTGGGATCAATATACAAAATGGCTAAATGATTTATCCCAGGTCACCAGAGAAGCTGATGGCATAGTTGGGACTTAATCCCCCAATTTCCACATCCTAGGTTGCTCCCATAACCTACTTGGTTATTTCCCCCTCTTTTGTGTTCACATTCCTGGTGGAAAGGAATAGGTGCTGGGGCTGCCCTTCTGCTTTACTCATGTAATGGATTCTGCTGTCCTGCAATCTCACATTGCCTCATGTACTCCCATTCAGGGCAGAGCCTTACCTTAAATAAACTTTTTGGCATTTAGTGAGTAAATCTCTCTGATCATCTTACAGTATGCTTGTGCAACAACATAGAAGTTGGTACGCATTTTTTCTCTCATGAGCTTACCTCCAGGAAGACGAGAAACCACAAGGAATCTGAGCACTTTGAACATAGGCTTTGCATGGAATTCCTACTATCTCCCATAAACAGTTGCAATCAAAGTTATTTTCAGATGTCCTCAAAGGATATTTTCATCAGTTTGCTGAGATCGTGACTAATAGCTTTATTAATGAGAAATGTTGCTAATTGCCTGTTCAGCAGTGAGAAAAAATAGTGTGGCACATATTTTTTGGCCAGATCTTTCAGACAGTTTTTTTCTCACCTTCAGACTTTCCTCTGGCACACATGAATGAACTGTGCAGCCCTTTGCCATTGCCAAGATCTTTCTTACCCTGCTTTGTAGATGAAAGGATGAGGAATCTATGGATCTGCTTTGCATCTCTCACTGCAGGCAAATCTCCCCTTTATCACCAAGAAACACACCAAGGCTCAGTTAAGATTTTAGGTATGACTTGCTGTGTTCAGGCTCAAGTCAGAGCTCAGCAGGCAGTTGCCAGATGGCTCTAAACCTCATGACCACTTGAGGCAGCCAGGTAATATTTCAGTCTTGAACAAACAAAGCTACTGTGACACTTGCATGGGTGCCTCTTTTCGGTGTCCCTATTACCAAGCTAATAAACACAATGGCAAGTCTTAGGTCTTGAGCTGGATTTTGAATTCCACAGCTAAACCCCACGCTTGCAAAAGTATTGAACTAGTCTCCTTACTATGGTTAATTTCTATATGGCAGAGGCAAAGTGAGGGCCCTTTTGTACCCTTGCTTATATGTCAGTTGGCTATTTACTTTGCTTTGATCTGCAAGCTCTCTTCATTACAAATAAATCCTAATCCACTACTAGCAGTGATCAACAATTTTTAAGAGTATGAACTTTCAGATGCAATTCAGGTGTGACTACAACCCCTGCAGCACCAATATTTTCCATCTTGGATATTATATATGGGAGACAATCATGCTGGGCTTACTGGAGCTCATGTCTAACATGACTTCAATTGAGAAAAGTGCTTTTAAAACCTTTAGTAAACTTTTCCATACTTTTCTAATGATACCCCTTTAAAATTACTGTTTTATTGCAACCTCATTGGTGAAAACAGCTTCTGTCTTAATGCAAAAGATAACTCAGAAGACAGAAAGATGGTAGCTGCTTTTAAAATGCCTGTCATTTGAAACTAGAGATAAAAGACATATATGACAGCTCTGGCATTACAACACCTCACAAGGAGGTAACATAAGGTAACAGTTTTGAAAGTAGCTGAATTCTGAGGCAATAGCTGAAGTCTGTGGGAAGAGTCAAATTCTTATTTAACTGGCAATTTCTCAGTGACAGACACTGCACTGTTTCCTGTGCCACAGCTTCCACCTGATCCTTTACCCGACTCATATATGTACGAGACTATCTACAGGCAAATTTGATGCAAAAATGTGGCAAAGAGTTTTATTTTGCTTTATTTTATTTTAAAGCAGCTTCTGAATGGTCTTGCTAAAATGAGAATAAACCTGTCTGACTTTTAAGTAAGTGTCCAGACAGTTTTGTTTCAGTATAATAGTTTAAAATAAAATCTGTAGGCTAGTTTGACTGAAAGGGTAGACTCTCGGCTGTTCTGCTGTAAGGACTGTTCTTCACTGTGTAATCTCTGCTAAATTCAGCAGAGATGGTTCTGTGACTACTGAACTAGTGGGTTTCAAGAGCCCAAAACTTGTTTACATTGAGAAGAAATGTTTTAGCAGAAGTGATTTTTAGCTACTCTTTTAAAAATACTTCTTCTCAGAGCAGCAGAAAAAAGGGATGTGTTGCTCAGGAAGTCACAAAGCATTATTTAATCTTTAATTTTCTTTACTATTTTTTACCTCTGGCTCTACATGCAGCTTCAGTGGGTGCAGACTCCAGCCTTAATGGCCAAGGTCCACTTCCTTAGCGCTGAAAAATCTGGCCCTACCAGCACTCCATTACATTGAGCAGGAAAGAAAATATCCTAAAAGGTGCCCCAGCATAAGGGAATGGGAGAGTAAGTGTAAATAAAGCAGAGGCTGGGCAGACCAACAAGAAATGTTTAACATTCCATGCTCTCCACAAAGGGCAGGTCAAGGAAAGGGAATGAGTGGTTGGGATGAAGCACATGCCACGGATATTTTTCAAGTACTGTTCAGCAGAGTATATCTAGTCACGTAAACATCCACAACAGAACAGCCTTGTTCTTGAACGTGGCAGACATCCTGAGGTCCCTCTGTATACACTGCAGATGGGTCTCACTATGCAGGGAAGCCACAGCTGCTGAAATCACACCACTATGTTTGAATTCATAGGCACAAATAATGTTGAAAGTGCCAGACAATCTTGGATATGACCAGTTGAACAATTGCTTGCTTATGCCCAACTCAAACCAATGTATTGGCAAGTTATGGGTGCACTGAATGATCCTGGGCAGGTAAGAGGTGGAGAAAGTGACCTTCTCAAGAGTTGCATCTCAAGGTTTGGGGGAAAGCTAAAAAACCCTTCACAACAAATGAAAGTTTCAGATGTACTGGGCAAGACTTCTTACACTTTGTTATTCTCAGGTGCAATCAAAATTAATTGCATGAAAATCACAGTTATTAACCCTATCTTTTCATTTATATAGACTGGAAACAATAGGTTTGATTCCATTTACAGCTGAAGTCATTCAAGGCTTTGAATCTGTGAACCTGCAGTAATGTAAAAGTGGTAGGAAACCAAAATTATGTTTATTTTTGGTTTCTATTGAAACTTATCCATACAATGTTTTATAGCAGTTGGCTCTTCAGAAAGCTGCAAAACATTCAGCAGAGGTAAAATATGTCTGTGAACCAAACCTTTCTCCCTCATGAATCAGTGTCAATCCCAATCTCAGAACTGTCATGCAGACATACAGAAGCAAGAACATGTCATGGAAATAGGCATAGTCAATAGGGAAATTATGAAATGCACCCTGGAAATAATGGTATGAAAGAGTTCTGGCGAGGTCCTAGATACCCATGGGGAAAACATATGCCCACTTGCTTATCTGGAGACTATTTTGTTAACCAGGACAGGATCACCAATGGCTCTTGAAGGGGCAGAATTCCTCCCCAAGCATCCCATGAGTTCACACCATGCCCCAGTTGCTGCAGAGATTCAGCAGTGACCCAACAGGTTGCATTGGTTGGCAAAATCTTTTATTTATGGGGAAGGAGTGAGAGGTAACTGCCCCGGGACTTATTTATGCTTAGGGATTACAAAGGAACAGAAGGAACAGAAGAATTTTCTTAGTTCCGCTTTAAAAGGCTTGAACGTGTCCCTGGTTAGCATTAAAAGTTCTCTAGAATACCATAGGTTTTTGGATGCCATGCTTAGAACTACTTCTGCCTTAGTGCAGAAGAATGATATAGCTCTACTACCTGGGTCAGGCACAGTAACCATTTTCCCTTTTCTTCCTTGTTCTTTCTTTTGTATTGGTTAATAGTTACTATTAGTGGCTATTTTGCCTCCTATGCAAGCCCTTTACTGGGCCATTTGCATGGTGATCCAGAGAGAGGTATGCTTCCTGGAGCTTAAGGGTTTAGCAGACATACGATTTTAATTTTTTTTTAAGATGGCAGGGTTCAGAAATCTAGCTGGAGTTCATGAACCTATTCTTCCTGAAACTGAAACCCATGTTTTACTCAGGGTTGATTCAATTTTTAAAATAAATGTTTTTCTACTTACAGGGAAAGCCAGTTCTATGTATAAGGGGTAGAATAACAACCTTCCAAAGCCCATGTGTCATGGGTGGGTGGCCTACATACAGGATATACATGCACACCAAATCTAGGTTAGAGTAAGAAATTTTTCCTTTCTCCCCATCTGTTTTCTCCTGCCTACTCCCCTGCCATAATTTCTGTAATTTTTCTGCCTTCTCATGGAGCTATCTGCATATCAACTGCCATATTTTTTAAAAATAAGTTTGTGGTCATTATTTTCTGTTTCTCTAAATGGAAACTGAGCTTAGATTTCACCAACACAAGATTCTTTGTCCGGTTTTGACTTAAGTATAGATAACTTTTCCTTAATGGAATTGGGTGTCTGAACTTGGATTACTGACATATACACAGTGATAAGAGGTTCTTCCTGCCTGAGCATGTCTTCTATCCAGCCTGAGTTACCAGCAGCATCTACTGTCTTGAAGCATATCAGATGTCTCTGCAGAGATCCAAGTGTGTGGAGGGTTAGGAGCATTCAACACTCATGTCCACAACTCAACCCTTGCAGGAAGAGAAAGATGGAAACCTCTTTAAAGTGCTCTCCAGTCTTTATGTCTGCGTCCTGCCACCCTTTTGCCCAGTGGTATATCACTGGTGTCCCATCACTCCTCAGGAAAAGATCTCAGAGGACAGCAGGATTTTTTCCCTTCCTGGACTGTGGTCATACACATACGAAATTCCCATTCACACTGGGGAAAATTCCATGTACGGATCAACGGCATCACAATCTTAGGTATGCAGTCATCTGCCAAAAACAGATGCACTGGTTTTCTTTCATAAAATGATGGAATGACCCTTTGCAAAAGGGAGATAAATCTTTCAAAGCATGTTAGGACATCAGACAGGAAAACGTAAATAACCATACATAACAGCAGCTGTTCCTGATCAGATTCCATTCTTTGATCTTTAGAAAAATGGCTATTAATTAGAAGGGTCACCCTAAGCTTTTTCTTGGTAACAATGCTCTTCTGACCTACCCAAATAATAGATAGTTGCTTGCAGTTTTGCTATGCTAAGCTTCTGTGGGGAGGATTCTTCAGATAAATGGGATTACAAAATTACCTTAATATAAATAGTTTTGAAGTTAAGCCATATCTGTAGTAGATAGAGATCCATTTTATTTACAACAATGGGGACTGAATCCTTTGAAATCTTAAATTGAGTTCCAATCATACTGAGATTGCTGTTATTGCCATTGAGATTGCAATAACTGCTTGTGACATGGATATCTATCTGCTGTGCCAGGTTCCATCTGTAAAAGTCACAACATTGCAGGCTCCAAGATTGCTGAAACACTTCTGTTAAGCTGCATTAAGTCTTGCACTACTGGTTGGAATGAAAAATTTGAATTGAATGCACTGGATAAACTGCAGAGTTCTATTGATGCCCGTGTGACTGGACCCCGTGATGGAGTGCAGTATCAGACCCTCAGGCTGGTATCAAATCCAGAACAGTCAAAACCTAAAGCCTAGCAGCAAACCACACAGCAAGAGTGAAACCCTGGATGCTCAGTATATTTTTCAAGCAGCTTCTGACAGTCCTTAATGTGCAGTTTCTGATTCTACTTCTTCAAAATTCAGCAGCAAACTGGTACAAGTTACACCTGTAATTTAACCGTGGGTCATAAAACTTACAGGCAATGTCTTTCTTGTTGACATGGTATAATCATGCAATATTTTTTCTGTGAAAGTCATAGCAATCCCTATGGAGGGAGTCTACTGAAGGAATGGGAAATGACCTTGATTTCTCCTATTTTCACACAGCAATAGGGATTGGAAGTTCAGGATCTGTGATTGTGTATCTTCCTGCCACAAGACATGAAGAAGCCTAGTTTGTGTGAGTTTGCACATACATTCAAGACAGGTCCAGTATGGCCCAAAGTACTAGAATTAGAATTTATGTTTCACAGTTTCCAGGGCTGAATGTTCAGAGAATCATGGACATGCCATATTATTTAACTGCTAATGTAGTTTGACAGCAAAACAGCTCATCCTTTCAAAAAAGGATGTTTAGTCAAATACACAACCGCTTCCTCCTATATCTGGAAATGTAGAAAAAATGTAAACTAATCAGCTACCGGTACATTGTTAAGGTCACACTGGTTGCATAGTTGAAAAGTATTGCATGGGATGTCATGAAGGGAAATATGTGGTACTTTTAACACTAATCTTTCCCATTCCTTAGCACACATTGCAGAATCATAAGATTATGTCCCATTTTAAGTATGCAAACTGGCCTACGGATTTCAGCCAGGTCTCCACCAATCCCTTCATTCAGCTTGTTCTCCAGGACCTGTCAGCTACAAGGCTGAAATGCTAATATCTCTGCGGCTGTTTGCAGGACCAAGGAACCACAGCAAAGCAGTGTCTTGCTCCACACTCCACATTCCACTACTGTTTCTACCCTTTCACAGTCACACTCACACACATATTACTTATAGGCATCACTCACTATCCGCTACTCTCAAGAGGAACTTCCACTGAGCTGGGGCTCACTGAACTGCAGATCGTTTATGACTGTCTGCACACTGGAACACTTACTTTGTGCTTGATTTGGCAAAGAAAGGAGGTGCACAAATACCTCAGCAACGTGAACTGTACTTGTTCAAAGAACCTTGCTGGAAACTAGCAAATGGTGGTAGGAGTTGTTTAATTTGAATTTTGAAATTCATATTTAATGTGTACAGACTTGAGTTTTAGGTGATAATTAGATGCAATGCCAGAGCTGCTTCTTACTTTTGAGACCCCTGCAGATAATATCGAATTAGTGACCTTAAAAAGGGACATATGGCCATTTCCTAAGATGATACTTTTTTCCTCCTCCTTCCTCATGTCTCTTGTGCAGCCATGTAAACTATAGCAAAACATCACCAGCTCAGAGTACTTGTAGTACCTTGCCTGCAGGGATGATCAGGTGCATTATAGGCAGGAACGGAGAGAAAACTTTAAGAAATAAATCCAAATCTTTCCGTGAAGTGTGTCCACTCTGTGCTGGGCTGGAAGTGATGAGTTCCTTTCTTTTTCAGTGGACCCAAGCCCTGAGTTTATGGTATTTAACTGTGAGGGGATAAAACATACAAATACTATGCCTTCATATACCTTCTCTGTTCTCCCCACCATCCACAGCTTATAGACAAAGCACTGCTCGGCCCTCTACTGGGACTCTTAACTCTCTGTCTCCAGCAGGCTTTATTTCTGCCTAGGGAAAAGGAGGCTAATAGGTAAAATATGTGGGGATGTATTTGGAAGAGTGAGCCCTGTAGTTCTTTCTTCTGGCTGCAATTTTGCACACTACTACTGACTAGCCCATAGCAACAAGTAACAACAGGGACTTCTCTGTATCCCCTTCTGTCTGAACGCTAAGTACTAAAAACAGATGCTAATTGTATGGTTCCAGAAAAAAAGAAAAAGAGCGTGCTGGGGTGACTCGGGACATAGTCCCGCTGCTGTGCAAGGACAAATAGTATTTAGATATGTGGAGATGTGTCTGTGGTTAACTGTGGCTTGTTTGGGGGCAGGGGAGGGGTATGCATGTGTATGCAAAAACTCACGAGCACCACCCTGAACTATTTTAAGTCTTGGAGATGTAACTGGTGATTATCTTCTGAGTTGTTAGCAAATGACTATTCAGTGCCATGGTGGGTCAAAATGAACTCAGTGACAAATACAGAATGGGATAATAAACAGAATTTTATGTGTTTCTTTTGAAGCATAAAACTTGCTACAAATTACATATCATTAAACAAAGGCATAAAAACTTATTGGAAAACAGAGGGTGGCAACACTTAGACAAAAATGTAAATGTGACTCTGGTGCATATATTTTTACCTGAGGGAAATCAATGCCTGTGAAAACAGTCAACAAGAATGCTTATGAAAATGAAAACACTCAAGGCAAGAATTTATTACCCTACAATTATATTTTTAAATTGTATTTTCAAATGCCAGTCAAGTGACAGGAATGCATTGCTCCAGATCGAAGTCACCCTTCTTTCTGTACTTGGCTGTAAACACTGACAAGGAACCTAGGACAACATTTTACACCTCAAGTTAGACATTTCAGTTTATAATTAGGCACTGAAATAACATCATTATCTCAGCTAATAAGCACGAGAACAGAACACTAAGTTAGAAGAGTTAACTGAAGTTGCTTATTTAGGTTACTTAAAAGTAATCTTGACAGTGCTGTCTAGAGCCTCCCTGCACCTTTAGTTCCTTTAATTGGATGGATTGTTACATGGCATTTCATGCCTGCAGCTGGTTTTTGTCACTGTAAAGCTGCAGTGCTGGAGTCAGGTTATTAATTAAGAAATATTTTTTGGGCACTCTGCTGTGACTTACACCCATAAAGGACCTGCGGCATGCTTTGGTTCCCAGCAGTCAGCTTCCATAAGCTCTCTTTTAAGTGTTTCCTTGAATGTTTGAATAACAAAAGCTTGTGTAGAAGGCTAAGTTTGTTTTCCTTGGTATGGTCCTTCCTTGTCTCACTTGTTCTAAATTCTGTCTTTAGGGCATCTTCTTCACCTTTTGGACAGACATAACTATTTCTATGTGCTCTAAACTGCTAATAAGTTTGTTTACAACAGTTTACTTCCAGACTGTAAGTGTTTAGCGAGAAAGAGAACAATTTTTACAGCCATTAAAAACGAAAATTATGCTCTTGACATCTCTTTACAAACTAAGCCTTCTGGTTATGAGGTCTCATTTCTTGCAGTGAACTTTCAGGTTCATAGCTAAATGTTACAGTACTCTCCAGTTCCAACCTCCAGGCTGCAAAATCCTTCAGTAACCTCTCCAGACCAGACAGGAGTGCTGTCAGGTTGAAGCCTGGAGTGAAGGAGGAGCAGCCATGGTGTGCTGGAAGTGGCCCTGTAGGACTCTGCAGCAGTGGGAAGCTGCCTGTGGCCAGAAGACCAGTAGCCATGACCTCTTGTCAGTGGTCACCAAAAAGCTCCTGATAACAAAAGCCACAGCTTGTTGGTCTCTGTTTTGCACTCCACAGTGTCTGTGGATGCAAGAAACAACCTTCATGTTGGGCAGAAGACATTAGTTTATTCTCCTGTAATGCACTGTCCTGTCAGGGACACCCGAAGGTGGTATCTATATACTAATTCTTAAGGCAACTGTGTCCTGAATATTTGTAAGCAACATCTCCGGCAGGCCTAAAGAAGATTTCTAGTTTCTCTTCCTGTGTACATTTGGGGGATGCTGGTGTGACTGGTATATGAAGAAACCAGGATAACTTGCTTCCCAACTTCTAGAAAATTCCTGGCAATTGCAGGCACAGAGTCAACAGTGGCATCCCACTGTGCTAAAGGTGGTCAGGGCTCTCTGCTTGTGGGGTCCTCTGGTATTGTGGGCAATATCTGCACTGCCCTGCACTTTTAAAGCTCCAAATGCTGTTAGGCTGTTACCTGTGAATGTGAGCTTTTGTTAAAAAGGAAAATAGTAATTTAAAAGCAAATATTCAGTATGATAACAAGAGGTTTGAAAATTAAACCCCTCCATGTCCTCAAACCACGAGGAAGCAGAGGCAATACTTCTGGTTTATTTAGATCTAGAATTTTTAATTCAACTTTTGGTGAATGCCAGCAATGGTCTCAGTTTCACTCAGTTGTTTGGCTTTCCTTGCATGTGTCCTGCCACTGGAGCACAATGTCCAGCTTTGTTTCTCTTACCAGTGATGCTGGAACTAGAAGGTTTGCCACTGTGAAGCTTTTGCTTACACTGGCTGCACCAGTGCCCATTTTTGTGGTTCTTTCCCTCCTTCTTGCCAAATACTTGTGTTTCCACTGCCAGAAATTAGAAGATAGGGTGAGTGAAGGGTTATGGAGTGAGTGAGAAGCAAAGATGGGAGACACGACGACAAAGAGAGCAGAAGTGGGAAGTGTGTGGGGGAAATAGAGAAGAAGAGGAAGCTGAGACATCAGGAATGCGTGTAAGAATCAGATGCTGTGTGTCACTGAACCTCTAGCACTTCCAAGACAGAGTTCTAAACAACATTATTTTTGTCTGGTTACTATAAACCAATAAACAGGAAATGTGTTATAGTAATAAACAAAGGACAGGAAAAAGGAAACACCACTAATCAAACAGGAACACAGCCCAGGAACACAAAAAGGAACAAACAAGGGTTATGTTTTGCTCCATTCTCACTCAGGATTGAGGTTGATAATGAGTATGACAAAGACAGGACTAAAAAGAGACAGTTGTGGCAGGACAGAAATGAAGACCAACATCCTCAGAGACATTTTGGGCCTTGTTTACTGCTTGGAAAGAGAATGGGAGCTTTTGGTGCAAACTCTAGCTGCTCTTCTACCTCTTACACTGAGACCTTTACAAGCCTGTCTCTGTATGAAACAGCAACTACCTCACCTTACATCTGTCTCTCGTTTTTTGCACTCGTTTGCACCAACAGTAAAACTATTTAGCATGAAAACATGTACAATACAATACCAATATGTACAACACAGTTGCTATAGCTAGGCTGTGCTCGTGGTGGATGAAAAGCAAAATTATAATTTCTTTCACTTTTATATACGTACATTAAAATGTATATACACTTTTTATATATATATGTATGTGTGCATTTCTTTGTGCAGAACATCCTATTTCCAGCATTTCTAGGTTTTACTTCAGGGCTAGGGAGTATCCTTTAATGTATTCTTTGTCCTTTTTTCATATGTTTGTTCTGTGTTTTAGACACAAAAACCTCTCTAGGAAACAGACTATTTCTGTAGAGAAGCATCAGTCAAAAATAAGTACAAGTGTTCTTCTAGATGTTTTTCCATGAGGTTCATCCTGAAAACAAAACTGCTTTCTTGGAAATATTCTGTTACAAATTTGATTGGTGTGTGATTCACCTAATAATTCCATGGCTTTATGTTGCACCTAAAACACAAAGGTGAATAATGGAGAATCATTTGGATTTACTTTCTACAAAGAGGATATGAATAAATAAAATATTCAAAGGAGAAAATGAGCTTCCAGTGGATAAAAGCTAGCAGCATTTTAAGCACAAGCTTGTTCCACATTAATGACCTAGATAACGAGGCAGACTGCACCATTAGCAAATTTGCAGATGGCACGATACCAGCAGGAGTGGCTGATGCACCAGATGGTTTTGGTGGCATTCTGGGAGACCTTGACATGCTGAGGAAATGAGCCCACAAGGAACTTATGAAGGTCCAAAAAGGAAAATGCAAGGTCCTTTCCCTGAGAAGGAATAACCCCATGCACCCATACATTCTGAATGCTGACCAGCTGCAAAGCAGGCCTTGGGCATTGGAATATACTGGAAGTTGTCCATAAGCCAGCACTGTGGTGGTACCCACTGAAACGACAAGAGGCAATGGGCACACACTGAAATACAAGAAATTTTATTTACACATATGAAAAAATTGTTACTGTAGGGGTGATGATACATTGGCACCACGTTTTCCAGAGAGGTCTCCATCTTTGGCAATCTTCAAAAGCTAACTGAGCAACCAGCTGACTGAGCTCACCCTGTTTAAACAAGGGAGTGTTGGACTTGATGATCATCAGAGGTCCCTTCCAATGTCACCTACTTTGTGATGATATAAAATTAAATAAAAATCTCCCCTCAATAATGTCAGGCTGAAGATAAAATGATTGGCAATTCACACTGAAGGGCAAGAAGGAAAATATTGGGCTGAGCACCCCTGACTACCTCATTTCTGAGGATACCCAAAAAGCAAGGAGGTGCTGCTGAACAGAGCTCTGGAGATGGAGGTGACTGGAGACCTGACATTAGTGGGGACCAAGGAATTTAAGGAGAACTCTGAGGTTTCCTCTACCAGACACTACAGATGGCTGAACCAGGAGGAAGTTGGTAAAGAAAATTATAGGTCCTAGCATGAGAGAAAAAAAGTGCAGGTGGAGTCTCAGCAGGCTGTTTGGAGAGGCTTTACATGCTGGCACAGTAGCTAGTAGAGATGTGGCGGGCTCCTACTGTGTACCTCAGTCCTCTTAGTTTTCCTGTATGAACACAGGGTTGTGTCCAGGGCAGATGGAGGCTGAGCTTCATGAGAACAGGAATGGGTCTGGCATGAGTGCTTTCTCATTCAGCTCTGGTCATCATCTGCTTCTCTCACTTTTTCTCCCAATTGGCTTTAGCTGAGCATCCAGCTCCTATCAACCATGACAAAATTACTTAGATACTCCTTATGCAGTGCTTTGGAAAGTACTAGCCAGCATAAGGATGGCAGGAGGATGGGCTGAAGCATATCCATTTCCCTTGTCTGTTTTGGGTCCTTGTGCCAGAAAATAGCACTGCAGAGGTCTGGAGAAAAGAAACTAGCCAGGGTTGACACACACCACCTACATGACCTTCCCACATGGTAGTTTAAAGAAAGGAGTGAGATACCACTCCATCAGAGACCCAGATATTTTCAGCTCCCAGCCTCACTAGCAAGAGACTGTGCCTATAGCTATATTCCTCCATTGGGGAAAGGTCATGAATGCTTGCTTTGCTCATGGTCAGGATGAAGGGCTTGCTTCACTGCTGTGCCAGGAGCCTGACTCTGACGGGCTGTGAACACATTTTCTAGACCTTCATCTTCCCTGCAAATGCCCAGGCTTACAGTTAACAGGCCTGCCTTTAATTGGCATCAGAAGGTAACTTCAGGTGGTGAGTACTTCAGCTTTTTTAAGCTGTCAAATATGGACCCTGTTCACAAGTTTTTCTCACTATTGCACTCTCTGCCATCTGATTTTGCCTTCTCAATACAAGCAAAAGCAGCTAGAAGAACATTTGTGGAGAAATATAGGAAGTCCAGAGTGGACAGCCCTTCCTTACATTACAGATTATTTCCTTAGGCAAAGGGCCCAGTCAGATTGGGCAAATACAATGTAATTAAGCTGATTTAGCCTAATCTGTGTATTAAAGGAACTCATCCCTGCTAAAATTGCAGCATTAGGAGAAACCTTAAGTTTTGCTTGTATGAATCTATGCTGAGGTCATGAGCAGAAATACAAAGTGTGGTGAGCAGGTCAGATCTCTGGCTCTGGGCACACAAAATACTGCACATGGTTCATCTTCAGAGCACATAAGAGTATTAGCATGTATCACCAAATACGGCTGTGGTTTAAAACACTGGTAATTGTGATTCTCGGGAATATGAGCCAGATCTGCAGCTTTAATGAAGTAGCACATTTTCCTTCAGGTCATAGTTTGAACCCATGCCTGATTCTGATAAAACTTCTGATGCTTTATTTTTTTGCTGATCACAAGTATGAAGAATTTTGATAATAAGGGTTGAGCACTCACACACTGGCCAAGTGCACAGCAAGCAAATCCTTTATGCAGTCCATTTCTTCTCAGTATTATTAGTAAAACTATTTGAATTTTAATCAGTCTTTTCAGTTCTTGGCTAGGTTCTCATTCTGATGTCTGAATGAAAATAAAATGAAAAAACTCTAATGAAAAATTCCCTACAGACATTTTGTGCCACTAAGCTGATACAGGTGCAATATTCCCCCTCACTAAAGCAAATTACCCTGGCTTTGAAAACCTGAGACTTTTCTTCTTGAGTCCAAATTTTAAAGCCTTTAAAAATCAAATGTTAGAAGTAGAAACCTGGGAGTAAAGCAAACCAAAGTCTGCATAAGTTAGTTTTGGCTAAATTAGTAAAGAAAACAGAACAAAATAAAATGTGATCAAGGAAGGGGAAACCCACAAACATAAAGGCACTCACAGTATGATTTTTTCACAGTGGATTTCACCAAAACTTGTGCATAAACCAAAAACTTAACATAAAGCTTGAAAGAGTTTAGTGGAGTTTGTTTATTATGTGAGACTGTGATGTCAGTCCAGGTGGAGGCTGTAATGAAAACAGTTACATGATTTCAGATTTCAAGTTAACCCAACATCACAAACCCATCATGTCATGTAACACCCATGGGCAAGGCGAGGGCTCCTTCCATCTAGAAAGCCTTAAGACTATATGGGCAGAACTTGTACTAATCTACCAATAATTTGTGGGACTGTGGCTCAGCAAACATAGGTTAAAATATTTTGATGTGTATTATCAATAGTTTGGAAAAGATGAAAGGCCAGTTTTTTCAGAAACTTGCATGTGTCTGTCTTGAGCATGAAAAATGTTCTCCAGGTGTGAGTGGAGTCAGTGTTTGTATAAACAAATACCTGAGGGCACCTGATTTGCAGGTTAGTCCTGTGCACACAGGTTAGTGCTGTGCACACTCATGTCACACGTGATGCAGACCATTTAAAGAGTAAAGCAAACAGCCTCTTTTTATGAACATGCCATAACCCCATAATGGAGAAGTGGAAAGAGGGAAACTAATCTAAGACAGAAAACTCATCCACATACCAAAAGCTTGACAAGATTTTTATGAGATGCTGAAGAGAAAAAGAAAAGCCTTTTATGAAGCTCCACAATGGGCCTGAATGAGCCTCCAGGATCCAAACATGTCACGAACTTCTCTGCATGAGCCTGTACCTAAAGAAAACAAAGGAGAGAGAAAGAAAGTCCTGATTTTGACTTGGAAAAAAGGGAGCATTTTCTTACAAGACAGAAGATTTGTGATATGCTACCTCTGTCTCTTGCTGCCTGGGAAAACAACTGTAGGGAAATGCTCTATTAACTGGCTGTTATAACCTCACCTGGGGTTAAGGAAATTGCTCTGGGCCTTTACTGAGATTTGGCCACTGAGCTGAGGTCACTGTCACACATACACACAAAAGGCTGTATTTACTTATTCCAGTGTAGGCACCACCGCCTTAGCAAAGTACCTGCATTAAATGCAATCCTTCCAACGTTTGAGGAAGAAAACCTGTCTCTTGCAAAGCATGCATTTCAGATTTCTAACTCAGGCTGTCAGATGGGCTGGAAGGGCTGCTCTGTGCTCCCACAGATCTCCCTGACCACATGTCCTGCGCTAACAGCTGAGGGTATCTACTGCTCCCAGTTAGTATCTGAGTACCTTGTCAGTCACTGTGTAAGGAGTCCTGGGAGTGCCCTGAAAATGGAAAGGCTAATTGTGAAGCCAGTGGAAGCTGCTGAGGGTCAGAACAAGACTCTGGGGCACGTGAGGACCTAACCCTGTGTTGGCTGGATGCATTTACATCTCAATATTCACCACCATGTGCCTTTTCCTCAGTACAGGTACAAAAACCAAAAAATCCACTTTTCATGAGAAGAGGGTAGTGTCATTCTTTATTCTACAAATCCTGAATGTCCCTTTTGGGGGATCTGGGGGTTAGACTCTCCTGTCTTCCGCAGGTTTCAGTGGTTAGATGAATCATGAGGAAACACCTTTGCCAGGAACACTGTGTGTCAGACCCTATGACAGCAGGAACAGAAAAGGCCTGGAGAAGCAGACCTGCAGGCAACATAGATCTGCTAATAGCTTACTTAAGAAGGGCTTAAACATGTAACAGCATGGACATATCCACACTTCACTAGTTATTACATGCTGAGAGGCAGTAATTTAGGCAGGAAGACAGTTCCAGTGCCTCCCCAGGCAGGTGTGTTGGAAAAGCTGCCTGATGATTTGAGGGCTGAATTCAGGTAGCTGCAGTGGCAAGTGGGTGCCTCAGCCCCTCTGGGGCCTAATCCTCCCATAGTTTGCTAAATACAGAGTAGGAAACTGATATTTTTCTGCATGAGTGCAAGAGATATTGTGCTGTTAGTGAAAAAGCCCCGCACTGTTATAAGTCTTGGTGATTTCTGCAAGGGAGATGCTGTCATGAGCACAGGTAATTGTATCCCAGTGCAATGTTTAGAGGCAGTTTTATTCAGTTCTGCCACTGCCCTCCAGCACACATGAGCTGCCCAAGTGCTTATATAGTACTGTGGAGCACATTCAGACTCCAGCTAGCCCCCAATACCCAAGCCTAGATGTATTTTCGTGACCCATATTTCTCATCACTGAGGCAGTCTTGGGATCTGGTTTGTAAAAGCTAGCACCAGTAGAAACCATGCATTATTTTTTTTTGTTGTTCTGAATTTATTGGGTATTTTTCTATCAACACCACCCCCCCCCCCCCAAAGTGGCAGGTTAGAAAGACTTCTGCTAAATGCTGCCACCTAAATAAGCAATCACAAAATTTCACTGACTGAGCATTTTTGCATGATGTATGAAGGACCCAGATGTGCCTGGTGGCTGGAACTGACGCAGGCAGTCCAGGCTTCAGACAAGTGCTGGCTGCCTGGGCTGTGGTCCAGACCTGAGTACTATGTCAGCCTTAGGCTGAAGTAGCCAGGAGATCACATGATGTTATGGTGCTTTGTTTTGGGTACACACAGAATCAGCAAGTCCACGGGCACAGGGTACATGCCCTACTAACAAATGCAGAAGAGCACAAATCCTGAGGTCTTCTGCAGTTCAACATCTTTGTAAATGTGATGATCATTGACAAGTTGTATAGACATTCCTTGGGTTTTATTTAGAATTAGGAATCTTCATAGAATTACAGAAATAAGTAGGTTGGTTAGGATCTTCAAAGACCATGAGTAAAAGTATTTACATTTGACAGCCAAATGCCATCAACCATATGCTAACCCCTCAAGTCATCTTCTCTGGAGATAAGTAGTAAATGTATCCACAGTTCTACCAAAGGAGAAATGGATGCTATTTCCAAATAACATTTTGATGATTTATATACAAGGAATGATGACAGAATGTCACTCGTGTCATGGCCAGCCTAGCATACAAGTGGAAAGGGGAGATTGCTGGGTACAGCAAACCTCTCTATCTCAGAAGTTCACTGAGTCTTGAGAGGGCCCCCACAGGTCTCCTTCTCCTAAAACATTAATTAGTTTGTTGTTATTGTTGTGTATTTAGTTTTTCTTAGCATCCAATAGGAAATATGCATTTGCTATTACACCATTGTTGGAAATTTAATCGCTTCTGTTCTTAGACTGAACTATTGTTTCAATTCCAAATACATTGCCCTTAAGAAAGTACCTTTTTCTCAAGATTATTTTTAATAGAAAACAAATACAGTTTTAAAAATGTTCTCTGTGTTTCTAACCTCATTTTTATGTTTTCTTTCTTTGAACTAATTGCTCATTCCTGACCAGTTCTGTTTCTCAGTATTCCATCTGACCATCATTACACTGTGGATGTATTCAACCCCCTTTTTACCACCTCAGAAGGAGGGGCTTGTAACAGACAACTTTTTCGAGCTTACTTTTATTCAAAGAAAATTATTTTATTACTATAGGGACCAACTTTCTTTTTTTCTGGCTATTGATACTATCATCTGATATCCATCAATGAAGCGTTTTTAT
This sequence comes from Myrmophylax atrothorax, assembly GCA_026770055.1. Classification (NCBI taxonomy): domain Eukaryota; kingdom Metazoa; phylum Chordata; class Aves; order Passeriformes; family Thamnophilidae; genus Myrmophylax; species Myrmophylax atrothorax. The sequence continues at coordinate 35,826,348 of JAOXXN010000446.1, read as the reverse complement.
TCTGTATATATCCATATATATTATAACTATCTGGAGAATCATCCACTTTTAAAAATAACTAAAACACTGTAAAATCTCCTTTATATGTGATAGCAAATGAAAGTCTTGTACAATTAAAGTATCAGTATTGATTTGGTTTAGTGCCCAGATGTGCATATTCCATTTCTCCCGTAACTCTCTGAAGATCTCAGTTTGGCTCAGTAGAGCAAGTCTATTAAAAAACTCCCCAGTGACATCCATGTTAGCACAGAACTGCTTGGCTGCCAGAAGGATTCTGGAGTGTGAATGTATTCCTATTGAATACTAGGCTGTGACATCTCCTTGTCCCAAATCCTGTCTTTATGGTTTCAGCTGCTCTGCTTTCCCATGCTTATGGCAGTTTAAACTCCCCCATCAGTTTGTTGGTTCAGGGGAGAAATTTTTGACTCCTTCATCCAAAGTCTAACAAGCAAACACTGGTGATGGAGCATGAGGGGAGGGCTTTATTTACTGAAGTCTGCCTCTCTGAGAAGGCTCTCTGAGAGTTTATTGGCATATTTGAAGAACTGAGGATGTTTTTGTAGTACAGAAGCCAAGCTGACCGCGATAAGACCCTGTGGGGTGGAACACCAGGGTATTTTCTGTGTTTAGTTAAACTCTGATATCTGTGAGTAATTTAAAATGCTGATTAGATTTTATTGAAGACTTGTGATTTCATTTTCTCAAGAGGTCTATAAACATGAGGGTCATCTTAGTCTACGAACAAGCCATATTCCAATGCCAAGATTTAAAACAAATAAACAAAAAACCCCCTCCAAAATATCTCCTAAGACAATAGTTGAGATTCTAAAGACCTATAAATTAATCAGCTTTCCAAAGGAAGAGAGGATGAACTCTAGGAGAGTCAATAACTTCCCAAAATAACATGCTAAGCAAGTCAGTCTGATCCAAGGCTCGTCAAAGGCAGTGAAAGGACTCCCTTCACTCCAGCATGAGTTCAAGGACTGCATTATGTCCAACAGCACCATGAAATATAGGGAATTGTGACTCAATTGTTATGACATATTATGGTCATTTGGACACATGACATTTAAAAGGAATATATCTACTTTATGGACAAGAACAACAATTTTTTGTCTGAGACTATTGTCTTATAAACATATGGGATAGTAGAAGTTACGAGTGGCAATCATTAGTTGAACAGTAATAGAAATGCTTCCTTTAGTTTGTCAACACAAAGTACCCACAAATATATAGGGCAAAACTACTTCCAATTCCTGTCTTTCCTTGCTGAGCTGATGCTTATATGGTCTGTGCAATAGGTACAGCAGCACGTTGGGCACACCAACCATTGTTCTGTGACCGCTACACTGTGGAAACTTGCTCTTCAGTATATAGCTAAGAAATATGAATGCTAAACATTACTCCTGTTGGAAACAACCTTCCATGTTCATGATAGTCACTAGAAGAATTACAAATACACAACAATTCCATACGCTTTGATTCTGAAATGCTCCACAGTTTACAAAAATATTAGTTCCATCGTTTCCAGGAAATCTGCCCGGCTGTCTCCCGTTGGCTGACATGACTGACTTTCATTTCCCAGCTAACCCAGACTGTTTTCTTGTGACACAGGGAACAGACGAACACAGAAACCTCTGTACTTTCTGTAGCAGAGATTGTAATCATCTCCATGCACAAACTATGAAAATACAAACTTAATAACTTCTATAATACTTTGCTAGTCTTATGTTGGATCTTTTCCTGGGTTAAGCTTCTCTGTTTCTGTAGGACCATAATTTCACACCATCTGTGTATCTGCTTTAAACAGCTACATAAATAGAGATCCTCTGGGGAGAAGAAGATGGGACTGTTGCAGTTGAAAGGATTTTAACCCGTCCACAGTGAAGAAAGAATTGTGGGTGGTTATAATAATAAATTGTATTTACAAATTTAAATTTGTAGTATTAGTCTAAACCCCTTTTTCTAATTAAGACTGCTTTAAAAGGCAACCTATTCAAAGCCTTAATTTTGCAACATCTTCCTCAAAATAAAAGTTGGAAACCTAAATATCTAAAGATGTGCATCTGATTTTGACATATTTGTATCTAAATTCATAAGGATGCATTTGCTACTCTTGAGTATTAACTAAAATTTAATAATGGTATTAGGAAAAGACAATTATTTCTCAGGTGGGTTTATTTTGTTTTGGAAAATTAAATTTCTGTAGTATTCTGGGGTATTTTTGCCACATATGCTATGTAAAGGACTATAAGAAATATAGTTCAAGCAGCAGGTTTTTTTCAGTTCTAGAGCTCAGGGATCAAGCAGCCAGCCAAGAAACACCACAGAGGAATGTGTTGATGGAATAGCAGTTCAGGTAGATGGTTTGGCACGTTTCCTTCTATTGCACTGTTAAATTCCAGCGGCCTGAGCTTGCCAGGACTCAGTGCAGCCTTCTACATAGGTTACAGCCCAACGGGGCTCCCAGATTCACTAGATTCACATACCAGAAACCTGCCAACAACGTTGCAGAGAAGGTAACTCTTTGGAAACCAGATGCAGCTGCAACAGTAGAGGCTGGTACTGATATGCTTATAGTATGTCCAGAAAATGCCTCCTCATCAGTCTCTTGCCATCTTGCCATTTTAGGAAGCCTTTACAGAGTCTCCTATAAATTGTTATTTTTCTAGAACAGTATGCATTTCATGGAGTTGCATAGCTTTTGTCACAAAAACACAAGCCTCTAAGAAGTTTCCACTTTGTTTTAAAATGCTTTGGAAGTTCTGCAGTAATTTGTTCAGGGTTTTGATTACTTTCTGGCTTTATCCCTTTTAAATTTTGTGAAATGCTTTCCATAAAGGAAATAATTCATTAATGGTGGTAGCCTTTAGCACAGGCCTAAATGAGGAAGGGAAGTCTGGTTTCCCTGTTGCTAGTAATGGCAGTACATAGGAAATCCTTGCCCAATCCTCCCACCCAGTACTTGGCACAGGACATGGTAGGAGAGCAAAAGGTCAGAGTCTGGGGAGGTGCTATATTGAAGGTGATTACGATTTATTAGGGCTATACACAAACAAATCCTTTGCACTAATTAGGGAGAGTGGCAGAGAAGGGAGTAAATTGCAGCTGAAAAGGAAGACAGGAAGGTGAACTGATAAAAAGTCTCCCTGACCAGCAGCCTGCAGGCACTGCTGTCAGTGCTGCCTGTTTTCAGTCCCATACTGAACTAGAGGCCAAACTAAAATCAGTGCTGCCCATTGTACGCCATTGTCTCAACAGGGCCCTGATTTCAGCTATCATCTTTAGAGGCTTTATTCAAGAGGAATGAACTTGAACAACAGATAGACAGAGGAACAAAAGGGAGATTCCTTAGAGCTCTCAAAAAGTTTGTCCAGGGAAGAAAATACAGACTATGTGGCTTTGAAGTACTTGTAGGTTGTCTCTGTAAAGTACTGCTTCAGGGAAGAATCAAGACTTTTCAAAAGAGTGAAAAAGATCCTTTCTCAGACTCTTTCTTTTGGCATCTAAATATTAGTGCCTTTTGTTTGCAGTGACAGAATCAGGTTTTCCTACTTCCACTGAACCTCAAAACTCTGTGATGGAAAATTGTGTTGTTTAATCTTTTCACAGTGGCTTACTTGGTCTTTGGCTTTACTGTTTCACTCCTGATTCTATAGTCTCCATCTGTAAAGCACACTCGGTGTAGCACTGTCTTAAATTTTGTCTGCTGTTCTTGTTACTAGGAGCATGATTTCAGTGATGAATGTTTATAACACAGCTTGAGGAATTTCATCCTCCCCTGGTAAACTGTGTAGGAGATTGCCTTAATGGACAAAGAAAAATGTCCGTTGGAGTTTAGCCAGAAGCTTGGACTTGCTTATAAAGAAGAAAATGCAAGTATAACCTTCTGGTACTGTGTACAAAAGCCACATTTAAAAAAAAAAATTCACCTCTCTTCTCACAACCTAAAATGGAACCAGTGAAAGATTAATCCATTTTTCACTATTTTATGGCAAATCACTTAGTTGTGACAAGTTTAATTCTGCCTCTCGATCAGATGTCTTACAAGGCTGTGCTGCTCTATTTTTTCTACAAATACTTCTAAGTGAGAAAATAAATTACAGATGACTGTGAAAAACTGAAGAGAACTTACAGTTATGAGAAGAGAAACTGATAATAGGCTTTATTCACAGGTGTAGGGGAGTCTCATTTGAAACAGCAAATTAAAAGCTGCAGCCTAGTTTTAACTTCCCTGAATAGTTTACTTGAGTAAGACTTGGGACATAAATTCAGCAAAGCCATGATGTTAGTTTGATTTATGCTTGTGCAGTTTGTTTAATTAGGACCTGAATAAAGACACTGGGATTTGAGCTGTTCTGAAGGCTACGTGAGACAGTGTGTTCCTGCGCTGAAGTGAAATTCTCTGTGGACCAGTTTCCAACCTACACCAAAGAGAAGGAGAATCATCCTGTGTTGTCTGGTTAATCTGTTGTGTTGCATTTGTTGTAAAGGAAATACAGATGCTCAGAGCTATATTGAAGAATGGCCACTAACAGGTAGAGGGCCTAAAAATACTCATGCCAAATAGTTGATGAGCAATTCACTGCTTGGTTAAATAACCTGTAGATGCCCAACAGTTATAAAGAAGAGTGTAAAACAGGACATAAGCATTGCTGACATAGCAGCCAGAGGGCACTAGTAACTTTCTCAGCTTGAGAACAGTAACTGAAAACTATGAATTACTCTCTGTGTTTCTTCCTCTTACTCCCTGGTCTAGGTTAAATGTCCATTAACTGTACCTCCATGGAAAATGTTATGCGCCAAGAATGGAAAAGCACAGCAATAGTTCCATGTTGATGTGTCCCTTTTGCCACTGCATACCCCAAAAGGAAGAGAGGATGCCTCTTTTTCTTTGAAGCACCTTATCCCTGCTGCTGCCTCTGAGTTGGAGAAGGGTGGATCCTCTTTTTGCTTGTTGGCATTGCCTGAGGTTCTCTGGAATAAGAGATCGAGTGTTCTTCATTGGAGCCCTGGAGAACCAGAATTTCTCTCCCATATTTCTAGAAAAGACTATACATCCAAAGTGGGATTAGAATGGAAATGTGGGCTTGAGCCTGCCTGCTCCTCTCATGTTCACAGGCTCCCTGACCCATGGTACCCCCTCCCTACTGAGCTGTCAAGAAGCCCAGAAAGCATGTGAACTGCTGACAGAGAAAGCCAAGTAAGCCTGCAAGGGAAACAGGCAGCTTGGGATCCTGCCTGGCTTCTGTCACAGCCAATGTGCTGCTCAGAAACCTGTCAATTATAGTTTTGGAGGGTTTTTTCCCCAGCGGAGAAATTTGCTGTCAGAAATTTCCAGCCTTCTCTGGTCTGTGTTGCTACTGCTGCTCCAAATGAGAAAGCCAAAATGGGCTAGAGAGCCTCAGGGAGGGAGGGTGCAGGGCCTTGGGAGGCCTGGCATTACAGCAGGCCTGCAGTCCTGGCTGCCACAACCCATCCATGGATGTACTTCCGAAATGTAGAATGTTCCCTCCAGAATTACGTATGCACATTCACTTTAGTGTGACCGCCAAGACAGTGCATGTGCCTGGCCAGGGACTTCAAAGGGGTTTGTGCAACACTGTACTCCTCTGATAATAAGTTCTGCTTCTTATTAGAGTCCTAGTCCTGGTCAATACTCTTTGAATTAAAAAGGAAATTGAATTCTCCTGATTTTTTTTTTTTTCACAAAGAAGGATATGGCTTTTTTTATTAAACACTCAGATGTTTAGTAACTTGCACTGGTTACCTTAGCTGTCTGAAATGCATTTACAGCCAAGCTGGACAATGGCGTCTGTCTGCAATACACAGAACTACCGAAATTACTGGGTCCAAAAGTGTTACCACTGATGATGGGCTCTTAAAATGAATCAGCACAGTGCTCCTGACAGGGTTACTGTTACTGTGTCTGGCTGATTCAGCTTCCACAATAAATCAATTATTATGTTATTTCTTTACACTGCTGTTCTCCCTGGACTACTCTTTTCCACATATTAGAAAGTGAAACATGGTGAAAATCATGATGAAACTTGATGAAAGTATATGCTTAGTGCATTTAGTTTTTCACTTCCATGGTATTTGGAAGTAGATACTACAAAGAAAATTAACTAGAATCTAAGAAGTAATTTGACTTTTTAACCTAAATTGTCTATAACAATGCTGTTTTCCAGCTCAGTTTTTTGAGCTAATTTTTCTTATGCATTCCTGTTAAACACTGACTATTGTCTTAGAGCAATCATAAGACTGCCCTTGCCTCAGAGCAATTAAGTATTAAACGAAAGCAAAAAAATAAAGAAAAATAAAATGATGCAGATAAGAAAAAATGCACCAAGAAATCAAGAAATGCATGTTTGTTTATAAATACTGGCCAAAATTGTTTGCTGCACCATACTGCTGTTCAATACAACTCTTGAGAAGGCAGCCAAGATACACAGGGAAGTCACCACAGCTCCGTGATATCCAGCTCATCTTCCTATTTCAGTTCAAAATAGATTGCAGGACATCTTGCCAGAGGTTGAAAATAAAGTAACCCCTTTTAAGACCAAAGAGACCATGAGGATCACATGGGCTGGCCTGCCATATAATGCAATCCAATATGCGTCTCCAATAATTTCCATGACAAGGATGTCTTACAAGTAGCAGAGGTCAGTATACCCTAGGCACGTTAAGAGCAAGACTCTGCAGTCTACAGCCTGAAGCAATTGGACAACTACTGATATCCAGCTTGAAGATTTGTTCCTCTTCAAGGTGCCTTTCTCTCCACAGAAGTTACAGAAAACCTATACCAGGGTAAGCAGGTTACAAATTTAAACTCAGGAGGAAGGAATCTGACCATGACCACCTTTGTTACAAAGACAAGTTCTCTTGGCATTTAAAATTTTATGGAGACTTACATTATCTTCTTTATTTCTTACTTCTTTGCTTCTACCTCCAGTTTTAAATTGATTATTCTACTTTTCCTCTGATTATCTTTTCTGCTGCTTCCATTTTTCTTCGATTTTTTATTTTATTTAAGACTCAAAAGACACAACACTGAGCTGAATTTTATTTCTTTCATCTCACACAGTACCACATCAGGAGAATTACTCTAATTCAGGTGAACACTCAAAATGAGAACATCCACTGCAAAGATCTCTGCTGCTCTCTCATCTAGTTCTGAGACATATGTTAGTCTCCTCTGGTACAGGTACAGGATATAAGGGTTGTCTTTCCTTTGTGCATTTGTACCTTGTACTCCTTCTCCTACACAGTTGCAATTAGTGGGGCACTTCCATGTGATGAGCCAGATAAGTCACCTTCCTCCTTCAGCTCCTGGCCGCGTGCTCCTGCCTTTTTTTCTCCACAAAGAGCTTTTCCTTGACCTGATTGAACCCGCCAACCTTGCAGAATAGTAACGACAAAAACCGTGTGTTTTTTTCAGCCAAGTCAGAGAGCTGAGCGACCTAATGACCTCCGGGCTGAGCGTAAGGGAGGGTGCCAATGTGCTGCTCTGGATGGCAGCGGCAACCCGTGGCACGCCGGTGACATTTGCTCCCTCGGAATGCACCGCGAAGCACCCGGACAAGGGAGGAACACCGGGGATGGGTGTACATGAGGACTTTTCCTTCAGGCTCGTTTCCAGGGGCGCCGCTGGGCCCTGGGAGGAAGGGAGAGAGGGAAGAAGAGACAGGGAGCGAGGGAGGGAGAGAGGGAGAGAGAGAGGGAGGGAGGGAAGGATACAGGGAGAGAGGGATGGACGCGGCGGCGCTCGGGTGCCACCCAGTGGGGCCCCTGCGGCGCGGCCTCCTGTGACGGCGCCGAGGGGAGACGGAGATGGGGTGGAAATCCCTCCGGGACAATAACCCGTGTGGCTGCTGGGCGTTTCCGAGAGCCCGGGGTGTGTGGTGAGAGACTCAGGCACGTGGTGCGCCCCGCGCCCGTCCCGCTGTAGGAGCGCGCACGCCATGCATGGTACAGCACGCGGTGTGGATCCTGTCCCCTGCTGTCTCGGGGGCACATCACCTGCCTCTGCTGTCTCGGGAGGGGGCACATCACCTGCCCCTGCTGTCTCGGAGGGGGGAGGGAGGGCACATAACCTGCCCCTGCTGTCTCGGGAGGGGGCACATCACCTGCCCCTGCTGTCTCGGGGGGGCACATCATCTGCCCCTGTTGTCTCAGGGGGCACATCACCTGCCCCTGCTCTCTCGGAAGGAACATCATCTGTCCCTGCTGTCTCAGGGGGCACATCACCTGCCCCTGCTCCCGCACGTGTCATCCCCGCTGTGACACCAGGCAGCGATGCTGCGTCTCAGCCTCCATCGCAAGGCTGCGGTATCACCCGGCTCCCCTGACAGCTCTGGTCTCCAGATTGTGCCTGCCCACTGCTAGCACGGACCGGTGTGCTGTGTGCCAGCTGCGTGCTTTGGCACGGGGACCCTCCTCCCTGCCTTGCGCTGAGCTCTGGGGCCAGCTCGCCTTGGCAAGAGGCGGCTGTGACAGCGCGGTCGGCATTGGCCCTTTGGGGCGAAGAGGCAAATGGCAGGGTGCGGCGTGACTGTGAGATCTGTGGTGTCCCCAGGGGGTGTGTGGCCAGTGTGCCTCAAACCCCCCCTGCAAAAGCTTTGCTGGTGGGGACTGAGGGAACCAGCGCTGGCTGTGGGGAGGCATTTGGTTTGTGCGCTGCCTTGGAGCCAGCCAGTGCCTCAATTGTGCCCTGACCTCCTCAGCCTGGTGCTGCTGGTTGTCCCCCTGCTCCTTGTCCTCCAAAATCCCACTGTAAGCCCGCATCGGCAGTTCCAAACATCATGGCACAGAGACATAATTGCATCATGACACTTAATACTGGCCTTGTGCTGTTTCTGTCCAAAATATCAGGGAAGATTTAAATGTTGTTGCAGTCTAACTCAAATGAGTAGAAAGAAGCCTGAGATTAAACAGATTTCTTATTCTACACATTTAAAATTCTGCTTGCTCACTCATTTTGGAGAACACTGCACTAACTTAAAAAATAAGCATTTTTGTTAGCAATCCTTCTTCATTTTGGAACCAGGTTCTGATGCAAAATAGTGAAATTGATAGCTTATCTACGTCATTTGCTGCCTCACACTTGGCATGGCACTTCAGAGTAAATCTTGATGAATATCAGATTTGTTCAGAGTGTAGTGCTAGATTTTATGCTTATTTCAAACTTCTTGCTTGGTAGGACTTGTGTGAAGAATGAAGATCTATAGACTCCTTTAAAAGCACTTTAAATTAATTTTTTTAATAAAATAGAAATGTAAAAAAGGATTGTGTTGTGACTGGAAGATATACTGTATTTTGGTATATATGTGATATAAATGCCATAATACTTTTGGTAATTATTTTCCTGCCTTTGGAATAGCTGTGAGACTAAACCAACATTTACATCCCCATTCTATTTACAAAGTGACAGACACAATCCCATTGAAATAAAAACAACTTAATCGAATTGCTTTGACATTAACTTTTCATTTTGCCAAATCTGGGACAAGCCCTTCTATTTCTGTATTTGACTTTTCTAGGTGTTTTTCTTTCTTTCCCAAGTCTGTCTTTCCCAATCCAAGACTATGGAGTAAAACATTATGTGCCTCCTTTATGAGCACAGAGGAACTTGAAAAGCTTCTTAGTAACTTGCTAAAGTGGATTATATGCAATAGAAGTGTGTCAAGTATTTAATGTGCCTCTTGACATACAAATCTTTATTTTCATGTCCATTTGAAAACTGGAAAACAGACCAAGAAAACAGAAAAACATGTTTCAGTTGTTGGCACAATTTCTTCTTAAGGCTGGAATCTTACTCTGTTGCTCTCAGAAATAATCGGTGTTTCAGTTTGTCTGTCAAAGAACATGCCAGTGAAAATGCTTCAAAAACAACTACTCTGGCCAAAATCCTGCCTGTTTCAGAGAAATAGTGTAATACTGGCTGAGGTGATTTTCTAGCTGTTCATTAGATTTGGATTTTGGAAAGTCCGTATTGAGTAACCATGCAGTAGCTTTAAATAGTGTCTATAAGAAGTAGCAATAGAAGAACTAGTTTCACAACTTTAACAGACAATAGTACTGCTTATACTCTAGAATGTACTGGGAGGGATATTTTCTGCAAAAATTAATTACAAAATTCTGGGCAGCCAAAAGAGCCCAAATCACAATCTGGACTACACTGAATAATGATTCCCCATATAATCTACTGGATTAATCATGCACAGTTTTTCTAAATTAGAAAAAACATGCAAACATTAAAAATGCCATCATTACCATTCTTGACAATGAATTTCAATACCACCTTTTACAAATGTTGCAGTTGCTGCAGCCTCTTTTTCCACAAGGTAGCAGCACTGGAACTATGAATGAGCAAGGGCCTTGTAAGCCCATCTCACCAAAATTCAAAAAGGCTAACTGGTTTATTTACTCTCTAATCTTCAGGAATCTGCAGCTCACAATCAGAGGAAAAGCTTCTTGAACACCAGGACTGAATGCAGGACACCTAGTAAAATCATAAAATCTACATTTACATTTTACTTTAACAGATCCATCTCCTTCTGAAAAAGCACACCAGAGGACTTGAAACAATCTGCAAAACGAAAATGCTGTGTATATAAATATTTGTGTGAGTGTATATGCATAGGTGTGAGCATTGAATACAGTAGAAATCTTGTTATTGTATATAGCAAAAATCTTGTAAGTGATTATGAGGTTGTTTAGGCTTCCCCTTAACCTACCTGGTTTCACCTCTTTTCCTCATGCTTTCCTCAGGCTACAGTTATCAATTGTCATTGTCCAAAAGTCATCCTGCTGTGAAGGAAGAACCCCTTACCAGTACACAGCAATTGCCAAGGGGAGGTGAACTCCCTGTATTCCCTCTGTCCTGCCTGATTGATGGCATAACTCTCATCTAGTGCAAATTTCTATGTATAGAGTAATCATTTGGGTTGGGTTAGGTGTGTGCAAATCTCCCAATTGTCTCAGCTAGGCAAGCTTTTCTTCCCCGTGTTCCAGGCATGGAGTGGCAGGAGTTATGCTTTGGGAATATCCATTGCAGAAGCACACCCAAGGTACTGTGGCCACAAATGGGCACACAGCCCCAGTGATCAGGCTTGGAGATAGCAAAAAATTAACCTGGGGCACAGCACTGATGTCATGGCATCAGCACCAGCTGTTTTGTCTGCAGCCTGCCTGCCCCCACTGCTTGCTAATGTCCACAAAGCCTTAGTGTCCTAGATGGAAGTTATAATCAGAAGGGAATTTTTTTTATAAGCTCACAAGGGCTAGTACAGAAGAGGGGCAGAAAAGATGGAAGAACAGACCACATCACCTGGATGATGATTTTTTTTAATGTGAAATTGCAGACATCCTAGGACCATATATTAGTTTAATTTACTGGAGGGATTGATCTGTGGAGTTCAGAAAGAGCCACACTGCCTCTTAAGGTGGAAACATTAAAGCTCTTTAAAATACTATAATATGCTCTGAAATAGCATATTGATAGGGAAGCTGAAAAAAAGACACTTCCCATTCAAATACAGTGGGCGACATGGAATACATGTGTGTACACATATATGTATTAAAAGTTTGAGTCTTTCTAAATTTTGACTCCCAAGGAACATATACATATATATGTAAAATGTACATTTGTACACACATATTATTTTGGATTTTATAACTATTCATATATTTTTCCTCTTTGGAGTATACCCAGGCCCTTTCAGGACCATTTCTCTTTGTGAAGAAATCAGACAGCCTGTGGAATTACATCAGATGTAGCCTTGAGAATTTATTTCTGTTGTTGTCAACACAACATATGCAAACGCTTTTGAGCTGCCAACTCTCATCTCTTACATCAAGGAAACTGAATCACGTACCTTGGCCTAAAAAAATAAACACAGTTTGCATAAATATATTTTGAAAATGTCCTTGAGCTTTCTGAAGACTCAAAGAAGCAGTTACAGAATGTACATTTTTTGTTTTGGTTTGGTTTTTGGTTTTTTTTTAAATGTCATGGCATCGGTGACCATTTGTACTTGGCAGAAATTGCAGCACTGGATCCTATCAACAAAATAAATAAATAAATAGATGGTTGTGAGCGCAGTTGAACCAAGGAGGCCAGGTTTCCTATCAGGTTATATCTTGTAGTTCAATTCCCTCACATCTAATAAAATGTGAGCTCTGCTCCTGTCCTTGCAAAATGCTTTTCTCCCGTGTGGGTTCTGAGCTGTGCATCAAGGGAGAAGCAATCTTCCCCACAGTGGTGGCACTAATTTAGGGCTTTCTCCTTAAAAGATCAACTAACTCCGAAAAATTTGTCAGAGTTTCTCTCTTGAATTTGATTGAGATTGGCCAAAGATCCAAAAATATTGAAGAGGGTGCAGAGGTACACCTGCATTTGTACACACAGAGACATAAAGGCAGCAGCAGTGTCACCTCCCCTGGGATCTATGCTAAGCAGTATATCCTTATTTCAAGAAAACAGAGAAGATCAGTGTGCTATTACTCATCTTTTAACTTCAGTTGATTAATTTTTCCCTAAGGGCACAGGACAATTGTTCAGGGCAAAAGCAGTAGAGAATATTGGTAAGTCTGGCAGTGAATGCTTCCTTTTGAGGTAAGATATAATTTTGGTTTTATAGCAAAAGTTCATGAGAATTCAATCAAACTTGAGAGAATAGTAGGATTTCTGGCAGGCTGGTTGCAAGTCTGGTCAAAGGTGTTTAAGTTTTCACAATGTTTGGTGACTTATTAACAACGTTTGACTTTATGCCTACAAGACAACTGCTGAAGTAGTAAGTATGAACTGTTACTAATACATTGAAGGTTTCTGTATTTGTTACAAGCAGTAGATTAATGCCTATTTGGGGTCTGGGGGTGGAGGAGCATTTCAGAAAGAACGGCACACCACAAAAGAAAATGTACAGAAGAATTACAGCTAAAGAATTTTATGTCAATTGTAACATAAGAGTGCCTCCCATACAGAAAAGAAACAACAAGTAAATGAAGATACAACTTGTCTGTGAACAGCATGCACCCATTACTGATGATGTAATGGTTCCCTGATGCATTGAACATAATTGCTAAATAACAAGCTAAATTTCTAGTATAACACAGAAATACTGTCCAAGTTCAAGATTTCCAAAAGATCAGTAAATAACATGGCCTGGTTTTACAGAAGTAGTACTCTTAGAAGGCTGGTGCCCTATTGCAGGTGTGTCCGTGTTGCAGCACTGGTGTGCCCAGGTCACCCCTGTACATCTGCCTGGGGACAGGGGAGGAGGGAGGCAGATTGTTCACTCTGTCTTGCCACCCCAGAGCTGCTGGCCTTCTTGAAACTACTTGGAGCAGCCTTTCAGTTCTTAAAAATGGTCTATAAAAAAGAGGGAGAGTGACTGTCTTGGGTTGAGCTGGCAAAATGCCAACTGCTCAATACAGAATCAGTCTCCCTCCCCTTCCCAGCTGAGAAAAGGGAGAAAGGGAAAAAAACCCCCTTAAACTAGATTTAAACTTAAACCAACTAACTATATATTTATACAGAAAAAAAGTAAAAGAAAACTACAATACAACACACACTTACACAAGTTAGATATAACAACAATTTTCTACCTCCCACCAAAACCAGATTCCATCACTCTAGATCTGTAAGCACCCCAAAACACACCCAGCAAGAAACAGAAAGTATAACAACAAAATGTTTCTACTTCCCTGAAACTCAAACAAAATGCAAGTAGCAGCAGCAGCAGGGCCCAGACAGCAGGGCAGCAGCTGCATGTCCTGCCTCTACTTTGGCCATGATGGAACTGAGTGAACACCTCCTACTCCTGTATTCCTATCTCAGGTTTGCGTCATCTGGTATGGAATATTTCTTTGGTTCCTTAGTCAGGTGATACCTGTCTCTCCTAATCTCCGTAGATTCTCCGAGCCTGCTAATTTGAGGCCTAGCTAAAACTACCACAGTGACTTTTCATTTGGGCAGGTAGTGATGGGACAAGGGGAAATGGTTTTAGATTAAAGGAGGAGAAATTTAGATTAGATGTTCAGAAGAAATTCTTTACTCAGAGGGTGGTGAGGCACTGGAACAAGATGCCCAGAAGAGGTGAGGATGCCCCCCATCCCAGGAAATGTTTGAAGCCATGTTGGATGAGGCCCTAAGCAATGTGGTCTAGTGGAAGGTGACCCTGCCCATGGCAGGGGGGTTGGAACTAGATGATCATTAAGGTTCTTCCAACCCAGACCATTTTATGATTCTATGAACTTTACATTTTAACTCTGTCACAATTGGCTGAAAGTAAGCTCCAGGTTCAGGAGTGGAGAAAGTGTCATGGTGTTTCTTGAGAGGACAGCATATGGACAACCTGGGGGCATAACTTTCTCTTCTTAGGAAGTAAGGCTGAAAATACACTAACAATACTTTTGGGCTGACCATATTATAACAAATGCTTGCATGTTTTTTAGGACTTCAGGTACAAGGTTTCTTTTGAGCTAAGAAAAATTCACATGTAGAAGAACAATACTTTTCTAAAACCAGTTTATTTCAGTTTGTTGTTTTTAGAACATATGCCATATTTAGGTGAATTGAATTATGTCAAATCTAGGAGAATTCATGTTTAGTTCCCCAGCTTGGAAAGCTGTTGTGTTCCAGCAGGTTACTACATGCATGCAATAATTTCTGTGCTTCCACACTGCTCTGCCTGGGTAAAATGGCCACAAGGAAAAAGCAAACAAGGAGTTTGGGACCAGACAGGTGACCTGATTTCCATAGTTGCTCCATATCCAGGCAGCTTGTAGATGGCAGTTCTCTGGGCCATTATTTTTGAAAACAGGTCCCCTTGTCTAAGGCCTGCAGCCTGAGACAATCACTTTGAAAAATCTCTGAAAATACTCACTTAGGTTTTTGTGTCCATAGTATTTTGTTTCAGCTTTGTACTGCATTTGCCCTCTAATTAATTCTCTTTTAAAAATCCTTTCCTGTTGTAATTGACTTATAGAAAGATTTTGGCAGATTATACTGAAAAAAGAAAGAAAACAAAAATTAAAGGTTATCCAACACATTTATATTACCTTCCTGAACATTTGAAACACTATCAGAATGGAGATTCATATTGTCGTGTTCATTTTAAAACACTGATGGATTGTGTAACTTAAAACCATTACTTACAGTGAAATTTGTTAAAATAATTTGAGTTTAGTGAAGTTTCCATAAAATTGAAGATATGTTCATCGTTGGTTTAAAAATCTCAAATTACAAACATATGAATAGATTATACCATTTTGGTTTTGTTTTGTAACTAGGAAATCTGTAGAACTGAAACAGTATTCATTTTCCCATTCTAACAAATTTCTACCTTTCTCTCAGATTGTACTTTGGTGTCATGTAAGGCTGGTTTCATACTCAGGTTATTAATGAAGAAGTAGTTAGGAGCTGTAGTTATTTTAAACTAAATCTTTGTTTGAAGATAAATAGATATTGATTTACAATTGATAATTTGCACTAAGACTGAAAATTCTTGAGTTCTTGGTACCTATTTTAGGTAGCCTTTTTGTTTTTAACAGCATTTTTTTCACCTTTTAAAGATAATTAGCCTGTTTTTTAAGAACTACACCATGTTCCTTTGTTTCTGATTGATACGGCTGAGGACAATTGCAGCTGTTGAAGAGCAACTTCTTTCATTTCACAAGTACAGTGGTTTCCACAATGGTTTCCTTAAGCTGTCACACAGAAGAACATGAATTTTATACTTGTAAATCCTGGCAGGTTGTTGTGCATGGGTACCTTCCAGAAGTCTTCAAGAAGACAAGCAGTCACAACAGGTTGCCTGTGATGATCCTTCTTCTCTTCAAGGACAGAAATGGGAGGCAGATCCAGAAAGAAATACTGCCATAAAGGACAAAGAAGGGTCTTGTGAGAGTCACCAATAAAAGTGACCTCAGATGGGACAGAGGAGCAATACCTGCCACACCCCACTAAACCCAAGTTCTGCTGCTCTGCTCCGCTCTGAGACCCCACCTGGAATGCTGCATCCCACTCTGGTGTTCCCAGCACAGAGAGGACACTGACTTCTTGGAGCAAGTCCAGAAGAGGACCATCAAGTTGATCAGAGAGATGGAGCAGTTCTATGAGGAAAGGCTGCGAGAATTGAGATTGTTCAGCCTGGCAAAGAGGAGGCTTTGGGGTGACCTAATTGCCACCTTCCAGCACCTGAAGAGAACTTACAGGAGAGATGGGACAAGACTATGTACAAGAGATGTAGTGACAGGACATAGGGCGGTCCCATGGTGTAAAGAAGAGCACTCTGAATCCCAAGGACCTGAGTTCCAGTCTCAGTGGGGACCGTCCCCTGGCAGTTCAATGCCTCCCTGCCATCCC
>JAOXXN010000446.1:35795237-35808444 GCA_026770055.1 Myrmophylax atrothorax | reverse complement strand
GGCTGTGCTGCCCCGGGTGCACCAGAGCCTGTGTCGCAGCCCTGCCGGGGCTGTGCTGCCCCGGGTGCACCAGAGCCGGTGTCTCAGCCCTGCCGGGGCTGTGCTGCCCCGGGTGCACCAGAGCCTGTGTCGCAGCCCTGCCGGGGCTGTGCTGTCACTCGGTGCCCGCGGCCGCCGCCACCTGTCCCAGCCTCGCACTTGGTTGGTTTCTAAGAGTAGAGTAGGGGAAAACGTCTTAAACTCTCTTGTTGTTGTCTCACAATTTTAGGAGCGTGCAGAAATGTCTCCCTTCGAAAATAAAGGACTCGTGCTGGGCATAATGGCAGGGACTGCTGGATTGAGCCTGGTGCTGGTTTGGTACCGCAGGATCCGAAAAGCCGGGACAGCTGTGCGTGTCCGTGCCTTGCAGGACATCGGGAACAGACTGAGTTCTGCGGGTTTGCTAAACGAGGCTCCTAATGAGCAAGGAGCGGTAATGGTTTTACACGGGAGGCAACTGCAGATACTAGAAAAATTGAATGGCCTGCTCCTAAGCGTGGAGGAGCTGAAGAGAGAGGTGGAATTTCTGAAGGAAGCTATTCCGAAGCTCGAAGAGCTTGTTCGAAATGAGCTTCAAGGGAAGGGTGACGTTCAGAGAGTTAGCCCATCGCACAGAGCAACGAGGAGGAGAAAAGCTGAGGCAGCTTCTGGTGCAAGGGAAACTACCAGCTCTGAGGAGGCGGAAAGTGAAGGAGGGTGAGCTAATAATAATTTGTATATACAAAAGTACACATGCAGTGCAAATTGCATCATTACCTATGCAAAACTGTAAACGGGAGGCCTTTTACAGTTTTATATGCATTTGATACTTCTCTATATTCAGTGGGGGAAAAGAATCCAGAAGTTCAGATTAGCAGTTGCTGGATCAGAGAAGACTCTGGGTGAACACCTCTGAATCTGCACTATGGCCGAAGCTGGCTTAATGCCAAGCGTAATACAGATTTTTTTAGGGGTGTATTTGGTAACAATCTGATGCAGTATTGCTACATAGCTATGCAATGAGAGGCAAAGTTCAGAATAATGGTGTAATTCTGAAAGTGCTTCTAGTAAGAAAGTAGTCTTGTGTCTTTGTTCCAGAGTTAGTTCAAATTGTATGAATGCTCTTGTGCTTTTTGTGTTAATTGTTTTCTGTGGGCCTCACAGGTGACTTTTTATAGTGTTCTGCCTATTGTTTGCTATGAAAGCTATGTCTGAATGCAACACATGTACAAGTGGCAATGTTTATGTATATTTGCAGTTGTATTCACTTTCTGCTGACTCAGAAAGTAATCATGAGGGATTTAGGGAACTGACTCAGTAGGGCAGAAAGTTCCTAGTTTTGGCCCCATCTTGTAGTCCTGCTAGGGTTCATGGCATCTTCTATAGTCATGAGTTGAGGAACATGCTGAAGGATCAGATGTATTTGAAGTCCAAGGGAGGGACTATATTTTTGTCTTTTCAAATGTTACCTAATATACCCTCCAGTAGTAATGTAGAAATGCTGATGACATTACTTTCCTGTAATTACAACTTTGTTTTGGTATCATCAGATTAGATACTTACAGGCAATTTAACAAGTGTATGTTTATAGCAACTGAGTTTTTTGAGCTGTCTTCTCAGTGTGTCTTGCATATCTGTGTAGGCAGCATTATGTCTACAAATTGCCTATCTTATGTCACTTTTTTCTTTAAAGATACATTACTTAACTGTAATATTCAGAACACAGTAATATGCTGCATATAATAATCAATGGAATTCTATTTTTAAGAGTTTCTCCTCATTCACTTTCAGTTCCTGGGAGCAGAATTTCCTGCTGTTCCATCCCAGCCCACATGCTTCACAAGTCTTATATTTGGTACCATATTTTCAGATCTGTCAGTTCTGTTATGAACTAGTTCTTTATTTTAAGTATTCAGTATTCAAAGACATTCCTCCTTCATCTCGTGTAGAAACATTTTGGTTCTATTAGTTTCTCAGATTATTTTATCCATTGATTGGTTTGCATAGGTCTTTATGTTATGCCTAAAATGTTTCCAGACATAGATAAGGCTAAGGGGCCAGTTTATGAATAATTAGTCCATCAATGCAATACAGGGGTTGTTCCACAACCAGCATTTGAGAAAATCCTGATTTTTGGTCAGGAGAGATGAGTTGCTCTTTGAGAACAAGCCAAGGGAACTTGTATGAACTTGTGTGACGAAGAAGCTGATCCAGCACAAGTGATTACAGTGTGCAAGATCATTGAGTGTGTCCTTAAGAGAGGCCTTCTCTGACAAGTATTTATGTACAGTCAGAAGGAAGGAAGATAGTTCAAGGTTATTGTTGGTGTTAGTCATTTGGATATGTGCTTTTCCAATGTTATTTTTAATCCCTTTTGAGAAGAAATGTTTTTTTCCTACTAATGTACTTGATGTGCTTGTTTTCTAAATTTAAGACAATTTAATTTCATTCGAGGAATTTGTATTTTTTTCATCCTCTTACAAATAGGATGTTAATCCATTTGTATTTTTTTCTTCCTCTTGTAAATAGGTTGTTAATCCTAATACAGTTGCAATGTATGTAGCTTCTTCTGAGGTCTTCTATAACTTTAATGACTGTAGTGCATGTTTTGTCTGAGAGTTTACTGGGAGAGTCAATAGCAACACATGTTCTTTTTCCAGTTAATGTACATCACCCCTTCATATGCTGTAGGTATAACAGCATGTGAATTGTTTTACGTTGTTCTGTCATAATTCCATACACAGTTGCTAGACTGTGCACTAGAGAAGTGATTTTGCTGTTTGTTACTGATAAAACGTTTTTTTCACTTTGTGTACTCCATCTAAAGTACACGCAACGTGTTTCACTGCCTCAGCAGTATTTTCATGACCTAGAAGATAGGATTTTGCTTGTGTTAAGCACTTCTGGTATTAATTGACAAATGGGTAGATGCTGGGAATTGACAGATAAAGTAATCTGAAGAGTTTTATGGATTTATGCTGGATGACTATATTGGCCTCAGGAAAAGCTTTCAATACTACCTGTTTTTTTCATTAAATAGTTGAAGCTGACAGTCTCTGATACTGCCTTCCCTGTTTTGATCTGCTCTGATCATATTCTCAGTATCACTGTTGGTATTCAACCCCTTGGGAACAGAAGCTTTCCATTTTGCCTTTAAAAATTACATATTTCTGTAAGTGGAAAAATATCACATGCTTTTTAATAAATCAGATGTGTTTTTACTCAGTAGCAGGTCATCTGAATTGAAGGTGCGGGGAATGGATGAGACATAAAATGCTAAAGAGCCTGTAGTTTCTAGTCTGTGCTTTTCTGTGTTCTATTCTTGCTAGTTTGTTTCAGTTTCCATCATTTAGGAGTGAACTCTTAACATCTGAGGATGGGTAACAAGCATCCTTTGTAAAATTCATTTACAAATACAGTAAATTGTGTCTAGATGATCACCTGGGATGGAGAGTGTCAATGAATTCTCCTCTTTGTGAGTTGAAAGCTGTTTCCTCCCTGATATGTTCAGTGGGGAACCCTTGTTTCTGGTGTCATGTTTGGCACCGTTCTTCAGCTGTCCCGATGTCCAGGCTTTTCAAATTGCAGTTGGCATCAGTCACCACAAAGATTCACCACAGTAAATTATTTTCTGGCAGGTGTTCTGTTTATAAATTTTTCTTGAAATAGTTTAAATATTCAACAAGAGGCAACATTTCCCTTGCCTGCTTCACTTAGCATTTCTTAATTTATTTTGCTGCTCATTTCTTTTAAATGCAACCTTCAGTTGGCCTAAGAATCCAGTTTGCCAAACTTTTCCTCAAAGGCCACTTACTTTTATTGATGGATATGCACTTTGCTGGGTCATGCAGTGCAAATTTGATCCAGATCAGTCTGTGACATATAATCTCCTTTCTATAGAATTAGCTGGAGCAGATGAGATGGTGTTTGTGTCAGCTTGTGATTTTTATAAGTTGGCAGGCAGGCAGGAGATGAGATCTGATCTGTCTAAAAGCTGAAGGATTATGAGCAAATGATACCTTGTAAGGCCCAGTGTCTGCCAATTTACAGATGATCCAACACAGGTTCTGAACCACCAAAGTGCTTTTACACCACAGCAATGTTTTACACCATAGAGCTCAGTTTTTTTTTTAATCCAGTGCTAGTTGCTGGGATTTACTGACCTGCTTAGCCACGGTGGAGTGAGTCTCTGGCAGAGTTTCCATTTGTTCTTTGAACTTTGAACAGTTCACTCTGATACAGCTGAGTCTTGGCTGATTGTTGCTCCTCACATTCTTATCACAGTTTTTCTCTTTTATTTAAAATCTATTGGTAATAAAGGTGAAAACAAGTTGGCACTGACTCTAGGCATTTTTTAAAAGTTCTTCCATTTTCTCAAATACTCATCAGTGTGCTTATCACATGTAAATACTCACTTTTTTGTTTTATCATCTGGTAAAACCTCTTGCAGGAAAATACTAGGTAACACTGCACATTTCTGTTACATGGAATATTTGTAAAACAAACCATAAGGACTCTTCCTTGTTTTCTGTTGATTTCCTTTTTTTGGATTAGAGTCATCAGTCCATAGACTCCTGGAGTTTTTAAACTATATTAAGAAGAATCTCCACTTCTGTTTGTGTTAGTAGTGATTTTTAGTGCTTTAGAATGAGTAGATGCTGGTAGCTGCTTTGTTGAAGTCAGTTATCAATCAACAAGTAAATTGAAATTTATGGCATTCTCATCAAGGTTTAAGATGGTCTGCTCCATGTTTGTATTCTTTGAGTATTCATAAAGGAGAGAAATAGGGAAGGTAGGAGAGAACTTCCCAGGACAGTGGAGGTGAGAGGAACTGGGGAACAAATTACTTGTGCTCTCTGCTGTTTCTCAGCACAAACGTGGCCTGCAGATCAGGTTTCTTCTGTAGAAGAGGTGGGGTGAGAAAAGGCTTGATGCAGTGTGGTCTGACCTTAAAAGATTATTCTTCCTTAATATTTTATGAGTAGCTCCTTGTGGGTTCACATCATCTGTTAGATAATGACCTACTTCACGCTTTTTCTATTTGAGTCTCCCAGTAAACACTCTCATGACTTATCTGATGTCATTTGAATTTGATGTTTGGCCTCAGTTTGATGTTTTGTCATGACAGTTTGGTACAGGGCAGCTGGAAATCCCTGCTGGGCTTGTTTGGACTGGCAGCCCAATGGGCTTGGCTGTCAGCCCAATCTTGCTGTTTAGATTTTTGCTGGGAGAGTAATGTTTTCTAATAATCACTATTGCCTGTTGTCTAACCTTGCAACAGTAGCGATTGTAGAAATTTTAGCAGATGTTTAAGCAGCAAAGATAAAGAAGACAGCATCAACATTGACTCCCAGACACTGATTCCTTAACTTTCATATCTACCTGATTAGGTAGCATTTGGTGCAGGTCTCAAATTTCTCTAACTAAGGAAATTGCCTGACTGCTTAATTGTTGCTCTTTTGTATTATCTAATGCCTCTATTTTAGTTTAGTAGTTCCACAAATCCTCCATGTGTTTATCTTTTAATTAGGGGGAATGGGGCATGCAAACCGTAGGAGGAGGAACACTTTCCAAGCACACTTTGCATCACAGAATTATGTGTTGCAGCTGAAAGACCCCACTCCCAAAGAAATCCCTTACACTTTTAGTCAATTTAGGGGTCTTACAAATGCAGCCTATATATGATGTAGCTCTGCACCCACTTCAAAATAACTATGAAAGAACAAGACTCTAGTTTTTAAAGATGCTTCAGAAAATGAAAGTGTTCAGAGACTGAATATAGTCTCTGCAGGATACAGCATGGGCTGTGTCATCAACTTCAGCATCATCAAGGTTATGTAAAACAAATCTGTAGAAACATGTGAAGTTTCCCATCTCTGCTCTGCTCCACGATGTTTTTCAGTTTGAACATGTCTGCATGGTTTATGTATGTATTGTTTTATCCAAAGGTATTTTTGACTTCTCTTTCCCATAATTACTCGGTTAATTTTGCAGCAAAACTCACGCCACATTGAGCACGTTGGTAACTTGATAAGCCATTTTACTTGTTCATTTGCAGACTATAAATGTTCATATTTATAAATGTTCATATATATAAATGTTCATATTTTAGTTCCTGACACTTCTGAAAGCGACGTATTGAAAACAGAATTTTAAAAAGCCATGATTAATAACCTCCATTTATACCAATAACATTCTGTACTGGTTATATTTCTGAAAAAAACCCCAGATTTTAATATATATTGACTGCCATGGCCTACTTCGATTACTCAGTTACTTAATGTGTAGTGCATTTCATGCTTTTTGTGCTCCTAGTAACCATTTAAAAAAAAATTCTGAACATGACAGCTAATACTTTTACATTATTTCTACTCAGAACAGTGTTTTCAAAAGCAGAAATGCAGAAGATGAGGCTTTTCTGTCTGCTTTGAGTACATACATGAGCGAAAATCTACTTTTTAAAATCAATGCCATCAGCTGCTCCTCTGTGAAAGTGGAGTACCCTAATGCATGCTCACCACTTTAGACAGTAAGGCCACCTGCTTATCTCTGCGTGGGATTTATGCTTGTGTAAAGATTTCTTTGTCCTTGACTGTCTTGTGCTGAGTACTTGTGCACTAAACGTAATTAATAAATAAATGTAAGCTCTTTCTCAGTTTCAGATGTTCTGAAATTCAGAATGCGCAAAAGAAATAACTGATTTATAGCAATGGCGTTATTATATTGGCTTATATTTAGATCTTAAAAGTGTTTAATGAAATACTGTATAAGTGATTCATATAGCACTTATATTTTGGTTAGTGAGCTCATTCATATTTCAAAAAATAGGGAAATTGAGGTGAAGAGTTGAAGAGGCCTATTCAGGGTTACAGAGCATGTTGTAAAACACATTGAAGATTTCAGGTGTTCTGCATTTGAAATACAAGGCCAGGCATGTTTTTAATATGTATCTGCATTTTTTTTAGTGGAGTATTAGGCAGCAGAACAGTGTAATTGCCTGCCTGTTATGTTTGGAATATGATCATACTGTCCCTTTGAAGATAATGCTTTTGTAATAATAACAATAAGCTTGATACCATGAATAAAAAAAACCCTTTAAGGTTGGACAATAAATTGTGCTCTGAAATGTTTGCTTTTGAATTTAAGAATATTTGCCAATATTTTTAGAAAAAATGGTTATTATTTTCTGTGATTTTAGTTATCTTACAGCTCATACTGATTCTGAAGGAGACTCTGAGGAAGAAAAGAGATGTATGAAACCACCTGATGCTGTGGTGAAATCAGAAGAAGAAGAGTTATTTAATTTTTTACAGCAGGTGGACAATTTGCACAAGGGTTCAGAGGATGATAAAAAGGAGGGCCTCAGATTGCTGCTTGAGAAAGATGACAAGGTATTTTGGGTAAACTTAGCATTGTGTTGCTATTAACTTATACTTTGTGCTGCTTTTTAGAACTTTATATGAGCTTTAAAATGCACATAGAGGTGGAAGATGAAATTTTAAGCATCTTTTTAAAATACAGTGAAAAAGCAGTGTTTCAGGGTGGTGTCAATATTCATGTTATGTGGGCATAAAAGTTCTGCTGTTTTATATCCCATTTAGGCTCAGTAACTTTGAGGCTTTGTTTGATGTAGGTTTTCTTGCATGCAATGAAGAAAAATGATGGGCTTTTTTCTTATGTAAATGATACTTTTGCTGGGCGTGGAATAGTCTGTGAGAAAATCCTGTGGTATTAAGTTGTAACCAGACCTAGTGTTCTCAAGAAATCATAACTATGAGCCCTAGTCTGCTTATACCTCTTTGATATCCTTCATGTGAATTTTTCCTTTGACTTTACTGTGCACAGACGTAACTCCAGATAAAATGTAAGGGTGGTTTGATGTGCAGTGCTTAATTCAGGGTACCATTTTTTTTCTGGTTTGGTAAACATTAGTTCTGATTATATTTTTATTTACATATTTATAGCCAGAAGTTTTCTAAACCAGTGTTATAAAATCTGCCCATGTTTTGTGCATGAGAAGCTATTAATGAAAAATAAAACTATGTACGTTAAATGAATGACTTAGGGAGAGAAAGAGTGCTGTTCTGAGCTATTTCAGGGATACTTTTCCTGTTGAGTGAGAAAGAGTATAAACACAGTAGTTCCAAAACTCATGTAAAACAATAGAAAAACTTCTTGGCAGGTAGATCAGGTCTGCATAGACTGAAAATCCAAGATTAAATGAAATATGATCATTATCAAAAAATGGTAACCACGTAAGTAAAACCAACTCTCAGAAACTTGTTCTGAGCCTGACCACTGCGTTAGCCTTGTGTTAGCCCTTCACTACTAGCCGGATGCTGGGTTCTTTTTTTATGCTTATATATTGAAAAACATTGATGCTTTCTTTAAAAAAAAGGAAATCTTCTAGCAGCCTTGAATATTATGAACCCTTTTCTGTTTCTTTGTTCACATAAAATCCCCTCTGATTCTGTAATACACATTTTTACTTGCATATTGCAATTGCATAAATAATTTCTTACAGACAAAGCTGAAGTATAATTTTAAGAACTTATTGAAGCAAGCATTTTAATATTTATAATACATTTAATCTAGAAGGTAGTTAGTTCAAGTATCTTGATAAACTGATATTGATTTGTTTAACTGCCCTAAGCAAAATGGACAGTATGATTTCTCTTATGGCTGATTTGTAAATGCTCTGGTTCTGCTGCCTTTATTTTTTAAATGGTTGACAGAATGTTTGAGGGAAACAGAAGGTGAAGTATCTTTTGATAATCAGATCATTAATTTAAATTTGTTTTATTTTGATGTTATGTTTAGATCTATGATAATTGCAAAGATCTGTACTTCTGCAGAATATAGTGATGAAATTTCAAAAAAAAATAGATTTGATAGTTCCCTTTAGAGAATATGAAAATTATTTTAGAAAGAAGTGACAACTGTGACTTATACGCAGTGACTTCTATAACATTCATGAGAAAAATGCAGAAGCAAATGTGAAATTTATGAAAAACCCCAGTCATTCATTGTTCCTCAAAACTGAATGAAATCAAAATTACTGCTGGACCATTCTCAGGAATCTGCAAATGTACTATTTAATTACATAAGAGTAATTCACCATCTGTCTGCCCCCACGTATGG
This sequence comes from Myrmophylax atrothorax, assembly GCA_026770055.1. NCBI lineage: Eukaryota > Metazoa > Chordata > Aves > Passeriformes > Thamnophilidae > Myrmophylax > Myrmophylax atrothorax. The sequence goes on along the minus strand of JAOXXN010000446.1, from coordinate 35,799,285 downwards.
ACATTCATCTATATGATGCAGTGTGCTATAAGTATCACCATTACTTTATTTAACATGTACTTTGTCTATTTGCACCCCTCTTGACAGCTTGTGCCCATATCACTCGTTCATTTCAGCCTACCATCAACATGGCAAGAAAGGCATCTCTGGCTGCTGTCTCATGACAGTCTGCTGCCTTTGGTAACATCCATCCTGCATCCCATCTCTGCTGAGTCAATTCTCATTGCAGCCCTAGAGTCTCCATGGAAAGAATCAACAAGGTTCTTGTGCAAGGAAAAGATTGCATGCAATTTCCTTATTCCTTTTGTACTTCAAGTTGTTCCACATGGGAGAGAATTCCTCTACTCCTCTTATGCAGGAAATCACAGATCCAGGTACACTCTGTGAAGTGGAATCAATACCTGAGATTATCAATTAAAGGCTTCATGCAATGCTGAGATATAAAGAGTAAATTGCTATGACCATGGGCAGGGTCTGTAGAGAGGCTGGAAAAGGAAAACCCATGGGAGAATGTGCAAGGGTTGCAGATGCATTTTGAAAAGAAGCTTCTGCTACTATCTCATAATTTCAAATTTTGTTAACTCATGTAATTAAATTTTTACAGCAAATCAGCATATATCACTACAAATTCATTAGACTGGCATCTAGCATATCTTTCCTTGTAGTCTAGTAACGGTATGCCATTCCTTTTCCCTAGTCATCCAAAGAGAGGAAAGTTGAAAAAGAATTTCCTTTGAAGTCAAATCTATCTTGTATGCCATATGCAAGTAGCCAGTTTGAATGCATTTAGGCAAGGGCTTTTTATTCTGTGCGATAGGAATCTGTTGAAGAAAAAAAATTCCCACATGGAATAATTAGTCATGGAACAAGATCTACTAGCTACAGTAGCTTCTATTGGAGGATATATTTCCAAATTAATTAATTTTCACTAGCGGGGGTACAATAAATTGAACCATAGTGCAATGTTTCTGTAGGCAAAGTAAGGAAAGGAACAGTCATTTGAAATAGACTTCTATTTGGTTGAATAAATTTTACAGTGGCATAAAATATTGTTCTAGATTTGTTAATAATTGAATGTAGAGTTTTGAAATGTGTTAAAGGTGTGAGTCACTATATAAATGTTAATTTCCGTGGTAAAATGAAACATTTTAAAATTAATGAGAAATGTGTATCTGAAGTGGGAATAAGAGAAAAACTATTCCAGCTTCCAGTGGCATAGGTGTACAGGTGGTAAGATTCAACTCTGCTGATGGGAGAGGCTGAGATAATTCCCATTAATAATGAAGAATAATAAGGATAATAGCATGAAATTCATAGATCACTTTGTGTTTGCACTCAGAGTATCATAAATTATTACTCTCTGACATTAGGTTAATCAATGTCCACAGACCCCAGGAAAATGATTTTTCCAGTCTTTTTCTCTTCTGGCTAGTTTTCTGCCTCCACTAAAGGAAGAATCACCTTGGAGTTTGAATGACCTTACTTTTGGCCTCAGCTCATTTACAGAAGCATCCTTCTGTAAATGATGAAACTGCAAGCAAACAAAAACACCTTTCTTAGTTATTTTAAGTTAAATACTCAAAGGCATAAGTGCCTAAAATATTGGAAGCAATTAGTATTCTAGGAGGAGACACCATGAACACAATGCTTCACCTTATATAAATGATGCAGGTAATAAATATAAATGAGGAGATACATCTGCAGCTAAGCTATGCAGAAGAGATGTAAGAGATTAATGTATGCTAATAAATTTCTCTTGAAGTAAGGAACCTTAGCCAAAGAAGGAAAACTTGTCCTAATGGTATTAGACAGAAAAATATGAATCACAATTGCTGACAAAGATTCTAAAGGTGGAAACTCCCATTTGTTTTTAGTGTTTTGATCTCCAGTATTTGTCCAGCATTAATATCTAACACATATAAGTCGTCAAAATTGAAACTGGTCCCCCAAACTTTCAATATGATTTTCAGTACAAGAGTACAGTCTGAAAATCCCAAGAGAAGACAGAAAAAATCCTGAAAATTCTCACTGCAAGTTCCATACTAAGACTGGTTATCAGGAATCATCTCCCTACTGTAACAAAAGAAACAATTAGAAGGAAAAAAGTTATCCTAGAAGCCCAGATGTAGCCTATGCAACTTGAGAAATGCATGAGGAAACAGTCATAGAATACACACCCTGTGTTTGTGCATTTTTGCAAAGACATTAAATAAAAGTATACCTATTTCCTTGAAATAAACAATCAGTTCTGAAACATTTTGCATGTTATTTTACAAAACTGACAAGTACTGCAGCATTTTTATTGTTCACATAATTTAAACAAATATAAATGCAATTGCCTTGAATGAGTTGAGATTTCCTCAGATTACTCTAAGCAAATAAGTCCCTTCTTCTAACAAACATGCAAATGAAAATGGCTTCTTGTTCAACAATAAATAAAGCAGACTGGCTAACCAATCTCTTATTTCTTTGGCTTTGTATTTTTTTAGGTTCCTAGCATAATAAACCATATCAAAGCTAACGATATAATAAAATGTCACCTAATTTTTACTGAATTTACTTTTTCTTTATTGTTAGGAGAAGCAATAATTAAAAAAGATAATTATACAATTGTTTCCTGATCTTATAAAAAGGAATTCTTGTTAATTCTTCAAAATGTTTATAACTGTATGATGTAACCACATCAATGAAGTCTAAATATTAATGGTTTTTGTGGTTGAACAGATAGCTGCAAGCCAAATTAGCTATTTTGCAGACTCTTGCTGCTGTGATCCACTAGCTTAGAGCATCAGAAAGAGGTTCTTTAAAACTGTAAATACTAATAACCTTTCCAAGAGTAGTCTGTCCAGTCTCTGGTACTTTAGTATTCTACCAGGCAAGACCAAAGGTTCCAGTTAAAGAAAACTAGTGAAGTTAAAATCAAATTCTACTCACTTAAATGGGACAGTCCCATAGAGTTGCCTGTATTTGTTTTTTCTTAGTACTCCTGCATTTTTGTTCAAAGAATAAGACTACTAATTGACAAATTTTAGTTCTTCAGGGCTTATACTTCAACATGATCAGTGTTTGGTTCAGAAATTTCATTTAGATTTAAGTCACATATTACTAAGAATCTAGCCCTAAAATGCGAGAACTCCATTTTAGGATAGTTTTTCTTTAGGCAGACAGTTGAATTAGTAAAGAATCTAAGCTTTCGCAATCAGCAAACCATTTTTCAGTAAAGTAGCAATCCACTGCTTAGTACCAGAGGGGTCCCTTCTTTCTGACATTTCACAGCTATTCTCTTAATTTATCATAAATAGATGACGGGTTGGTTAGACAAGAGTAGAGTTACCACAGATAGAGGTTATATGTTAAAGAGCTGGTTACCCAACAGCATACTTGACACCTGATGAGATTACTTGGCATTTATTAAATATCAAATGGTGACATTTAGGAAGGCAAAAGCACTTAACCTGCTACTAAGAAGCTCTCAAGATGCTATTGCCTATGTAAGCATAACTAAAGTAGCAGCAAATATGTGTATGTATACACAAGCATAAACACACATACACCAGAAGCTGCAAAATCACTAAGCCATATGCTGGCCCATGTATTGTTTAGCATATTATTATTCATTCATCATATTCTGTCTTCAAAAGGCTGTAACATATGTACAACTACTCATCCTCTTTACCCATTCACACCACTTGGTTCTGGGCTGCCTGTTGATACTGATGTGCATACTGGACTTTGAATTTGTGTGTGTTTTGTCACACATTCTTTTTTAAAAAAGTTGGCAATTTGAAAAAAATCTGAAACACTTCAGAGTCAGAAAAAAAATCCCCTTTTTTGTGTCACTTTATTCCTGCATTAAGTTTTTCAGGATTTATGTTGTCAGCCTTTTCTAAAACTCATTTGGTCCTATTGCTCTGTAGATGTGCAACATTAAGTTCATCAGCAATGGATATGCACGATTTTGACCCTATATGTATTGATAGTTAGCTTAAAAGTTCACTGAGGACAGATTTTGATGGAGTAGTTTTTTTTTTTTATAAAAATAAAGACA
>JAOXXN010000446.1:35783276-35795137 GCA_026770055.1 Myrmophylax atrothorax | reverse complement strand
CCCTAAAAATAAATGCACATCATTCAGGAATCTAGTGTACTTTACTGGATTAACTTTTAAATTTTTATATTAAATTTTTAAAAATTATGTTTATATTAATTTATATTAAGTTATAAATAATTTTTAAGTTTTTATATTAAACTGATTTTTAAAATAAAACCTCTTTAGACAGCCTAGGGTGTTTTCAAAAGCTGTGTTCTCTTTTGTTCAAGGAAGAGTGGGATGTAGATGGATGCAAAATAAACAAAAAATTATGCTGTGTTCTGATAACTTGCTTTAAGCATTATGAAAGTCAGCTGTTTAAATCACATTCTGATCAGTTTAATTATGCAGCTGTTGTCTCCTTTCAGTATGAAAACTGTGTGGACTTTCTATGGAGGCTTGCACGTGCTTATGGAGATCTGTTTGAGATGACTACTGATGCTGAGGAGAAGAGGAAGTATGTTACTGATGGTAAGCAGAGGCAAACTGTTTATGTAGAGTGCCACCTGAACATAGTGAGTGAAACGTGCTTTGAACTTTGGTTGTCTTCCAGTGAAAGGAATTTGCAAACTGCTTCAGTATACAACTTCAGTTCATTTTTTCCTCACTGAGAGGTCCAAAATCAGTGAAGGAGAAGTATTGTGGGTCATAATCAAAGGCTGTTGACTCTGGATAGTGCCTTAAAATCCTGTATTTTGTTGGGAATTAGATGGATACAGAATGTGAAAAAGCCAGATCCTGTCAGGAGTTTCTTAGTTACATCTTTGGGAGAGCAAGAGAGATAAATAAGTGCTGAGGCTGGGTCAAGTTTTGTTTTTCTGCTTTCCTGTGGCAAGGAGCACTCCTGCATATCATCAGCCTCTTTCGTGGTGATGGTGGTGATGAAAATTTGTGAATCTGGAGGAACTGTTGGCCAGAAACAGAAGTATGTGACAATATGTGTTGCTTCCAGGCATCTCTTCCCTTGTACCCTGTTTGACAACTTAATCTCCACAAGGTTCTGGTTTCTTCTTCACAGCACTTTTTCTTTGTTCCTTGTAAAAGCACTGCCCTTTCTTTGCCTGTCTGGATGCATATTGGCTAGCAGTACAGTTTATGTTTCCCTTTTTGTTTTGGGCTGCCTTCTTTTTATTACATGGAAACCTACATCCTTACCTGTGTCACTGTCCTCCATCAACACACTGTACTTAAAATAATCCTTTTTGCCTGTATCTGTGAGTACTTCTCTCTGTCTTTTGTTTCTCAATTGCCTCTCCCTTTTTTGCTGCACCAAACAGGTTTTATAGGTGTATTTCAAGTTTGGGTTATTTTGTCTTTTGTGACAAAATAACTTTTTAGTTTTTGTCTGCTTTTTATTCTGTTGGTATTGACATCACAGACAAACAAGTCTGGATGCTCTTTGCCATTCTTCAAGGCAGTGTCTTTGTGCTGTCATTACATATTGCATAGCTAATCTCAGCTTGTCCTTCCTCGTTCCTTCCTATTCCTGTCTTTCTGTCATCTAAATACGTATGAAGACTTGCACTGCCTTAGCTACTTAATTGATGCTGCCTTTTGCTCTAGTAGGAACGTGGCTTCTCTGTATGGAAATCCCACAGTGCAATGAGGATTATGACACAAAGTAAATTACAACAGTAAATCCTGTTGTTGGAGCCTTTACCAGTGACTACATGTAGCCTCAGCTGATGGAAGATAATGGCATAGAAAAAGACAGGGAGAGATAAAGACTGATGGAATGAAAGTGGGTCTTAGGTGTTGAGTAACCAGCCTAGTTTGGCTCATTCTCATGAAGTGGGGGTGGTGGTAGCCTTTTTCATCTCAGATTGCAGAAGTGTTTCAGAAGGATTGAGACTGCGGGGGAGCTGGCAGTAGTTTTGTGGTTATTTTTCATTCCACTGGGTTGGAGGGCTGTGTGTGCTATTCTTTGTTTTTGTGAAGTTAACTTGCAATACAGAAATGTCAGTGTGGCTTAATTGGTTGCAGCTGAGACTCTGCAAACAGCAAGGTCTCATCTGAACTTCTTACTGGGAGCGTGGGTTTGATCAAATCACCTACTGTCAGCTTTATTCAGTTAGTGGAACTTTTAGTTAGCAAAGTTGAACTCCAGGGAAGTCTTTGTGCTAGAAAGGAACTTGAACTAGCTTATTCCTGTGCCCAAACAGCTTTGCTCATTCTTCTGACAGGTGCTTCTCCAACCTGCTTTTAAGGGTCTTCAGTCTTACAGACAGTGTTCTCCTTTGGCAGTCCAGTCCAATCGTTCCCTGACTTAACTGCATCTGAATTGGATTTAAAAAAAAAATAGATGTATGTATGTGTGTATGTATATATATATATGGATATGTAAATTATGTAAAGCCAGGATGTTACATTGTCCATCTAAATGTTTCTAAGAACAGGAAGCAATTTCTTCTTATCTGCTAGGTTATGTTGGGTTGGTTTGTTCTTGGGAGTCACCTACAACATGGAAGAGTACGATAAATCTTTTAATATATTTTACTCCATTTACAGGAAAGATTAAAGCTGAAAAGGCTGTTCAGCTGGATGGTGGGAGTGCTGAGAGTCACCAGTGGTAAGTTTGAGAAAGTGCATTTTTAAAAACTTGTGTGTATTCATCAAATCCAGCAAAAATGCCCAGCCATCTTTGGCTCTAAATACTGCCCACAGCAAGTTACATTTATCATTCTGCAGTTTGATATCCATTTCATAAATTATTCATTGAGATTTTTGATACCTTTATGGAACTCAATTTTTGATACCTTTATGGAACTCGGTTATCCCCAGTTGCAGCTAAAAATTCCATTGAAGTATTCTGTGAAGCATTTACTACAGAATGTGAGACAACTCAATACTTCAATACCTACCAAGAAAGGTGTTATTATTGTTAGCTTTTCCTTTCCATTTTTGCTTCTACGTTCTTCAATAATTTTGTCATTACACATGTAGGGTGGGATCTCACTAAACTTTGACATAGCTAAACCAAATACTTTTATCCCAGGCTCCTTTCACAATCTAGAAGGAAGCAGTGAGTTCTGGAGCACAGTTCATTTGAGTCAATTTTGCCCATTTTGTCTTGCATAAGGGTGAGATGCGTTTCTCCTGAGGTTCATTTGACAACATTTCCATTGCCAATGAAGGGAGCACGTGTCAGCTAGCTCAGGTTTAGATACCTGATTAGACACAGATATTTTCATTTAATTAGGTGGCTCGGGCTTGGTTTATCTCTTTCTGAAAGCACTTTACAGCCATTTCTGCTCTTTGTCTGACCACAGTCATGGTCACTTCTTCAGGGTGATGCTGATGTGCCCATCTCAGCTAGAGCTATGTGTATAAACAACTACAAAATCACATGCAAGTAATGGTCCTGCCCCTGCCTTCCTCCTCAGCCCACAAGACTGACAAAATACCCTGTTATAAATACAACTCCACTGGCAGGAACTATGCTGATACAACCTTACATTGTGTTCAGGGAGATGTAGGTGGTCTGCTGGACTTCAGATGTGAGATCCCGTACTGGCAGGCACATCTGGCGGGGGAAGAATTACGAGTGTAAGGAGATGTGTTCCAGAGGTTAGCTCAGAAAGCTGAATTGAGAGATTTAAGATGAGAATCTTATGTTTTGTAAGCTACTGCTTCTTCTGACAGGCAATGGATTTCTGTGTGGTTTACAGTTTTCATCCTTTTTGTATCTGGGTCGCAAGTGAATTGTGAAGGTTTTATCAGTTATTGTTCATCTGGTGGCTTTTTAGTGGTATAGATGAATAGTACAGATTTGAATGGTTTACTAATTTTTTTTACTGAACGTATTATCAGCTTGTCTTTATTTTCTGAAATCTTTCTGAGTCAGTGCATGATTTTTAGTGTGATGCCCCATAATGATAATGCTAATCTAATTTGAGGCTCTGAATACTGGGCAGAATGGAATTCTGTGATACAGAGGGATGTTGGTACATTTTTGTGTGGCATGACAGCTATTGGTCAGTCTGTTGTCTCAGCAGATCCTTTTCTGCTGTGCTGCTACTTAACCAGATGGACTTGTTTTGTAACTTTTCTTTTGTAAATGTTTTTTTCCTTTTTTATTCCTAGTAGAGTATATACATTTCATGTTTGAGTTCATTTTTCAGGTTTGTTGAGGCCATTTAGGTTTGCAAATGCATCTGCTCCCAGATTACAATTTTATTTCAAAAGTGTGTTTTTTAAAATCATTGACTTCATTAATGAAATTACTGGAAGATAGTGGATCCAGCACTAAACTTTGTGGGGCACCTGTAATGATGCTGAGGTTCACAGGAACCTGGTTCTGCAACCATCTGTACAGGTGATTTAGTCTAAACAGTAATTCCATGGGTGAATTTCTGAGGAAATCTGAGGATTTCTGTTGCATTCCTCTAATATTCCAGACTTACCAGAAAATCAATTTTTTTTATATATACCATTTGTTCACAAAAAACTTGTGTTAACTGTTGTGTGTGCTTATGCACTTACAGAATAGTTTATCCTGGAATGTTTTCAGGTTATGCTGGTTTGCTTGTAACCCCTGTCCTTTCCCCTGTTTTTGTAGATTGCAACTATGTTTGCCTTTTTTCTTTCTGTTGGGGCTTTCTGCATTACCCAGGAGACTGGTAGACAGCTATATGTCAGATCTGGATTGTTTGAGTCTGGCCTAATGCAAATGTATCCAGTTTATCTAAACATTATTTCCCATGCTAATCCACATGAACAGGAAATAAGATTTCAGAGAATCTTTCCTGTAGAAACTGTGCTCTCAAAGTTGTATGCAAACAGAATTTTGCCTCAAGTCATAAGTAGATAAGACTGTGTGTGAACAGAGCACAGTGCAATACAATTAAATCCTGAATAAATAATATGTGAAAGTAATATGAAATCCCTAGTTAATAAGGATGAGAGAGGAAACAGCTGGAAAGAAAAAATAGAACAAATATTTATACAAATAAAGCTACGATCACTAGCAGGTGGTCCCTCAAGTTCAGAGACAAAAGGCAGTACCCAACTCCAGATTGACACCTAAATGTACCTCTTTTATATGTGTCTACATGTGAGTGAGGGGCTTGTCCTCCACTTACAGGGGGCATCGACTTGAAAGGCAGCATGTGCCATTTGATGTGCCAGGATATTTGCATGGCATGGCACAGGACCTTTGTGGGTCTGTTTACTTCCAGGCTGGCATCTGGAAGAGCTGGGAAACCCTAGGGCAGCTCCAGTGGCAGTAGGCACCATGTCCAGGCAGGGATCCTGTTTGATCAAGGTTGAACAGGGTCTCTGCTGGCTGTGATAGGAGATTAGGTACACAGATGAGAAGCTCAGCATACATGCAAGCTCAGTGTGGAAGTATTGCTGTCTCAGACCCAAATCCTTCCTTTTCATCTCACTGCCAATTCTGAAGCTGTATAAGGTAAATTATCTTGGCCTACATGAGATGAGCCCATCTGTTCGATAGACAGTTTTCTCATTTTATGTGTGAGACTATGTCGGTCTGTATCAGATATTGATAAGGAAGCTCATTTTCTGGCCTTGACTAGAGAAAGTTCGTGTTGATTTCTTATTAATCTGTACTTTATAATTTCTGTGGAGTTCTGATATTTCCAATCAGCGCAACTGAGGTTTTAGCTCATGTTTGGTATAGCTGCTATCTATGTTGTCTACTCATGCATTATTTCTAGTGTTCCCTTAAACTGTTTAATATATTATGGCTTACTAAATTAGTGAGGATTAAATGATAGCCTATTCTTTTCCTGGTCCTGTTCCTTGTTCTCTACTTACACTTAACCCTTGGGGAGTAGGAGGAATATAAGCAAAGAAGAAATTGAATTCAGCCTTGTTGTTTTCATCTTTTGTCATTTCTTCATTGCTAATTGTTCTGCACTTTGATTTATGTTTTCTTTTCCTTCTGGTGTATTTATAGAACCTCCTCACATTGCCATATCAATATCCCTAGCTTAGATGTCTGCTTTTGTTTTTATTTTTACAGTCAATTACTTTTGGGTTTTTAAATTAATAGAGAATTCCTCGCTGGGGCTGGATTAATCTTTCAAACTATTCCCTGATATGGCTAAAGGGTCATTTGCAGCTGTGCTTTTGAATATTGTCTATTAGTAATACTTCCACAGAACTTTTTCTAACATGACACTTCTTAATGATTTAATTTTCTTCATTAAAAATGTACACTGTGCCTGCCCAGCAAGGATTAGGGCTATGGACCTATTTGGAAGTTTCTTTTGGAAGCTTATCCTTGCTGCTTGAAAGCTCCTTTTACTGCAGTTTTTGTCACACCTTGGCTGATGTAATTGTCCTAGTATAATGGAGTTATATTGGCAAAAACATCCCTTTTCCAGAGCAGGTGTTTTTTCTGTTTTGTGAAGTTGCTATAAGGTGTCTGGGAAACAGAACACATCTTATGTGTCTGCCAGAAGAATTTAATGGAATGGTTCCATGAGCAAACTCTTGCTAATGTAGGCCTAGAGTTCAGCTGTCTTGCCTTACTTTTCATATTTACTTCAGTTAAGAACAAAAAGATGCCATGTATCTTCATAGTAATCACCTGTATCTTTTTTTGTAAAACTGCATAATAAAATATATCAATACTCAAACTGTTCAGCTTACTGATCAGGATACTGACAAGTAGTCATAATTCATCCTCCAATTAAATTTGATAAAACATATGCAGAAAGAAGAAAGCAAAATATCTTTAAGTAGTCAGGTGGTTTTGGTAATGAAATGTTGCAGCTGCAAATAATTTTCATAGCTTGAATCCAGATTTTGAAAACATGTGATCATACTTAATGTTGTAGGTGCCTTCAGATATTTTTGAATGGTGACCTCTAAAAAACTGAGGTAAATGGCAACACTGGAAAGGAAAAACATAGCTGTAGCTTTTTCTTATTTGTATGAACACGCTAAAGGGAGGCAGAGTAAATATTCTAGAGTGATTGGTGTCTTTGTTCAGCTGCTGTCAGCTTTTCAAGATGTGGAAGAACTTGCATGCAGAAGTTGAGATCAGCCAGTTGCAGGTCTGCTTGTGTTTTCCAAGGCTCAAACAAATTTGTTTTGTGGGTCAGGGATTCCTGAATGAAAGCTGTGAATCCTCACAGCTCATCTTGCATCATGGAGCATCTTTGTCATCCAGGCTTTAATTGGAATTGCTGGGCAGACAATTCAGTGCTCTAGTTGGCTTTCTAGTTGTACTGTTTTACAGCTTTACAGTTGCAGAAAATACGAAATGTAGATGCATGTCGATAGTGGTTTTATTTAAAACTGAGCAATCACTTTTAAATTCTTTTGCAAAACAGGTGAGTTTTTATATTTGTGGAGGTTTTGTTGCTGTTTTTTCTTCAAGAGTTTGGAAGAAATCTAGAAGGTTTCTCTGCTGTTGCCCAGATTCCCCCAAACCTCCTTTTTTGCTGAGGAGAATTTGTTACAGGTTTTACAAAGAAAGACAGGTTTCTAGGTGTGGCCAGGCTTCATGACATTTACATAGAAAGATCATTCTTTGCATTGAGCTTGGGTTTGTTTGCCACAAACAAACTTCATGCTGCTGTTGGGGTTGGGTTACTCTGTGGAACCCGCCTGCTCATGGTAGGGGTCATACAGCACGTGTCTCATTTAGATGAAAGTGAGTTAGCAAGTGAAACCCCAGTGGTTTTAAGGAAAGAGTCCTTCTGAACCACAGCTGGCCCCAGGACTTTTCTTTATCATATGTATGAGTATTAATAAGAAGTACAATTTTCACAAGCCCTGGGAAGTGGATTCCAGATCTCACTGAGAGGCACCACTATTGAAGAGAATTGGTTGGTTTCATTGAGGACATGAGAAATCACCATTTGGGTGTTTTAGGGATTTTACACAAACTTCCACAAAAAAACTGAGCATAACATATCAGGAATAGAATTCTAGCAGATAATTTGACAGGTTTATAATGTGCAACAGCATAAAAATAATTCTCTAGTGAAACAAAACTATTGTTTCATTCTGTTTCTACATTTATGAAGGCTATCCTGCTAATTTTTTCAAGATTGTATTTCCATCTATAAAAACTGCCTGTTATAAAACAAAAGATTAAATTTCTGGAACATGGAAATTTAAAACAATGGAATATGTTGTAGGATATTGTCATACTACCAAGAAATTTTAAAATTAAATGCATACCTCCTTCTAACTAAATGCTTGTAACCTGCTGCCCTTAATTATCCCTTATTTAGACTTACAAGAAACAGATAACTTCTAAGCTGCAAACATCTGTTTCTATCATGGAGTCTGATTAATCAGAAATTGATAGTTAGTGCAAAATACAAGGTTTCCAGTTAATAGTTATTTGCCCTGTATTTGATTCATGGAACACCAAAGAAATTTTACAGCAATATTTGTTATTAATTGTGCTTCATCTTAGTCAATAATCTTTAAAATACTTCATTATCTTTGTAAAAATCATTTAAAATTTCAAATTCAGGAGCCATTTCTGTAAAGCTGTAAGTTGTTCTGTGGTAAGTGGATCAGGGGAACACTGCAGCATCCTCATGCGTGTGCAAAGGAGGTGGGTTTGACATGTGAAGAGATCTGTTTCCTGCAAGATTTTTGCCAGAGTGGTCACAGAGGAAATGAAACTGGCAACCTAATGATTCCTATTACATGTCTGTCAAGGAGAAATGCTGTGTAATTATCTCTGAAAGCTATTGTTTCAGTCTGTTTCCACATTTATGAAGACTATCCTGCTAATTTCTTCAAGATTTTATTTCCATCTATAACAACTGTCTGTTATAAAACAAAAGGTTAAATTTCTGGAACATGGAAATTTGACATAGTTTTGGGTTCCACAGCCTAAGAAATGCAGAACACACCATCCACGTGTTCTCCTGGTGATCTTCTGTGAATGCACATTAACACCAGCATTTTTCCTTGATTTTCTACGATACTGGATGTGTCACAATAAATTGTTGAGGCAGAATTCTTGAATGTCCTTGCCTTCAGAGTTTTTAAACCAAAAGAGGGGTTTGTTTTGCATGTTTTTGAAAGTGCCATCTAGGCAAGTGTGTGCTATATCTGATGTTTCCCTGGAGCTCAGCTTCAGTGCTCTGGCTATCTTTCTGCCAATTTCTACAATGTAAGCTCAGTTATATTCCAAGAAGGAGGAAAAGAAAGACAAGAAAAGAAAACAAAACCCAAACAAATCTTCACTAGTGAAAAAAACACCTGAACACTTCACTTTGCACCTCGGGTAGTCTCACTTTGTGTGCTGGCAGTCTTCCACATTCTCAGCCCCTGCTTCCATACCCTCACCCCCATGAGGGTGGGGATATCAAACCGATACTTTACCTTTCCATAGAAACTTAGCATCAGATGCATTTTTGTAGACTAAATATCTTGGTAGGCAACTGGTACAATTTGAAGTATGCAAAACTGTGGTCTCAGAAAGGGTAATGCAACAGGCATCATAATCAGTCATTTAAGTTGCAAAATCTCCCTGCATAGAAATCGATATCTCATTGAAATCATATTAAAAAGCAGTCTGGCTGCTTTGCAGAGGCTGTCAGAATATGTAAGTGTGTGAAACTGCTGGTGAGTGAGGGAGTTGAAGTCTAAGAAATGATGGCATGCAGAGGGCTGAGTGTGGAGACTCAAGAACACATTTAGAACTGGAATGAAAATGAGCTTTCTTTTCACTGGGCCTCTCGTGTGCTACCCACCCATACATTAGCCTTTGCTCTTTACTATCTTACATGTTGAATGTTTCTCAAATGAAGAGGAGGGAGTGAAAAACAGATATGGAACAGATGATTTGTTTTCTTTAATATTGGTAAATATCACAAACTCTCCTCCAATTCCCAAAGCCTTATAATTTACAATTAATAGAAAACTTTCATGTTGATACAAGAATGCTCAAATGGAGATGCAGATTTCTAAATGTAAGCCCTATACCCACACATTTCCAAAGTCTACATGACATAAGAGGGATTTTTAGATTTGGGGTATGTAAGAGGGTATATAGAAGAGGGAGGACCAAGCCTGGGAAAATGCATGTTATTTTTGATTTTGGCCCTGTGAGATTTATCAGTGAAAAGGTGAAACTTGCTGTATTTGTGTGCCCTAGTGTGACTTCATCTTGTTTCGAGACTTCAAACTCTTTTCTGTAAATCCGTCTCATATGGAATAAGCTGTGGTTGCCAGAGGCTGAAGTGTAGGTAGCATTTTTGATGTTAAAATTCAAATTGGCTTGATAAAACTTACTGTGTCATGCTGCTGCCCTCTCTCCCTTTTGCAGCAAATAAGATATGCCCCTTACCGTTTGACCTTGCGTGAATACATACAGAAATTCTGGAGCACCAGAAGGAAAATGTTAGCTCACTTTTGATCTGGACCCCTCTGCTAGAGGGCTGCGTAGGCACCTGGTATCCATCTCTGTCAGCTCGAGTTTCTTGCTAGTCTGAGTTTCAATTACATTGTTTTTAACAAAGGGACATAGCACTGACTTATTACTGAGTTCATTTGTGTTTGTGCTTATTAAAGGAGTGTTAATTGTGGGTGGTTAAGCTGTATGTTTTTGCACTGTGTTCATTAACTTTTCTTCCATCTGGGAATAACATTGTTTTACTCTGAAGTACATTGTCAGTCTTAATTGGGTAATGATTGTCGTGTTTATTTGGATGAATGTGTCTGGGACTGTTTTTTTAGGTTACCCAGGAGTAGCATCAGCTCAGGAGTCAGGTCATTCCTTACAGCTCTTCACTGGTGTGGTTTTCTCTTTACTTTTCTCTGTGAAGGCACTGTAAGCAGTATTTTAACCTTGGTGTGTTAAAGGGTGTCAGGCAGGCAGTGGTCGTGAGGAGAGCCAGTATCACTTGCTCTACCAAGAGGCGTGTGCGTTGTACCCGTGTCATGGGATATTCGCACATTATTTTGTGATGATCTTTTCGGTATTCCCTCCTGCCGCCACGAGATGGGGCAGGTGACCAGGGAGTGGTGCGGCCGGGGCTGGCGCGAAGAAAGACTGACAGGGAAGCGATGGAAGCGTTTCTAGTTCCCTCCTGCCTCGTTTTCTCTGAGCATTTTCTTCGCTGTGAGAGAGGTGGGACACTGGAGCAGGTTGCCCAGAGCAGCTGTGGCTGCCGCATCCCTGGAGCTGTTCAAGGCCAGGTCGGATGGGGCTTTGGGCAACCTGGTCTAGTGGAACGTGTCCCTGCCCGTGGCAGGGAGTTGGAATTATATGATCTCTAAGGTGCCTTCCAACCCAAATCATTCTATAATGAGCAATACCCTTTGCATCACTGAAAATAGAGCTTGCTTTGTGTTTTAAACTCTTTGAAGAATATTTAAAATGTCTAAAAAGTCTGTTCTGGAAAAAAAATAGGCACTTTTTTTCCCCCTTTGCTTTGGGTTTTTTTGGTTGTCAGTTTGGTCTTTTCAGAAATTAAACTCCAACTATTAAATAATTTCTGTATATCCGTTGGCTGCCTAGCCCAGTTCCAAAGTAAAAAATTTAAAAAAACCCAAAAAACCCAAAACCAAATATGTGAAAGACATTTTTATTTTTTCCTTGAAAAAGTAATGCGTATTTGAAGTCAGTAGGTTAGCTTACTTTTAATTTGTTGAAAATTTTGTTGGGATTTCCTTCCCCAGAGATTTTAGCTGTAAGTAGAAATTTTTCTTTGAACTAGTTGAAACTAAGGCCCTCTTTCTTGTCACGCACAGACAGGGAAATACTGCAAGATGCTGGATTAGCTTGTTCGCTTTTCATTGTTTTCTTTTGTAGCAGCAATCCGTTTAGCTATGGTATGCTGAGTTTATCTGATTAGCACTTAATGAGTGAAGGGAATAGGGGCAATGTTGCCTGAGTGACTTAAACCTAATAAAGTTTTCAGTACCTTCCCCCT
>JAOXXN010000446.1:35767553-35777695 GCA_026770055.1 Myrmophylax atrothorax | reverse complement strand
TTTATATCTTTATAGGGGGGGTGCAATTCCCATTTGGTCTTTTTTTCTTTTTGCAGACACGAATCATATTTACATTTTTTACATCGGTGTAACACAGTCCTTTGCAAAGAGCTATGGTACAGCACTGCCAGGTTTCTTACTCAGCAGTTATTCTTACTAGGCCAGAAGTGAAGCTGATGCAGTGTTGTAGCACTTTCCAGCAGAAAGGATGAGCTGAATCTTCACTGCCCTCACAGCAGTTGGGGTTTGTCTGTGATGCAGAGCCAGTGACAGGTGTGCACCACCTTGTCTAAAAATAAATTTTTGTTGTTTCTTATTTCTCTTACCATTATAAAGTCAGTAGAGCTATACAAAGGAGAAATCACAGAATCACCTCAGCTGTATTAGAAAATTACTTCTGGCATCACAATCAGGTAGGCAAGATTTTCACCAGTCATTTCATAAATATCATGATGGGCAAAATTTTGCCTGTAAGACCTGCTGCATATATGAGAAGTGAATGAATCGGTGGTGCGTGGTGTATATAGGAATTCATTTTATTTCCTTAGAGTTTTGGACACAATTATCTGATAAATCTTTGTAATTGTGTGTTTGTGGGAGTATTTTAGCGTTTTAATGTTTCAAATGGCTTATAAAACAGAGTAGTATCTAGTTAAGACTTATGTTTGTTTGTGGTTACAGGGCAGGCACAGAACAGTTAGCATGTGCTTCTGAAACTGGATCAGAGTCTCTGGTAAATGCTAGTAGGGGGTTAAAAATTAGGTCTCTTGGAATTTTCTTTTTGCAGGTTACATGCCTTGTGTTGAGTTTCTCTCTGGTGTATCCCAGTATCTGTTTGGGTTATATCAGGGAACAAATCATTGCAATTCCTTTGTGTGCTCTGTAAGTCTGCTTCCCTTACTGGAAAGTAAAAAGCCCAGTTCAAGTTGGATAAATACCTAAAAGCCTGTGCAGATTGTCTTGGTTCCTCAGCTGGCAAGAAAGAGAATATTTGTGTTGGAAGCCAGTCTTGTAAAACTGGTGTCCAGTTACCTAATCTCTTCCAGAAGTCAAAACATTGTGAAATTATTTAATACAATTTTAAATTAATATATTGTAATGAAAAAGAAAGAAAAGGTCTGTAGGGATGTTTAATTAGGTGCCATTAATATTTTACTGAAGCTGGATCCATGGAGCGATTTTCCGTTGTGGAAGACAATTGTGTGATATGTCTTCAGTGAGCTCTTAGCAAGGAAACATTGGAGGAGGATATCCTATAGGCCTGAAAGTTAGTCCTGGATGATTTTTCAATCCAAGTGAGTTAGCTTCCTCAGAACCAACATCCTGAATTTGAAAAGAGCTGTCAATGGGCAGGGTTTGCATCTCATAAGAAAGAAACAATACAAAAACCCAGCCAGTGTTTCAGTATAAATACATATATATACATATATGTTTGTGTGTATATAGATAGATATAAATATATATGATTTTTGCTGATCCTAGGCTAAGAAAGAGAAAGGGATGTTGGGAAATCCGTTTTTCCAGTATTTAGGGGAAAATCATGCTTTCTGCCTTCAGTGGAACAAGATGCCTGATAGGAAAGTGGAAAGGTATGAACTTTACATTCAGCTGCAGTTTAACTGTTGGTGCCTTTCTTCCATCTCTGGTACTAATGGGTAGAATAAGTGGATGACAGCTTGTTCATTGACAGATCCATAGGAGAGGTTGATTGAGACAAACATCTCTGTCTGCTTGGGGGTACTGAAGTGGCCTCCTCTCCTTGGCAGAGGCCAGGTTGCCATGATGACCCACTCCTCCCCATCCCTAAGGAAGTTCAGGGTTTGGCTGATGGTTCCTCAGGCCCTTTTTCTCACTCTTGAGTGAGTGGGATTGATTCTCCTCATGTGTGGCAGCTGGGTTGCAATGTTCCTTGAGTGACATTAAAACCTGATACTCTGTGGAAACAAAGTGTTCCTTGCCGTATTCCTGTGAATTTTCAGGCTGCTGGCAGGACTGAAGTCAGGGTTTAGGAGACCTGAAAATCCAAAACTCAGTTAACATTTGGAAATAATCTGTAGGGCAAAGGCAATCTTTATTCTTACGATTTTTTTTGTTGTTGCTGCTATTACTTGCTGCAGTAGCTGTTTTTCTTACTACTTTGTGCTGTCCTTTACCACTTTTGGAACACACATTAAAGTGAAATCATGGTTCCACTGTAGTTGATGACACTGATGACACTTTCTTTATACTTGATTTTGTATGGATCTCCAGATACACTTTGCACTAGTGGAATAACCTTGACTGTGGAAGTCAAACTTGTGCTACATTAGAGCATTCCAACCAGGGTTTATGTTCCCTATGCTTGCTCACACACAGAGAATGCTTAATAAAGTTACTTGGTTTAGTAGGAATGATGTTTCCATTTCACTGAAAATGGCATAAGATTTACTCTAATAAAGTTATTTCAAATTGAAGACTGTGCTTGTGTGCATTGAGGAGAAGGGTATAATTTCCTGTTCATCATTATTGCTCTGGGACACAATTTTGTGTTGTGCATAAAACAGGTCTTTTCCATTTGACCCACCTCAGTCATAGTGGGGTGCAGGCAGACTCAGGTGGGGCATAGTTATGCTATCATGATGAGATTCACCTCACCTGTCTTTAGCCATCCACAAAGTATCATTGTCTGTGCTCCATTTGTAGTTGAAAGAAGAGAAAAAAAGAGAAAGAGAAGAATGTTCATCCCAGGCTAATGTAGGTGAATACGAATTGCCTCATGGAATGGTCTCTGTCTGTATTGACCATGCAAGGAAATGGACAACTGGCATAAACTAGGCTCTTCCTTTATGGGTGACTGGACTTAGCTGCAATGAATTCCACAAGCCAGGGGCATGTAAGGCTGACTGCTCAAAACATTACAGAACTCTCAGACTATCTGTGAAATAGTCACAAAGCATAATCTTGGAGAGAGTGCAAGTTAAAGAAAACTCACGGTTGTCGCAGAGTTGTAGGGTTACCAAGGCTGGAAAAGACCTCTGAGATCATCCAGTCCAGCTGTTAACTGAGCACTGTCATGTTCACCATTGAACTGTGTCCCCAAGTGCCACAGCCACACATCTTTTGAACATTTCCAGGGGTGGCCATTATACCACTTCCCTGAGCAGCCTGTTCCAATCTCTGACCACCCTTTCAGTGAAGAGTTTTTTCCTAAGCCCAATCTAATCTGGTGCAACTTGAGGCTGTTTCCTCTGGTCCCATCACTTGTTACCTGGGAGAAGAGACAAACCTCCACCTTGCTACAGCCTCCTTTCAGTGCAGGTGATTTTCTGTGAAATGTGCTTACGTGCATTTCACTTTAAAACATTGTTTTATCTTGGTGGGATTTGTAAAATAAAAATGGCCAAGTGCATATATGTTTGGGTTTTTTAAAAGTTAGAACAGTGCAGAGCAGCACCCAAGCCAGACAAAATAAAGACTAAAACCTCAGTAAATCAGTTCTGATTAAATCTGGTAAGAAAATAAAAGAACTGCCAGGAAGAACTTGTGTTTTCAACTTAATTGTAACTCCACATGGAAAAACTGCAATTTTGTTTCCTCACTATTGCATAACAGCAGCCATGAGTGTGGTAATTGTATCTGTGCAGTGTACGTGTATCTCCAGGGTGTTATTTGGTCTTGCAGAGAACAGTGTAAGCATATACATTCCCTTTATTTTTTCCCCCCCTCTCTTCCTCCCTCTGTAAGCTGCCTCTATCTTGATGTGATGGAACTAGAAATACAGAAACCCCCTCCCTCTTGCAAAAGAATAAAGAACATTGCATCAGAAGATTGGCATGAAGAAAATAGCATTTTTTTTGAAAATTCTTCTAATAACTCTTGCAGAGTGTGTCTTAGAAACTGTAAAACAGCAAGGGAAATGAAATGTGGAATGAAATTATATACATAGCTACAATTTGAAATTTTAAGCGGCATGCTGAAGTTTGTAACACAGTGTGAGCCAATCCCTTGTTGCTTCAGTGAAACTCCAGGATTGCTGGACACTTTTTGTAAAAAACCCTTTATTTCCTTAGAAGAAGCTTTAATGGTGGGATATGTGAGAGAGAATGAAAATAAAAGCTATATTAATATTTTTTCTCTCTGGATTATAATTTTTAGTGGTTCTCTGGATTATAATTTTTAGTGGTTTCTGTGAGACATTCACTGACAGCATTTAACAAATAAAGCATTGGACCCTGCCAAACAACCAGCAAGACATGACCAGGATGCCTTCCGTCTCCAAGCAGCGTTGCTCTTATGTAGCTGGAGACATTGGGACCAGCTGAGAAAACATGGTCTTGTGATTTTCCCAGTGGCATGCTGATCTGTATTTCTAGTCCTTGCAATGGTATTTTTAGGGCAGTGTGCAACAAAAAATACACAGAGCTTGATGTCTGTTCAAAAGACAAGCATTCTGGTCGATGGCTGCGGATAGTTCTGTGTGGGTGGATTCTTGTATTTTGCAGTTATTAATTCACATCTACTGGATAATTGCTGGATTTAGGTGGCATAGGTAGGGGGAACAGCAACAGCCCTGAATATATTGGGAAGCAAGGCAATGAGGCAGGAATAATCTAAAACTATCCACAACTATTTTAAGTTTTACAGCAGTAGGACCAACTTAACTTCAAGGCCAAACTCTGTTATTTGAATTGCAGCTCCTTCTGAAAAGAGATATCCATATGTGATTTCACCTCTGGATCCCTGATGAGGGGCTCTCTTTTCCTATGTGTGTATCCTTTGTCTGTGTTGCCTCTGCATAGATCAGGCCAGAAAATACAGAACCTTGTTTTCCCCCATTTTTCAGCTCAGTTGTACTCTGTGTCAGGTGCCATTGGTGCTGTGGTTCAAATACTTATGGAAAGGAAAAAAGTCCTGACTTTTCTTTACAGTTGTGGTAGAAGTGTCTTAAAGAAAGTGGCTTCACCTCTCCATTTAAACAGGCTCTGCTCTCACACTGCATTTCTTAGCAACTCCATCCTTTGTGATAGATGTGAGGTGTGTTTCACCAGGTTGGGGTTGTGGAGCCAAGTATCAAATGGCAGAAACCAGAGCAATTTCTGTCAGTATATGGTGTCAGTATATGTAAGGGAAGAAGTCATGTGCATTGTGTGGCAATGTGACAGTTCCCTAAAGTCCTTTCTTAGCAGCCCATCTTGTTCAAAGGAGAAGAGGTCTTTGGCAAGTATTGTTTGTCAGACTTGAAGAGGAAAAAAATAAGCCTGTTTCTTAGCAGTGGTTGTCACCAGCTTCTGTGTAATAAATGAGCTTGTTATACAAGTACCAAAAGCACTCACGTTTTTACTGTAGCAACAGCTTGTCATGATATTGAAAAGTTATCAACTACATAGGCTAACATGGTCAGCTGTCTCATGAAAACCTTAACAAGTTTCAAGCACTATTTCTAGCCTTTGGTTTTAAAAGCAGGTGAGGTCTTTTTTGTGTCTAGGATGTTGGTGTTTTGTCGTATATGTACATTTTCCTGTTAACAGAATCTAAAATCCAAAAGACTGCTTTTAGCTGGCAAGTTGACAGTATAAAGCATTCCTTTCCAGGTTCTTTTGCAAAATATGTAGTGTAAGTCATACAGTGCACAAGACAGTATTTGCTGCAAGCTGAGAGGTAGCTATGAAGACTTCTGACTTTCTAATTTAATTTTTTATTATAGGTATCTCAGTTGTCTTGGATTGAAAAGAAAGTAGCTACTGCTCTCTTTGGGGCTCCACCAACTTCAACAGTAGAAGAAGCATTGCAGAATTTCCTTAAGGTGAGTCCTAGCCAAGGGTTTTCCTGTGTGGCTGTTTACCAGCTGCTGTATGTGACTCTTGTCAAGATGTCTGTTCAACAGATTGTGTTCAGTAGCTATAAATCCAAGTCTCTTCCAAACACCACTGAGCTCTCTGCTAACATGTTTTTTCTTTTCTGTTTTAAAATTAGTTTGGAGATGACTGACTAGCACCTTTTGTTTTCTTTCTTTAGCTTTAGGGAATTCTTCAATTGCTTGACATGGTTAGTAGTTACTGAATGTAATGTGACATGGATATAACTTAGTTATATATGCCATTGAAACAAGTTAACCATAGTCATAATTGCTGATTTGCCCATTTCTGCAGGAGGGTTAACATAGGCAAGAAAAACTTTTGACATTGTGATGCTTCTCTTTTTCTGATCTGAAGCTTTTTCTCATTGAATTTCAGCAGAAGCATTTCTTATGAAATTACCTTTGTAGCAAATTAGAAAAGACAGCTCTGTCATACAGGTCTCTGTTCATGGGCATTCTATTTGAGCATACAGTTATGAGAAAACACCATGTGAATAAAATAAATCTATCTTTCAGTCTTTTCTGTATGAATAATTTCTACTTCTGGAGATTTTCACCTGACTGGATTCAAAGCGTAAACTTCTATCATTACAATTACTTTCAGAAAGTTTCTCAAAAGGATTGTACAGCCATCTTTTCTTCACTTTCAGAAGTGCTTGTTTTCTGTGTTCTTGCTCTATTTAAAGATGGAATGATGTCCTAAATTTTGGACAGTACAATACGTTACCATCTTCCCAGTTTGAGATTTTATCTTTAAGGTCAAATTCCGAAAGTGGTAGAAATAATTTGAAACATTCACTTTAGCTTCAGGACATTTTGTGGTGGGCTGCAGAGTGACTGTGGTTTTAAGTCATCTTCTGCAACAAGAATCAAATTACTGTCTAAAAGACAACTGTTTGGGTTTCTTTTTCAATTGTTTGATTCTATGCAGTTGTGGTGAAAGCAGCATTGTTTTGGTCCAAGGGTTACAGCTACTATAAATTTCACTGATGTAATTTTTCTCTCCCCAAAGCTGTTGGTTGGTTAAAACTGCTTCTTGGCTAGTAGATAATTGGCAAGGTTTTTTCTCATTTGCAAGCTTCTACATCTGTGTTTTAAGAGGAAGACATTCTTGAACATTTTTAATGACCTGAACTTTTCAGAAGATTGTAGTGTGAAAATAAATGTGAACTCAGAACTAGAAGGTATGGGTCTGTGGAAGAGAAGTAATTGTGAAGTTAATGAACACAGTTCATTACTTGTTACACAAAGTGTGAATGGTTGGTTGCTTTCTAATTTCTTTGGTGTAAGTGAATGAATCTGATAGAACTTGTACAGAATGACCTGATGTCTTTACAAAGCTCTTCGGGAGAGAGGAGAGCAAGCGGTACAGAAGAGGGTTCAATATCAGCATCTAGTGTGCCTGGTCTAGAGTTTTAGGTTTGGGTTTTCTTGTTTTCTTGATGGCTTTTTGAAGTGCTAAACAGACTGCATTACACACAGTAGGGATGATTCCATCTGATTTGAGGAAGCATTGTGCATTACTAAAAATGTTATGCAGACCACATAAATCCCATCACACAAGTTTTACATCTATTTTCTTTCCTGTTTTTTATTATTCAGGCAGAAGAAATGCATCCAGGATATTCCAAATGCAATTACGTGTATTTGGCAAAGGTAACCAAGTTCTTTTAAAAATAATGATTTGTAGACTCTGGTATTCTTACAGTGGTCTGATTGGAAACAAAATGTTTTTTCTTCTCAGTGCTATAAAGATCTTGGCCAGAAAAACAATGCACTGAAGTACTGTGATTCTGCACTGTCAATTCTCTCAGTTACTAATGAGGTGGGTATTGAGAGTGATAACTTGTTCCCTTGTGACTGCTCTCTTGTCTTTGGCATCTATTACTGCACTGTCAGTAATAACATAATGTTTCAGTTTTTCCTCTGAATACAGAACCTTCCTTTTTCCTCCCACTCTAGGTTGTCTCATTACAGTTGTCTGTATCAACAGATTTCAAAAAATCTTTGTTTGGGGAACTGTCAGGGATTTGTCTGTATCAGAAATTGAATTGCACTCCTTGTAATTCAACCCACTTCATTACACCATTTTAAGCATAAGCCCTTGAGCGTGTCACTCTATAGCTGTGCTGAAATTTTACCCCAGACTTACATTTTTCAGAGTTGAAAGCATTTGGGATTTTTGTCCCACAGCCTCTGTCTCTGCTCATGAAATCCTTTGGTTTGTGATTCTTGTCAAGGGCATTATGTTAACTGGAGCAGAGGTAGAGCTGAGTTATTCAAGATAACCTTTGTATTCAACCACAGTACAGTTAAGAGGTGCAGTTCTTCCAGTTACATCAGCTGGAACATAGTTTGTTCTAACAGATTATTAGATTCCTCTTTAGGGCCTTCAGAATATTTTTAGTATGTAGACTCAGTATTTCTACCGATATTTGAGAGATTTTAAGTTACTTAATTTCTCAAATATAAACCAAGTTATGGTAAGAAGGTTCCCTCTGTCTGATCTCTGAAGCAAGTTCCATACTGACTGACCTATGACACCATCCTAGAGTGTCACAAGTTCAAACGTGAGCTTTGTCAGTCTGAGGGACCCCCTCTGAGCACAGCAGATGTGGTGTGGAGAGAGAGGTGATTCCAGAGATGAATTGGCCCTATCCCATTTAATTCTTTGAAGTTAAGGAAAAAGACCGTTAAATAGCTCTCTAACTTGATTGACAATAAATGCTGTGTGTGGAGCAGTAACATATTTATGTCAAGTGTTCCTGCTGGGAAGAAAGGCCAGTGCTTGCCTCACCAGCCGCTGCTCCTGGGTGGCCTTAATTTTGGCCCAGGTTACAGTGTGTACGAATTATAAATTATAAACTAATCATTACTGAAGTTCAGTGTTTCTTTAAATATGTATTGGTACAGATATGGCATAAGCACTATTTTAACTCTGCTTTATTCTTTACTTACTGTGTAAATATGCCTTCAGCTTGCCTATTACAGAACATAGGAAAGACTGCTATAAATTATCTGTTTAATACCCCGTTGCATTTCGGAAGTATCAGCAGACCTGAGAAGGAGGGGGGGGACCCTGAGGTGAGAGCAAGAATTCAGGAGCAGTCTGAGGAGTAGGTGTATGTATTCTGGCAAGCAATGATGGTAATGAGAATAACAGTGATACTGGTTTGTTGACAGAAGAAAGAGCATCAACAAGGCCCCCAAAATTTTTTGTCCATCTGAAGAAAAGATGATTTGACCTCTTCTGTTTTGACTAATTCTATAGACATCATGGATTTTTCTCCTTTATCTTGTTTGCTTGTGATGTGTTTTGAGTTAAGTTCAGAAAAGAGTCCAGAAAAATATGGCATTAGGGCAACAGTATGTAATTCAGTTTTAAAAATAACAACCAAACAGTCAGCACAGGGTAAAACCAAGTGCACGCTGAAAGGAATTACTGTGAAATAGAGATCTGGAACACAAACTCTGCTGATGCTTACTGTTACCTCAAATCCCATCTGAATTTGAGTATTACATGTTGTTTTGGTTATTGTGTTTGAGAAAGACTGTTACTGATTTTTGGGAAATCATGTTGGAAATTAAGTGGTTCAGGGCTTGGAGCTGTACCTAGGAATAACATTTAGTCAGATTAGTTTAAGGGAGGAAAGAGACTGTAATAAAACTAAAGAGACATTGGGGAGACAGTAATAAACAGATGCTGATTAAGTGCCTGAATTGACTACAACCTTGTAAAAGATGGGGTTCATTGTCTGAAAAAAAAGCACAGGTCAGCAGCAGTCTGAGCATTTCTTTCAGTTTGCCACAGCACAGGATCTCAGGGTTGTCAGCAGCGTGGTATGTTGTCACAGTCAAGGGAAACCATCATTCCCAAGTGTAATCATAGTTTCTCATGTGAGTTTTCTCTTTTTCTTCAAGCAGGGGAATTCCTTTGTTTTTAAATGTTGGCTTCTACTGAGAAACATGTATTTTTATAAAGGCATAAAATCAGGAGCAGACTGAGAGACAAAGCTGCTGGAAAGGTGCCACATTGAGGAAATGTATAGGATTTCATGACACAAATCATCCTGCAGAAAAATAATCATAGACAGTGGTTTACTTTTTATTGCTTCTGAGCATCCACGGTTTCCAGTGACTTCTGGGAACCAGAGGTGCTTGGCATCAGTAAAGTGGCCCATAGCTCATTTTAATCCTCAGGTCAAATTCTCAGCTGCTGTAACTCAAGACACTTCTTTGACACTTTTTCTAGGATTCATTTTGTGTAACATTTTGAGTTAAAGGATAATATGGTTGACTGCAATGT
>JAOXXN010000446.1:35741109-35767453 GCA_026770055.1 Myrmophylax atrothorax | reverse complement strand
TGTATCACATCCAAATATCCCTTCTGTGCATCTGTCCTACTATTTCCTGAACATGTTTTAGTTCAAGGGGTAAAGGGGCTTCCATACATAGCTAATTCTTGTTAAAGACAAAAAAATAATTAGATGGCCAGTTTCAACCCTTCTATGAGTGTTAAAATTGATACTACAGAAATTATAAAAGAAGCAACAAGTTCTGATTGAACAACCTCTGTAAGTTCTGGAAGTTAAGAGTTACAGGATGACTTTTAAACATAGGACAGTCTTTAAAAATAGTTTGGCACATTTTTAACTTAACAGTGTATGCATTATATTTATTTTAAAAGGAAATACATGAGATTTGGTGCAAATTGAATCTGCAGAAACAAAACGGATATTACAGTGCAACTTAAGAGACCTTTTTCTATCCTCTGTACTTTAAAGACAAACATCCAGTGAATCATGCAGTCCTTCCTTGGCCATAACTACTGTCATAATGTAGAGTGGTGTTTCACTGCTGGAGGTGCATGGGACATTAAATTGTCCAGTTTTTCTCTGGTTGCTATCCAGGTGGATAACCTCAGGGTCCTGGGAAACATTTGCCCCTTCAGTAAAAGAGATCCTAATGTTCAGGGCCGCTGTGAGTTATTGTGGAGTGCTGAACAGCTGCTCTGCTCATCTAGTGCATGTTGTATTAACCTTACTGAGACACAGCACTTTGTAGTGTGCTCAAAGCCTTGGTGAGTGCGACTACATGAAGGGCTGTTGAAACCAGATGTGGTGGACTACTGTGATGGAACAAAACTACTTTTTTAAATTTGAAGACAAAAATGTAATTTAATTTTGAAAACACAAATGTCTCTCTTGCATATGGAAAGACAAAACGTGTGTGTGTGTATGTGTGTGTGTGTGTGTCCTGGGTTAACCACATGGTGCTTTGCTTGTAAGGGGAATAAGATGCTAATTTCTTGT
This sequence comes from Myrmophylax atrothorax, assembly GCA_026770055.1. Lineage (NCBI taxonomy): Eukaryota > Metazoa > Chordata > Aves > Passeriformes > Thamnophilidae > Myrmophylax > Myrmophylax atrothorax. Next base: position 35,766,505 of record JAOXXN010000446.1, on the reverse strand, counting down.
TTATAACAAAGATTGTTTGGTATTTTCAAGGCTGGAACTTGTAGAATATTTAAGTCTCAATGTAGGATTATAAAGTGTAATAGCCAAGAAAGTATTTTTTCTTGTACCTGGAGATGAGCGTGGGCCATGAGAGTGAACTCTGTGCTTATAGGGCCAATCAGCAAGCTCACTACAAAGGAATTAACAGCCTAGCAGAGGAAGAGATTAAAATTTCAAGGTTCTGGTCTCTATGACTTTTTTTGAAAATTAATCTATAAAGCAGCAGTTACATTACAAAAAGTGCAGTCTTGGAAGAGATGAAGACAGAAAAGCAGGGAAAATGCAAAGGAAATCTATTTGCACTGACAGTTGCTGAAAATCTTACTTGAAATGCAGATAAAAACTTCCCCAAAACAGAATGTTTTACAAAATTATTGGTCATTTAAAACATGCTGTCCTTCCCAGCAATTACAAATTACGGCAATTCTGAGTTCAGATTAACAAGTGTGAGAGATTTAGATATTACAGGCATTGATCATTATGGCATTCACTTCTTACAGGTGTAGAATGTGAGGAAGCAGAGACTTGTTAAAGACTCTGCCTTCAGCCTCAGTGGCATCTGAAACTCATGTGGAGAAGGAGGTAAATGTAATAACAGGCAGGAACAATAGCTGAATGTTTACACAGCAATGCAGCTACTGAGGTGAAATCCTGCCTTGACGATTTTGGTACACTTTTTTTTTACATCACCATAATTGATCTCCCTGTTTATTAATAATTTCAATTTTAATATTGTCTGTAAGGAAAAACATCGGAGTTACAGAGGGATGGAAGAGAGTTCAGAGTATAAACTGCAGCACCCATCAGCGATTCCTATTACAACAGAACATTTGTGTATCTGGGTTACCAAGATGTTCCAAGAAATACCCACTCCAGCCACCATAGATCAGTCACTTTGCAAAATAACGCGAGTGTTCAGATTTGTGTTCATTTTGAATTCTAGTCTATTGTTTTCCTGCTAATACTGTTTGTGAAGTTGAATAAGGATTCTCTAATAGTTACCACCAACCCAAAATTAAAACATCTTTCACTACTTAAAAAACCCTATTTCTTGATTAGTGGTTTTGTATACTCTGAATGTGAGTGCTTCAGGCTCAGGGACTACACTTTTTTAAAATCTTATTATGAAGAGATCAGATTTCAAACTGTAAAATGCTAGGGAAAAATGAGGCATTTGTTAAAGGGTGGCTGAAAGAATTTGAGACTGCCTATATTTTACATTATTTTGCACCTCAAAGCATACAGTCTGTAGTTTCTCTTAGTGATTAGACCAATTTTCTGTCCCCATGTTTTTGAAGTTCTTACCAAAAGATTTGTTTGCATTATCTGCTTATTCTTTCTCTGCCTCCAAAAACAATTCCAAAAAGTGACGAAGATACTTTTTGTGGTGTCACAGTTTCATTCATAAAGTCTATTCTGAAAAATACTGAGCTTGTTATATTTATGATTAAACTGTCTATCCCAAAGTATTTATTTCAACATCCTATCAAAAGGTAGCAGAGTTTTAGCGTAGTTCTTGGTCCAGCAAGACCGGTCAGCTGACAATTCCTCAAAATGTGGAGTGTATCTCCCCCACTGGCATGCAGGGCAGGGACATGACGCAGGGACAGAGTGGGAGAAGTATTTACAGAGGTGGTGGTGCACTGCAGAATGGCAAAAATAGGTTTGCAAAAACCTTTTTCTAATTTTTGTAGAGTAGCTGGGCCAAATCAAGCTACTCGGATCTTGAAATATATGGTCTTAGAGTTAATATACAGGGTGGAGGAAAGCTTTGACAAGTACCTTTCTGAAGGGGCTGTAACTGGGTGTGATTGTGTTAAAGCTGTTGTAGCAATGACTGGGCAGAAATAAAAGTTGTAGATCCCGTCATGGTAGAGGCAGCATCTGGACAGAAAGAGGAGAGTGTCTTTAACACCAAAAGCTCATTATTGTGTACAATAGTGAAAAACCCCGAGGTTATAAGTGAAACAGTCTTTTAAATTAGGAAAGAACTAGCACATTAAAATTTTACATGACTATTTATTATTCTAAGTTATATTCTGCTGTTTTCTAAGTTTTCAACAGCAGTCCTTGAACTAGCTGACCTGTTTATTCAGAGTCTTCCTGGTGTGAAAGGGTATTTTTCCCTCTACTTGAAGTATTATCCAAAATGTGTAATTGTCAGCTATGTGTTTTAAAGCTGTGCTTGCCTTCATCCTAAAGGCCTTGAGAAGTCATGGTTAATCCCCAGAGGAAGATACTAAAGCCATGAAGGAACATAAAGTGCCCTAACTTGTGAATACAGCAGTCATATAGACAGTGGCAAGTAAATGATTGCATTGATGGATTGAAATATCTAAGGGGGAAAAATGGTATTCTGCAATTGTTACAACCAATTGTCCCACCATCTGTGAGAGCCTGTCATTAAACTAAGAGATAGCATTTAGCTTAGTATGATTTATGTTGTCCACAAGAACTGTTGCTCTTTAATTGACCATCCTTGTGCATGTTTGGGAGTCTTTTCTGTTGCAGTCCAGGATTTCTCCTGGAGCTGTGAAGGAATGGTACAGCTGTACCCGAAAGCAGAAGTGTCTCTCAGCACCTCATTGCTGTTGCTGCGTATCAGAGTACAGCTCTGGACCACCCTTGCAGCCCAGCTCGTTTAATATACCATGCTGCCCTGCTGACCAATGAAATCCTACAGGATGCCTGTCAGCTTGGGATTTGGCAGTGCTTGCACACAATTATGTTTTCATTGGCTGGTGTAACCATTTTGGTTGTGGTCCTGGGGGTGTATCGCTCTCTGTTGATAGTTGAGACTTTGTCAACAAGTGCACACATGTGCAGTGCCTTGGGTTGAGTGTGTTTAGTGCATAAGGAAATAATTAGCAGAGATGAAAAGTAAAATCATTATCTTTCTGTCTTTGCTTTAATTGCCATTTAATTTTTACATGCACATTTATATGTGTAAGTCTGTGTATATATGTATTTATTGATAAATATTTTTTCAGCAGAAATGAACTGTCAAAATGTGGACTATTTGCAGTTAAGCCAACATTCTCTCTTTCCCACCAGCACTCTTTCTTCTTGTGCTTGTTTTCAACTCCCTCTCTTCCCCTGTTCAGTCCCTGGCCTCTCAGCTCTTTTTTTTCCTGTGCATATCTCCTGCAAATGATGAAACATAAAAGCAACTAAATAGGAAGAGGGAAAACTACAGTCCCTGACCCCGTAATATGAATACCTTTTGTGTAGCAGTTTGCAGAACATTTTGAACTCCCATTCAACTCTGAAAACGATGTCAGAAGTGTTCAATAAATGTAAGCCTTGACAGTAGAAAGCTAAGGTTGAAAATGGCTGTGTATTCAGTCAGTGCTGACTAAGCCTCAGGGTGAACAAATGGGGCTGACGCAAATATATTGCATTCCTCCTACGACTTGCACCTCTTCCTCTGCCTGCCACACCAAAGGGAGATCAGAGCCTGCCTGTCTTAAAAATAAAATTAAACAAACACCCAACTTTATTGTTCATCTTTAGAAAGCAAAAGGAAAATCAACAAGGAAGGGAGTTGGCCAAATGCAGGATTTATGGCTTTGTCTTTCCATTAGCAGTTAAGCTTTGGGCATTAATGAAGTTTTTGCCCTTAAAACTGGAAACTGGTACACTGAGCAGAATTGTGGCTTCTCTCTCCTTTTAGCATGACACATCTCTTGGTCTGGAAGGACTCTATTCAAAAGTGACATCATAGTTCCCTTCACTGACCATTCTCAGCTTTGTTTTTAATACCGTAACTGATTTTTTTCAATGCTTTTGCCATAGAAGTTCTTACTGACTGGAAGCTACTGGCCCAATTAATGCAGCCAGTTAAGTAGTTTGCAACAATAATAATTCCTGCTTTTACTGATGTAGTCTTGTTTAAAACTGGCAAACCAGAGGTAGAACGCTTTGCACGTTTGCAGTTTCTTCTCCAGACAGTTCTTAGAAAAGTCATGAGTTTGTTCCATTCTTTTTCCTAAGCCCACAGGAAGATTCAGGGAAGATTGCCCAATATTTTTGAGACCTTTGCAAGTTATAAAACTCATTGCCCAATACTTCTAAGGAGAGAGGCAATTATACAAACTTGTTTGGAGATAAGTTTTTCAAATGCTGTATCTGCAAAGTGCATAAAGAATTCCTTCAATCCCTGAAATGCTGGACACCATTAGATATGAGAAAACCTTCATCTTTATAATTTTCAGCTTAGAAAAGTGTCAAAAGTGTAGGACCAGATACAATGAAACTTTTCCATTTCTTATTACCATGGGACAATATCTGGCTTTTTACATTTTTGTTTAATGGAGTTTAGAACTGTTTTCAGAAGTTGACCACAGTCAGTACAGAAAAGAGTTTATTTTTTAAAATAAGATGTTGATACAAATTTAGTTTTCCAATTTTTATTGAAAACGATGGGTTGGTGCTCGAGGCAGCCTGTAGTTATGTGGAGTTTAAGGGGTGCTGAATTCAGTGTGACATTTCCTTCTGTTAGAGTATTTTGGCAAGAGCTTGCTGGCTTTGCAGTGTGTGCCTTTTAAGGCCTCTGATAAATGATTAGGCAGATAGTTTAGCCTATTGTTGCCAGTGGGAGTAAGGCAGAGACTCCAAGAGAAGTGTCCAGCTAATGTATTAATGCCTTAATCCAGACCAATAATATAATATAGTTTGACATGTCTGGCATATGGTTTCTATCATCTCAATATTCTTCTCTGTTCCTCCATGACATTATAGACAACTAACCAAAATAAAGAGAAGCAGGAATTTCTTCACCCATAAAATATATTTTAAAATGTCCTGTATTTTGTTCCAGCTCTTTGGTTGATTGGATAATGAAGTGATCCCAAAATTCAGTGATTACTCCACTGACTGTGTACAGTGTTTTCTTTCAGCATTGCCTGTGGCATTATCACTACTGATCCCTGTCACTGGAAATACTTGCACAAAGTGTGTGATGTGCAGGTACTTTTCACTTGCACTGTTAAGAACCCACCAACCTGCAGGTGTGAGGTGCGACTTTTTAGAAATGTGGTTTTAAATCACAGTGCATTTTGCAAGCTAGAAGTTTTGCAGTGGCAACTAAAGCAAGTGGATTATATACAGAGACATTTAAAAATAAGTAGAATAATGGAGTTTTTGTGCTGTGGATACCTATATGTACCCCTTTCCAAATAGGTTATATGTGGAATAGCCAAAACCTGTGTCACTGGTTACCTGTGAGAGAGTCTGTGGCCTGGGCTTGGTTTAAAGTCCCCTGCAAATGTATATTTAGCATGTTGGCCTAGAAGGAGCCTTTCCCTTCTGCCCAGGATGTACAATACAGTGTTGGCCATGGGCACAGCAGATCGCTTGCCTCTTGCTCCCCTGTTGGCTCCACTCTGTCCTGAGCCTGGTAGTGTAGGCAGAGCCCACCCAGGCTGGTCTGGGAGATACTTGAGGGTGTGATCAGTCCATAGTGGCTATTAAGTAGGTATGGCTGTATGCACTGAAACCACAATCTAACCCATGTCATTAATTACATTTCCCGATGTTTTCTTCTTAGTTTCATAATAAATACTTAGCAAACAACACGGAAGTACCTGTAAAAAAACTGCATGTGGTTGGGTTGCAAGATTATGTCAAGTATAAGGCAAGGCAATACTTTATGCAAAGTACAGCAATAAAAGTTATGTCCCAAGCTGAAAGGCTTACTGCTCTGCAGAAAAGGCCATTTGTGGGCTAACATTTTAAATGCTTTAACAGAGCTGTAAAGGGAGGGCTGCCATCTGGCTCTTGTTTTCACTTCAAACTTTATTTTTGTGTTCACTGATAAATTAACTTACCATGCAGTCTTTACATTTTGTGGCTGTTGCAAATGTGTGTTATGTCTGTTGTGAGTAAAGAAATGTGGATAGGCATGTATTAGGCAAATGAAGGGATTTATTCTATCTAAGTTGATGCATGATTGTCTGTTTCTTTCAGGATAAAGAAGCCCAGAAAGACTTAGAGGCTTTACTTCTCACTCTGAAACTCTGATACTACGTACTTTTTAACTCTTCATGCTGTCACAAAATTACAAAACTAAAATGAGACTCTCCAGTGACTGGAAACTGTGGGTGAATTTCATCTAAGTCAGTGGGAAACCATCATTGATTTTGGTTGGCCTGGATCAAGGCCTTTAAGCATCTGGTGATTATGATATGAAAATAATACATTCATTTTTTATTATAATCTTGTTCTGAAGTTTAATTTTAGATTGCTGACACTGTGAGTCTGATGCTCTGAACATGAAGTCCACTGCTGGCAATGGACATACTGGGGATTAGATTGCAAAATGCATAAATCTCACTCTTTGAAAGATTAATCAACTAGTATGTTAATGCCAGCATAGTACTGTGTGTAGCATATACAAACAAAAAATGTTTGTATAGTAAATTATATTTATATCAACTAATTTACACAGATGTGTACAGAAGAAAATCATGAATATTTATGTTTACACATTTCTCTACTCTTACAAAATTAAAATGTTGTTAAAGTTAAAGAAGGCTGTTGCCTCCACAGAGCTCTTTTTACTTTAAACCAACTGTTTATTTTACATTGAAATGTGAAAATTTTATAAATTAAATATTAAAGTTATAATTTCTTTGTAACATCAAGTGCAATATTAAAGATCAGACCAATGAAATTAAGTTGTTTAGATTAATATATGTGATGTTTAAAGGATTTGTATCATGTTTGCGAATTCTGGCTCTGTCTCTTTGAAGAGTTGCCCAGTGTGGTGGCATCAGGGTGTCTTTGGAAAGCCTAGTCCAACATGTGCCCATCACTAACCTTTTATATCATCTATATAGCATAACCTGTACGTAACATTAGACTACTTAAAGACCTACTACTTCTGTCTGAGTGTGTAGGACAGCAATGTTTTCAATAAAATGTAACAGCTGGGGAAAGAATTTCCATTCACCAATGGACTGATCCAGAATTCACCAAAGTCTGTGGAGGAATAAAGGCCAGCTTTCCTTGTCTTCTTAATTAAGGATCTTAATCTAGATGCAGCGAGTGTATCTGGAAAAATAAGCATTTCTGTTAAACGAAATAAAATTGGATAACAACTACATGTTCCCTTAACCTATTTGATGTGTAAGATAACATGGACCAGTTTGAGGCAAAGACAGGGAGACCTTCACAAATTGAAATATGCATTTTGATTGGTTTTAATGTTCATTCAATGGAAAAATGATTTCTATACATCTTTCTCAATCCAAGAGTTCCTTCTATTTTCATACACTATTTCAGAGACAAGGTAAAATACCACAAAAGATAAATCTTATCAAACTGTTCCTTCTGTGACAGAATGTTGTGATCCACACCAAATAATTGACTTGTGAACAGAGGAGCTGGAAAGGTGACACATTTTGATTTTGGTAAGCGGCTTTTGGTAAAGTCTGCATTTGACATTGTCATAGCTTGTCCAGAAAGCATAGCTTAACTGGATCTACAAGAGTGATTTGTACTCAGGGTTGTTGTTAGCAATTCAGTGTCACCTAGGAAGATGTAATAATGAGGAGGCCTTTACTTAAGTCGATTTTATGCTAATCGATATACTTTATAAAACAAATTATGCAATAGATACCTCATTTACAAGTAATTATTGATAAGAAAGGCTGACAGTGTATCGGAAGAACAGATTACAGCAAGAAGTTATTTAAATCAATTGCTGAAATTAGGTGGCATAAGTAGGATTTGCTTCATTAAGGGCAAATAAAAAGTGTTGAATTCAAGTAAATAACAGAAAGAGGATGGAGGAGACCTGACTAGTTGTGGTAATTCTGTGGAAAAGGATGTGCAGATTCCAGTGAGTAGCAAGTTAATCATGGGTCACTAATGTCATGTTTTTGTGGAAAAGCACATACTAGACTGAATAAATAAGCATTTGCCCATTAAATTCACATGAAATAACCTTTTACTCTAATTAGGCCTAATAAGGTTTAATGAGGTCTGAGCTGGGATACCATATCCAGTTTCAGTCACCACACTTCAGGGAGGCTGGGGGCTAATTGGAAAGAGTCCAGTGGAGAGAGACAAGAAAGATGAGAGTGCTAGACAACATTATTTTGTATGTAACAATTGAAAGAATTTGGTGTGTTTAGTCTGCAGGAGCAAGGACTAAAGGAGTATTAACATTTGCAAAAAGCTATTGCAGAGAAGATACTGAAAAAAACAACCCCAAACCTTGTTCTCCAAACTCCCTGTTCATAGGACAAGAGGTAATTGCCTACCTTCAGATTAGGCAAAAGGAGAAAATAATCCTGATGGTAACTGCAAAGCCCTGCAATACATTTCCTGAGAACATTATAAAATCATTTACTTAAGTTTTAATATAAAAGTTAAATAAGACTTTAAACATTGGCAGTGCTTAAGGCACAGTTCATCCTCTGGCAGAGGTTGGACTAGATGACTTCTCCTGGCCTTGCTGTCCCTGGGGATTACACAACCCCAGCTCCCTGTGAGCCACAGGCACTCCTGCTGGGGTTCAGAAGTTGGTGGGATGTTTGTACATGCTGGCTCTGCACTTGGGCCCAGACTACTGAATAAGTTTGTACTCTGAAACATTTACCAGCACGTTTCAAGACTTGAATTTAAAGATGTGCATCATGGCTGCCCTTGACTATTAATTTATCACAAATGTGGGTTTAATCCACAGGATCACACTTTTAAATCAAATTTTTGATTTTATAAATGGAATTACCCATCTTTTCAGCATTCTGAATTAAGCCCATTCTGTTTTAATTTTTGCTCACTACTAGTCTATATGTAGAATCACAAAACAGCATGTGAGAGGGAAAAGGCTGGTTTTAATTATTCACTTTAAGTTGTCTTTGATAGTTCACAGAAATATTCCTCACACAGGTAAGACACTGATGGTTTATACAGGTAAGATATTTTGTGCTTTTAAAAATTGTTTTTAGTTAGTGTTCTTGAGCATTCTTAACTTTTTTGTTTCCACTTTTCTAATCTGAGAACTTTTAAAATTGAAGCATGTTCCCTAAATTGTTCCATAAATGCTCCTTGAAATAAAGCTTTTGCATTTAGTTGTAAGCCTAGGCTATCTGTTCTCTGTGTCATGCCAGCTGGAGAAAAAGCAAGCATAGCTCTAGAGGGCCATATGTTTTCTTTTTTGTTTAAAATATCCACAAGCAGACAGTCACTTCCGTAGTTTTGTCTCTGTGGAGGAGCTAGATTCTGTGATTCTGTGACTCTGTATTAACCCCTGCGGGCTTTTAAGCCCCATGGAGCAGATAAGGCTGCAGTCCCTGGGCTGTGGTACCCACAACTCCTTCAGGTCTTCTGCTGTGACATCTCTTGTTTGGTCTCTGCTCCAGTACATATACTGTAAATTCTCCATCAGAATTTGTCTCTTTACATACTGGTAAAAGGTGAATTCAGGGGGCCTTGATCCGGTACCAGGATTCATGTGCTTCATTACAGTTAAAACTGCTAGTTCTGCCTTGCTTGACAATTGACATAATTTTTATTTCTTGTGATGCTAAGGGTTCCATCGCTGAATCTTGAACCCTTTGTGATGGTCCCTTTGCAACAGCAGGTAATCACGAAGCATTTTTGGTAGCAGTTGGCCACAGACACATCGTGGAAATGGTTACAGTGATGCACTCATATTACTTTGTTTAAATGACTGTATTTTCTTTTGCTGCGTCTTACAATGAGATACTCATTACTGTGCAGTAGTGTCGGTACACTGACTTCTGAGTTAGGAAGCTGTCCAACAGTGGTGAGTAGCTGATGATTGAGAAAGTGGTAAGTCCTGTGTCCACTTCAATTTAAAAAAACTCCAAACACCTAAATCCATGCCTACAACCCCATTATTATAGTAGTAAAACATGAACTAAAAGAGAAATCCACACTAAAAACCAAAAAACTAAACCAACACTGAAACCAAAGCAACAACAGAAGAAATCTAATGAAGAAGTGGCTACCAGAGATCTGGTCATGTTCAACACAAACCTGTCAGCTTATCTGGATTTACTTATATTGAGCCATCACTACCTGAACACCTTCCACCTGAAGTACCTAGGACTGTAGGGAGGTATTGTGAATTCCAGCAAGATCCATGGGTTTTCTGGAATTTTCCTGGACACCCTGGATGGTAGTCCTATGGTGGGGTTTTTTTCAGTGGGCACATTAGTGCATTACACCTACTCCAAATCAGAGAATCCTGAGGTAATGTGATGAAATTGTATTGTAGCACTTACCCAGTTCAAACTCAAGGAGTAGCTCTCAAGGGCCAACATTATTTTTGCTTTTTTATTTCTGTACATAAGGTTATATTCTTATTTTCCAGCACTTTTCCTTCTTACAGACTTCCAAGTTCCTTGGAGAAGAAACAAATCAAACTGTCTTGACAACACAAAAAGAAGTAAGCTTTTCTGGCCCTGTCTATGTTTGTGTAACCCATCCATGTGTGATCCTGGGAAATGAAGCACTGGAACTAAGAATGTGAAACATTAATAATTTTTTTGGAGAAAATATTTTACTCATTAAAATAAACAACCAGTTATTCTAGAAGTATCTGGGAGATCCAGCATGAACTTGAATATGAACAATCTGAGCTCTGTGCTTGGTAGTGCTGCTGACCCATGATGTGATGTGGGGTAAGCTACTTAGCTACATACCCAAGTTGCACACACGCAAACACTGTCTGTCCACTCTTCATATGTTTTGTTTATTAAGATTAATTATGAGCTGGTTTGAATTGCCTACATGTGTAAGCCAAAAACAGAGCCACACAATATTGACTGGGAATATTGTAACTTAAACATGTCTTAAGGATATGGGCATGAATACAGATATACTTCTTAATCTACCAAAGTAAGTTCAGGTTTCTAATTCATGGATAAAGGTTATCACCATGGCTGATGAAATTTCAGTCTCCAGAGAGAAATGTTCTTGTTTGTTGTTCAGAAAAATGTGGCAAATCAGTAAAGTGGATTCAGCGATTTACTTGTGTTTTCCTAATCTTGGAAGAGGATAATTTATGAAGAAATGAAAATTCATTTATAAAGCTCCTGACTGTGGCTCTGGGTTAAGGATTGCTGGTTTGCAGAATGCTAGGCCGGCTTACATAGTGCCCTATAAAATCATATATGAAGTCTTAAGGCAGTAATAAAATACATGTTTTTCAAATTAAAAGAGCAGAATGTTTGTACAGCAACACTTTTAAATGCAGCCACGGGTTCATACAAAAGCACTGCTAGAATGTGTGTTGGTTTTGATGCCACCAGTGTATGTGTATTGACAGTTTCAAGTGAAACAGTGTCCCTGGTGCATTCATCACGAATCCCTGAGCAAGAATTACCAGCACACTGGCAGAAAAGACCATAATTGAGGGTGTGACCCCACGGTCATTTGATGTCTTCTTTATTTTAGAGGTGTTTGTCTTACTAATGAGTAGTTTCATGTGATTGGTCCTTATAAAACCTAGCTGTAACATTTTGGGCCATTGAGAACATGGGAAAACAGCCTCTGGACATCAGTGAGTCACAGGCTTTGTGCCAGGATGGGATCTTTAAACATACCTGCATGACCTTGTGTGTCATTTGCTTCTGTATATGCTAAAACTTGGTTCAGCTTTTTCCAGTGGCATGCTGCTTTCAACCCCTTTGACTGCCATCCCTACATGACCAAACATGCCAATTCAGGAAGTGAAAAGGCAGGTCTTGTCAGCTGTAATGGGAGAAATTCAAAATGGAATAGGGGGGGAAAAACTCCCAGCTTACTGGGCCTGTATGGTATCATTGTTTGAGCAATACTTTTAATTGTCCATCATGCATGATTTCTGTCAAGGGCATTAGTTTATTCTCTAGAGGGGGAGTTTTGTGATCAGTCCAGCCTATTGCACACCACGGAATTTTTCCTCCCTCTCATGACTTATTTCTCCATCTGAAACAATGGGGCTGACAGGGCTTCTTTCACCCACGGGTATGGTTTGAAGAAAAACATGTAAGAAAAACGTGGAGAACACTCAGGCAGGGAAGCAGTAAAATAGACCTCACCTTTTAGGCCTCTTTTTCTATCAGTACACGAAAAACTGTCAGGGAAGAAGAAGCCTTTGGAAGTGTTTATGCTGTTATTCCAGGCTGGTTTGGAGCATGTAAAAAGCTGATGCAGGTCTGTCCACACAGACAGATACAGACAGACAAACACCTCTGTACCTCTATAGGAAGTGTGTTAGTAAGTGCCCCAGCTGGGGAGCAGTGCCTGGAGAGGCAACACACCTGGCTCAGCAGTGGGGAGTGCGACCCCTGATGAGGTTCAGGTGGGCCCTGGCAGTGGAGAATTGGCACTTTGGTGCATGTGGTGGGCTAAGTGTTCTTCAGGATATGCACCTGTGTCTTGGGGCTGTGTTACTGCAGGAGTCTGCAGGAAGGTGGCTGAGCCCTGGTAGTCCTGGCCTGAAGGCAAAGAGGGGGTGAGTACGTGCTCTGTGGGGTATCCAGCTGCACACTGCTGTGTCTGTGTCAGGAGCGTGTGTGGGACATGTGCAGTGGGGGGTGTTTCACAAGCCTGCGCCTCTGCTTGTGCCACCAACCAGCATTAAGTTAAAAGAGGAAATCTGGAAGCTGTCCCTAGGAGAGTTAACCAAAAGTAAGACAGGTAATTCCTGTGAGGAGACATATTGAGTCTGCAACTACCTACATGCAAGACTCTTCTGTGCAGAGCTTTGACTCCCCTCAGGGCCTGCCATGGCTGTGGGGGGACACGCCAGAGCTCTGTCACCATCGCATCCTCCTCTGGGGCACTGCTGCATGTGGCAAGTAACAGTGAAATGAAAACGGTGTTTTTCTACTTTCCCTACTTCAAAAGATGTTTTTGTTCATGTTCACCAACTTAAATTGGTATGGAAAAATATGAGGTAGAAAAGAGATTGGGTTCACCTGCACTGCAACATCCTGATTTCTGTGTCACGCTGGGTTTACTCTGGTAGGACTGCTATGGGTCCAGTCTTTTTTTGGATGTCAAACTGTAATTACACGTGCAGAAAGTGTGTGGGAACTAAAGTTTCTGTGTTTGTGTGTGGATAAATATATCCATAAATTTAATAGATGAATTAAAGTAGATTGCTGTGGTTTGTAACTATAATAAGAGACTAGATTATTTTGTGAATATTTTGAAATTTCTGTCTATGTGTGAAGTGAAACCTTGAGAAAGACTCTGCCTGACGTCCTTATCCTGACTTCTAAATGTAGAATTAAAACTGCTTCGTGTAAGGGAATTGCCACAGCACTTAGTTGGACCTCTCTCTGAGAGCAAAGAAAGGGAAAATACCTGTTGAATACAAGATACCTTGTGTGCTGGAGAGGAAATGCTAGATGAAAACCCTGCAGGCTCATCTTTATCTAAACCTGTCAGTTCCTTATGGAAGTCTCTCACGTGTTCGATTTGGGGCAGGCAGATGGTAAAGAAAAAGCTAAGAGATTCTGTAACTTAATGCATTAGCTTTCTTTGGCTTGCCTTCTCAAGCTAAGAGCTTATGAACTCTGGATGGGTTACTGAGTCAATAGGAATCAACACATAGTCCATGAACCCTGTCCCTACCATGTTCCCAAAACATTGTATCTGCTTCCAGGGAGTCTGGGGCTGAAGGGGGAGGATAGAGAGCTGAGAGCTTTATTTGTTCAGAGGTGGGGGTTTGTCTTTTGAGGGTGCTTTTTTATGTAAGTATGTATTATGGTTTTGCTCCAGGAGGATTGCTTAATACCCCTGTGTGGTATGTTTGACTTTCTTTGGTTTCCTGAACTCAGTGTTCATTCACTGAAAAGTAAAGTAACTCCTGTGGGAGTGGGGAGGGGAGAGAAATTTCAGGCAAGACTGAAACTGTCTTAGGTATATTAAGTGTGAGGAGGCTGAAGCCATCCCTGAGCGGCTCCTGCTGAGATGCTAATGGCTGGTCCACTCATCCCTATTAACTGAATCGCTTCCATTTTTCTTGCCAAAATAAGTGGTATTTTCAGTCATACTCCAAGTAAGGACAAGTCATAATGTAACCTTAAACCAGTGAGCTTTAGAGGCAGCTTTGCAGGGGCTGTGAAGTGCTTTTTCTGCCAAGTGAATGGGTGTAACATCCAGCAGGAACCACAGGCCTTTCAGTAGGTTTGTCCTGAGACAACTGGGGCCCAGTGGCCAGAAGGGAAAGCATCCATAAAAATGAAGTCCTCAGCAGAGCTGTGTACATCTCCAGAATTTCAGTTTCCAAGGGTTTTGGTAAACTCTGTTCTTCAATGTTGGCCTTCTGTGACTTCTCCCTGGAGCTGGCTTTGATGTTTTTATTCTGATTTTTTTTGACACATGGTAGTCAGAAACAGACAAGTTTGTAACCTTAGTTCAGCATTTTATTTCTGCACTGGTGTCTTCATTACTATATACAGCCTCCAATGTATTTAATGCTTAGTGCATACAGTATGTACAACTGAGGGAGTTATTCAGTCATACTTCTGATTACTTACCTATTTAATGAGATGGGATCCCTTCTCATCTCTAGGATCAGCTTTTGCAACTAAGTGGAGCATCTTTTTTTTAGAGTCTCATAAAGGCTACAAAAATATTTTTTGCACTAGAGACATGGGAAATTGCAGCCAGGTAGTATTTTGCTCAATATAATTAAAATAAAATATAGCTCATGTGAAAACTTGGGTACAAAGCATACCAATTGCTCAAGTCCACATTTTCTTTTTTTCCAATGACATAATAAATTTCCAGTTGTTATTGACAGATTTCAGGAGGATGTATCTCATATTCAGAGACAGGCTGAGTAATTCTTGATATTGCAGGCATCAGGGCAGCCTTAGGGAGACTCATGGTCTTTGAGCACAGATGGAATTCTCTGTTAGATTTTGCACATCACAAAGATCACAATTTCTCAACTGACTATAAACTTAGGGATGGGAGAAGCCAACAGATTTTGTGGTGTAGGAAAGAGAACGGTTTCCATCATAATGTTATCAGAGTGACAATTCAGAAAAGAACTTACAAAAAGCATACTAATACCAGATTTAATATGTTTACTTTGAACTATTTTTTTCTTATTAATTAACCCATTTTTTTCCCTTATGGAAGTATCTTTAATGTTTCCGTGGAATTGATTTGCAAAGAGGCCATCAATTAAATTGAAAAAAAAAATGCACTATGACTATGCTTCCCTTAAGCAGAGATCACATGGCAGCCTGCAATTCTATCCTAATGAGCAAATAACCCTGCGAGGTCACATGCTGTGGAAAAGGTCATGCTGGGCTGCCACTGAATCACCAGCCATGTGGTTCCCTCCCTGACAACGTGTCACTTTGTGGAAGCCCTGTCCATAGTTTCAGTTGTTGGAGTTCTCATTAGTCACAATTCAAGACAGTTCTGCAAAAGTTGAAAAAGAAAGGAAGGAGAAACACTGACGTGTGCCAGGATTTTTCCTTCACGCCTCAGCGGTTCCCAGCTGCCACTGGGCTGGGACAGTGGGATGCTGAGGAGTCTCAGTGGTGCTGGGCAGCAGTTGCTGAGGTGCCTGGGGCATAGCGTTTGTTCCAGGAACACGACGTTTTGTTGATTCCACAATTAAAACGCTAAGGGATTCTAATTTGCTCTTCACTCATTTTTCATTTCCTTAATTTTTTGGCATTCAGATGCAATTTTATAGAGAAGATTGCCTGGGGACATGAACACTTTCCTGGAGCTGCAAGTTGGATTAGCAAAGCACTTTCCTAGCATCTTCTCCTTAACAGCCATGCCTTTCCCTAGGGAAGGAGCGGGCTTGCTATGAGGGCTATGGCTCAGAGTGTACTCATAGGTTTCGTGGTTACAGGAATCCCCAGCAGGAGGTTTGGTGAGGGGCTTGTCTGCATCACTGTGCTGCTGTTACTACAGTTAGCTCTTCTGTTTCTTGATTGGAGAGTGGAATTGGTGGGCCTGCTTGGGATCCCAGGTGCTGTAAGGAACAGGGAGAATTACACCTCACAGTGTAGGAGCAAGGTGTGGTTTCCCTAGGGGGCTGCAGCCTTCCCTGTTAGAACACCTTACACAGCATGTGTGTCTGCATCCTGTGATGTTTTCTCAGTTCATGCTCTAACCCTGGCAATGACCCCATTTAGTGGAGAAATGGATAATCTGCCTTTAGGAAGTGAAGAGACTTGTCTGCCCTTAAGCCCTGTCATTGCCCTTGGATTAGGTGGATGGATGCTACCCTGAGTTGTTTTACACGTTTGCATTTTGTCAGATATTACCAATGGTGTATAATTTAAGGAATTATATTTAACCCTTGGGGACTGTGAGTTGGTCCCAAACAAGGTGGTCTACTAAAATCACCCTGTGTTTGGGAATTGGCCCCAGCATTATTTGCTAATTCTTGAAATGAAAGGGAGAAACAATGCAAACAGTGCACCTGTGTGGAAGATGTTTGGCAGTATAATGTTTTTTTCTGGGATAACTCATTATTCAACGATTGATTATTACAGAAGGACTATGTCCAAATTCTTCCCTCTTCCTCCTGCAAAAATATGAAACTCACCTGCAGTGCTTACATCTCTTTATGTGAAAGCTTTCACAGAAAGATTATGGGCAGGCTGTTTTCCTCCTTTTATTTGGGAATTATGTGTCCAAATGATTTCTAGGGGATATGGTCTTGAAAGCTTGAGAACTCCACCCTGAGCTGGAGCAGAAATCTATTGGAAGCATCTGATATTTGTTGTGCTCAGGCATAACCCAAAGTTTTATCCTGCTAATGTAATTCATCTTCTTTTACTTCAAGGACCAGTTGAATTTCCTTAGTAACAAATACGCTTCCTCTACTCCCAGAAAGTTTAGGTGTATTTGCTACATCCAGAACCAAGGAAATTTCAGATGATCCAATGCTATAGTATCAGAACCTATGTGACTTTTTCCAGGACAGCAGTGTTCAGTTTCACTGCAGCATCAGGCTGCTTAATAAGATCTGTGTGTCTTTTTCCAAATGGGAGTAAAGTATAAAATAAACCATAAATCTGGTCCTTTTTTTTACTGCTGAAGGAAAAATGTAAGAAAAAGGATAGTGGTGATTTCATAATTCCTGTTGGTTTTTTTGTTGATGGATAAGAACAAAGCTTTTGCCACCAAAACAAGTTGTCAGGAGAGATGGGCATCTCAGCTGTGAACTATGACATGAAAGAATGGTCGTTAAGGATTTCTCCTAGCCAGATTATATGGGCAAACTCTGATACTTGGAATGTTCTTATTAATAACTGAAACACATGTTAGTTAATTGACCATAGATTAATCTCTCAGCTTTCATCTTGTGATCAGACTGAACAATGAGGAGATGTCTGGCTGCAGGTGAAGAATCCCCTTTGCTAGGAGATATCAAGGTCTCCTTTGAAGGAGGCCAAGAGATTCTATTTCTTATATATTCCTGTAACTATGCCTAGCTAAGCAAGATGTGAGGGGCAGATTGGTGGACTCCAACCACACTTTTGCATTTAACAGCAGAATTACTTCTGAATCCTGCTGCTCCTGACTCAGTTTTTCCCTCTACAGAGGTAACTGTGTATGGAAACCTCTGATGCTGGGCTTGTTAAGCTGAAAGCCCCAGCATAACTACAGGGTTATTGCTTTCCATCTGCTGCCTGTTTCTGCTCTGGAAAAAAACCCAAACCATAGGCTCTAAGGTTGTGAGTAGCCTAGCATGAATGAGATATTTCAGCTGAGCCTTGGTACTTGATTATCAAGGGTGTAAGATATCATTGTGTCTCCAGGTACATCAGACTTGAAGGCAAAGATGGAGCATAAGGCCTCTCTTGCCGGCCCATATCACTTCCAGCAAAGGTGGTGCTACCTCTTGTGCAGTCTCTGTAGCTGTTGCTCCTTGTCTGAGCTGTTCCCTGGGGTTCAGGTGGGCAGGATCTCAGACAATCTTGCCTCCTGAAGATGGTATCCTGAGATAAAGTGAATGTGCTTGTTTTGGGATGTTCAAATTTCTCAGCAGATTCACAGCCATACATGTAGATATCAAGTTCATGTTCCCAGCTTTTCTAGATATTTACCCTTTAGGCACAAATGCTGAAAGAGCAGTCTGGTGTTACTGCAGCCAAGTGGCCCATCTGCTCTTGCTTGGTTTTTCTGTCAGTGCAGGATAGCTCTGTAGATAGCACAAACAGTTCACCATAGGTAGACAGCAATACAGGCAAGTCTGCATGAAATTCTACGTACTATGCTATCTGGGAAACTACATTTTATATTCTGTCATGACCAAGGTTGTATCTGGAAGTGAAAGGAGAGGAATTTGCTAACTAGGAAGCAAATTGAAGCTTTCTAGGGGCTTCAACAGTTTACAGGATACTCCATTTTAATTGATATAAACCCTTCCAGCCAGGAGGCACAATGGGATTTACCAAGTTTGGAAATAATTAAAATCATGCTGAAACTTTCCTAACAGGTACTAAATGTGACATGGTGTGTGGTCTGCCTGACAGGGTTGCCTTTCCCTATAAATACGAAAGTGCAACATCAGATGTTTCAATAGATGCACATAGATAAACAATTCTTTTATGGCATATTAAGAACAGTTTGGTTTATGGCTTTTTAGATGCATCAAAATCTTGTTCTGTAATGACTTTAGCAGAGCTGTCCAATTTTCAAGATGTGCTTCTAAAGCAGGATCAGTTCGTACCTGGTTTTTATTAACTATATTACAAGCTAAAAATAAACCAAGTTGCAGACAGCTGACAGCAATGTGGACCCTCAATGTGCTTCATTAAAAATAATAATAATTCTTGGAGGCATGGGGGCAGAAATTAAGCTCTTTTTGTCCCCTGGAAGCTGTTTTGCTTGTCTGGGAGAGGAAAACAACATGATAGTCTTTGAAATTTACTGATATTCATTAAGATCACTGGACTTTGAATGGAGCTTTAGTTAATTATGAACTTTAACCCCATGTTTCTGTTTGTTCCTGGACAAAATAGGTGTCTTTATCATGTCCTGCAGCCTACTGGCAGAGAAGTTTTCTGGTAGTGTGGTTAAAATGATCCTGGGGATGTGGTGGTTCTCTCTAATTTGTTCTTTGCTCATGTCTGAGTGCCCGTGTGAAGAATGGACTCAAATTGACTTGGGACATCAAGTTTCCCGAGAGGAATTCACGGGCCCTCTGCAGGAGTGCAAGCCAGTTCCTGAGCACAAGTTGAGGGTCAGTACCTTCAAAGAAGCAATATAAAAAAATAGTGTGGCCAAAGCTAGACAAAGGAAAAGAAATATCCTAGAAGAACACTGGGGTTTTTTTAATCTTTATTGTGTAATCCTGTGCTGCTACTGAGATTCATTTAACCAAGAGTCATAATTCACTGAAATCTGTCTATTCAAATAGTGCTGCTATTCAGCAGTCAGAACTGAAAAGGCAATAAACCACATGCATTTAAACTGTAAACATGTTGTACCTCCTAATAAATTTGGAGACAATTTCTATGGCACAGCTCAATCAAACTGCTTTGCTCAACATCTGTAAACACGTGGTTTGGGGCATTGAATAGGAGAAAGCCTCTAAAAAATCTGAAGTCAAGTTTTGATAGCTGTTTTTGATAACTGAATCAAATGTTTCTGGAGACTAGGAAAGAAAGCCTTCTGCAAATGATTTTGACCAGTATCTAGGCAAGGATGAGACAGCAAAGAAAAAAGAAAAAGGAACCAAAACCACAAATGAAAAAGGTAGAGTTCTAATTTCTAATTATTTTTCAAGTGCTATTCAGTGACCTGAACTGCCCTGCCTAGATTGGCATAAATTGTAATTTGTTTCCTATCATTAAAATTTAACTTTCAATATGCAGTATATTAAGATAGAAAAAAAAAAGGTATTACAATATAATGGCCAGATTAAGGACTTAGATGTTTGCAAATATGTTGCTCTATAGCTTTTTATCTCTTGAAGGCTGACCACAGTTTGACTGAAGACTTGCTGTGCATTGACCATTGTTGTCTTGATATTTGGAAACACATGAGAAGAGATAACAGCATTTTGCAAGGAATTTATTTTTAAAAAACTGAGGGGTAAATCTTAGATTCTTTGATTTATCACCATTAAAATAAACATTGATTTCCATGCTAAAACGCAGCAAACAGGGCACTGTTTATTGTCCATGTCTTAAATTGCATGGCTGTTTCACCTACTGCTCTAGGCAAGTTTGCTGCATGCAATGCTTAATTGATACTACAAGCATCAAAGACACTGAAGTGGTATTTAGAAGGATTAAAACCTTTTAAAGGTGAGGGACATCTTCAGTGTTTGGTCACACCTGTGTGCAGTGGTGGCAGTGGTTCTGGAGAGGTTCTTTGTTAGAACCTTCACTTGGGAAGCATCCTGGATCAGCCTTGCTCCTGCAGGCGAGCACACTCATGGGTCCTGAAGTCAAGTGGGGAATTCCTCCCCCATCCATTGTTTGTGCTGGCCCAGGTCTTCAGGGAAAGCCAGCAGTACATACGGTTCCTGTTAGTTCAGAAAACAGAAACATCTGGGGAAGACATGAATGACTTACTGGCTCAGTTCGGCGGCAGGGAAGTCTCTTACAGTCCATTCTGGGCAGAGAGAACAGAATTCTCTATTATGTGCAGAAGCAAGAAGCAAATGCACATAAAATGATATAAAATACAGCTCAAAATAGCAGGAGATGGGCAGTAATGGCTGTCTTATATGGCCTTTCCCTCTTAATGCCTCATAAAGATGAAGGGAAGGCTTTTCTCATCCAGTGAGAGTGGGGGACAGTGCTTAAGAAGAGCACTTCTAGGGACAGCAGTGGTTTTCCCAGGCTCATGACCATACAGGTTTAACTTCAAGAGGAAAGGAAATTGAACCAGTGGTGAACATATTATTTGCTGTGTGTTGACTGTAAAAAATCTGAAGGAAAATGCCTATAGTGTTGTGGGTAGTTACTGTAATTAATGTGGAGGTAGCCTGACTAGATCAGCTCCAGGAGGCCCTGTTTGATTAGGGTGTTGGGCCAGGTGACTTCCAGAGGTTCCTTCCCATCTCGACGAGTCTGTGATTCTCTGACATCAGGTAGTTAAACTGGGGTAGACTGCAACATGATCTGGCTAAATCACTGTGGCTGATTTCCTCAATCCCTGAGGAAATGTGACCTACCAGTGTAAGAGCATCGCTTTTTTCCTCATCTAACTGCACCACCAAAGATGTTCTACAGCTTAAAATGTCTGTTTCCAAGCAGGGCATACCTAAATATAGGTCTTTAGCATATGGTGAGTAGTAAGGGAAGGACACAGCACACCAACAACCTGAACAGTAGGTGTTTATTATAAGCAGGTTGTCTGTGCTCTCTGGTCTGGGGAGATAAAAGGGCAGATGGCATGAATTGCCCTCTGCAGGGGCATGTGTGTGTCTTCACCACTCACAGCCTGTGATCCCTGGGGTACCCTGGGGAGCTGTTGTACCTGAGGATGGGACTAATTAGCATTAGCAGCTGCTCGCCTTCTCTTTCCTCATTTTCATTCTCCTCCATGGGATGACACATTTCTTTCTTTTCTCTGGCCTGTTATTTCTCCTTCTCTGATGTGTTCTCCTTCTCACTTCTCAACTGTCTCAGTTGTCTCTATATTTATTCCTCCATACATACAGAATCTGCTTTGCTACTGACCCTGAAAAACTACTGCTTCTATTAGCATATGATCAAACTTTGCTGGATTTCCCCAGAAGGCAGAAGAAGACTATTAGAAAAATAAAAATAAATACATATTGCTTGAGTTCAGTAAAGTAATTGTCTTTTGCCACCTAAAGTTTTGTACATTTCAGAATAGTGTTTGAAGGAAAGAGATGGATGACAAATCCTCAGGGAGGAACTTGTTCAAAATTAAATTAATACCTTGATTGTATATGAATCTAAGGATGCAGAAGCTGTGCTAACTGGATCTTTGCTAGGGAAAACGTTAGGAGTCTAATGACAAAACAGTCTGGTAGTTATAAAGAGAGCTAAAGAGGCCTAGTCACTTCATTAACTGTCTTCTCAACAACCCTAGGAGAAAGCATCTGTCCTCCTGAGAGCAGAAGTTATCTTTGGTATCCAATCCTCATGCATCATTTCTGCTTTCACAATTTCAGCCATTCAGATAATTGATGGAGCATGTATTTGTTCGAAGAACTTCCCTAGAGTTTTCTGTTCTGCTGTGCAGTTTTATGGCTTCATGTCCAATAAAAACTACTGTATGTGCTTAACTCTGGGAACAGGCTTGAGCTATTTACTCAAGCAGAAAAGTATTGTATTAGGGCAAGAGATCACTTGTGAAGATAAGAAAGGAATCTTGCTGGCCTTAAGTAAGGCATGAAGATGTTAGAACAGTCTTCTATAGTGAATACATTATCAGACCAATGTTTTAAAGTCAGTCTCTGCTGATGACTTCAAGGAAATTATCCTTCAAATGCAGAGGACAGCATTGTCAGTGTGCTGTAGATCTGTGCACAGATGCTAAATATCTTAGTCTTAATGCTATCAGGAATAGGGGTATTTTTCTGTACAAGGCTTCAGGTCAAGTATAATGTTACTGGAGGATCCGCCTCGTAATTCTGTGGGAAACCTTCTTAATTTAAATATTTATCTACTCCAGATTGTTTTTGCTCTCCTCCTTTATGGGAGTTCATCCTTGTTTATTTTTATTAAGCATTATGTGTGGTGTTTCTGACCAAAGCCCCACTGGCTGATCCGCCCTCAGCTCTCTGTGGCACCCTTGGCATCACACACTCGGAAGATGCAGGCTAGGCAGAATGTTAGGCACATGAGAAAGAATGCTCATCCAGGGAGAGCTGGTGGAAAACACTTCTCTTTTGTGTCTGTGCCACCTGGAAGGGTTGCCCAGAAAGCTTCCCTGCAGGGCATATTGTTCTGGAGTGTAGGTACAGCTCTTCCTCGCTTCTCCCAGAAACAGAGATGAACACAGTTATGTCTTGGAACAAGTTGAAGCATGACACTCTCCCAGCAGCTATAAACATAAATGAAGGGAAGGAAAAGGAGCTTTGTTACAGTATGGCAAAGGCTCATTTAGGAATCACATTTTTTCATTAGATAATTATTGTGAAGTTTGAGTTTAATTTCTGGTGGCACCTTCTTTTTTTTCCTTTAACTTGAATTGAGTTACTTAAATTTCCTGAACTACAAAAGATTAATAGCCTCACAATTTATGATTTTGCTCTGTAGTGAAAGAGTATAATGAAAAAGAAGATGTACATCTGGATTAAATTTTTGAACTGCAGCTTGGACATTTTTCACAGAATATAAAGTATAAAAGAAGCACAGGGTATTGTTTCCTGTTGTTCTCCACATGATTGCAAACCATACTTGCTCAGTGAAGTCCAGCTTTGTCTTAAACCTTGCTTTTGTCCTGGGAACAGGGTGTCTTACTCCACATCTCTGCTTCTGTTATGATGAGCAGAATAGTCCAAGTGGAGGGTGCACTGTTATTTTTAGCGCAGAGATTGTGATTGCGTGAAGTCCCATTTGTTATTATGAGAGGGTTAGAAGCCTGTTTCTGCATGATAACAGTTATGCTCTTACCGGAGGTCAGGTTGGGAGAAGGGAGATTGTGGAAATAAAGTCTAGTCTTATACACCTGTCCTTGCTAAGAAAAGGTGAGCCATCAGTGGAAACATACCAGTAATGCCAGAGATTAAACCCAGTTCTGGAACATGCTGTAAAATACATGCCATTCTTTCCTTAGGGGGTATTAAGCAAGCCTAGATACAGCTGAACTGTACAGCATGGGAATAGCTGACTGATATAAACATCTTCCTGCTCTGCTCACTCAAATGGCACTGAACTTCTCTGAATGGACCCTCTAGATCAGAAATGCTTCTGTCTGGCATAGTGCCTGCTTCTTCTACCACTGTCCCTGAATGTCAAGAAAACAATATCCCCCAAGGGGGTTCAGGCTGTTGTAGCTGGGCTGTTCCTTCCTCCCTGTTGTTCTCAGATACTGGGGATGCCAAGATGAGAAGAATGACAGGCTACCCATGACTTTCTGTTGTAGACTGGTTTTGGTTTCAAATCCTGCAGCCTGTATGGAACAGCCCAGTCCTTCATGTTTAGTTCTTCAGCTCTCACTTCCATGTTTGCAATGTAAAATCATCATCTCTTTTCTCCTGAAAGTCAGAGACCCTCTGCACAAGTTTCTTCCTAGCTGGAATATCCTACACTTGAGACATGGATTTTCCTCCACCAGCTCTCAGCCACTCCAGCAAATGACTCCTATGCAGTTCTGCAGTTGATTTATGCACTGTCAGTGAGCCCCCTGTGCATCCATTCCCTTCTCTGCCTCAGTATCCTGTATTCTCCGGGTTAACTATACTGATGGATTGGTGTCCCCAGACACCTAGCACAGATCAAGAGTGTAGCAAGCAGAGAGACTGATTTGGTTAGCTCTGGCTTTGTGCTTTCAGGCTGGACAAGATCTGTCCTAAGTATTCAAGGACAGGGCAACATTAACCAAGCAAAGAATTATCTGGTTTGTGGAGCTGTCTGAAAAGCTGGCAAAAAGCCATGAAAGGAGGACTGTCAAAGAATTGACTACAGCCACCTTAAATGCTCCAGGCTGTTTGTGCTTAACACTGAGCTTGTTTTCACCTGAAAGTTAAGTGAGTTGCCTGGTCTGAGTACAAGTGGCTGAAACATGGAAAACGTCAACTGCAAAAAGGCAGAGTGGTAAACAACAATGGAGTTGCTGAAATTTGAATCCCTGTATCCATGTTGCACTGTATACTGAAATAACAGCACCATTCAGAATCCAGCCCTTCATCCATGGAAAAAGCCAGATCTGCCTTCAGTGTTACCCCAAGGTGAATTTGTTATGTGGGCAAAGGAGAGATCTGAATAAAATTTAACCAAGTTAAGATGCAGCAAAGGCAAGTGCTAACTCTTCACTTTTCATGGCTAATTTCTCAACTCTTCTCAGTACATGAGCTCCCAATTGCCTAGTCTCTGATTGCTCTGCCTGGATAATGTGAAACAACTTCCTACAGACAGACCTACACATCTGTCCCTGCCACTCACAAAAACACACTGGGTCTGATGGAAAACTAAAAGGATTTTGTTGTTGTGAATTTGCATTTAGTTGCATTGTGCCATGACTATGCTGGTACCAATAGCTTGTTTCTTGTGTTTTGATGGTTCTTGTTTTTTATTGTTACATTATTGCTATGTGGGGCAGTCCCGTGGCATAAAGGAGAGCACTCTGGACTCTGAATCCCAAGGACCTGAGTTCGAGTCTCAGTAGGGACTGTCCCCTGGCAGTTCAATGCCTCCCTGCCATCCCATCCTGTCACATCTCGGATGCTCAGCAGGGTCAGCCCCGGTTA